>JAWLRI010000203.1:5445307-5470002 GCA_034781795.1 Crypturellus tataupa | reverse complement strand
GCGGGAACGACGCGACCGGGCCCGGCAGCCCCGTTAACGGGAACGGGGCGGGCGGCGGGCGCTCACCTGGCGGTCGGGGCCCTGCTTGCCGCCCGGCGCTGCGTAGCGCCCCTGGCTCTGGTACGGGGGGTACGGGGGGTGGTCCCAGGCCTTGGTGCGGAAGAGGGCCAGTTTGCTGCGGCTCGTGCGGCAGCGGCAGGAGCAGGTTGTCTGCGGGGACGGGGGCGGTGAGCGCGAGGGCAACGCGACAGCCGCGGGGACGAGGACGGACGGGGATGGGGACGGGACGGGCGGCGCTCACCAGCAGGCAGAAGATGATGCAGAAGAGCACGAGGACACTGACGAGCACGAGCAGCGCGATGGCCCAGGGCGGCACCGCCGGCTCCGTCCCGCTCCAGGCGGTACCTGCAGTGCCCGCACTGGCACCCGGGAGCCCCCCGCTCCGTGACCCCCCCGTCCCCCGCGTCCCCCCGCTCACTCTGGATGTCGCTCAGCTGCAGCCCCATGATGAAGCCGTTGGGGTCGAGGCTGTCGCGCAGCTGCTTCTCGGCGCCGGCGCCGCTCACGGAGCCGTTGTTGGGCTCGAAGACGAGCTCCGAGTGCACCAGCACCGAGCCCTGGCTGCGGCGGGGACGCTGAGCGCCCGGACCCGCAGCCCCCATCCCGCAGCCCCCGTCCCGCAGCCCCGTCCTCCCGCCCTGTCCCGCAGCCCCATCCCGCAGCGCCGTCCCGCTGTCCTACCTGAACTGCAGGCTGCTGCAGCCCCTGTAGGCCTGGCGGCTGGCGCAGCCCGCGCAGGCGAAGACGCGGTTGAGCTGCAGGAGGGGAAGGAGAGAGCGGGGGGGAATGAGAGAGCCGGGGTGGCGAGAGGGTAGGGGGGAAACCAAGAGTCGAGGGGGAGATGAGAGCGGGGGGGGCAAGAAGAGAGCAGGGGGTGACACGGGAGCAGGGGGTGACAGGGGAGCAGGGGGTGACAGGGGAGCAGGAGAGGGTCAAGAGCGGCAGGGCCGGGTCCCGCTGCCCCCGGGCTCCCCCGTGCCTCACCACGGCCAGGACGCTTTGGCTGAGGCCGGCGTACTCGGGCGACGCGGGGTCGAGCAGGCGCTCGCTGAAGTCGCGGTTGAGGACGCGGAAGGCGAGCGGCACCCGGAGCAGCAGGCGCAGCGCGCCCGGCGCCGCGGCGGTTGCAGCGCTGCACAGGGCGGGAGTCCGCTCCTTGGCCCGCTCGCTTTGGCAGAGCGGCGTGTCCTTCCCCTCTGCGGCTTCGGTGAGGGGCTCATGAAGGGGCTTGTCCCTGTTTGGGTTGTTCTCCTGGAAAAAGATGCGCTCGGGGGGCTCTCGCCCTGCGCGCCCTTCAGCGGGAGCCCCGGCTCTCCGGGAGGGCCGGGAGCTGTGCGTGGCACTGGTGAAGGGTAGCGTTGAGTTTTCTCTTACCTGGCTTGTTTTGTCTTGTAACTCTGCTTTTCAGAAAGGAGAATACGACAAATGGAATACTGCTAAAAAGCAAACACGAGCTTTTTTTTTTTTTTTTTTTTTTTTTTTTTATATAACGAAGCTGTTGAAACAGCACGAGAACAGCTCCATTCTTAATATCAAAAAGGAAATGTAATCACTACAATCAGTTTGCCGTGACTGCTTATGTTACCTTTACCTTTAGGAGCAGTTTAGGATCTAAAAGTTTTGGGACAACCTCTGAAGCTGTTTCAACAAGCACTAGATTAGAAATCTATATATATATGTTTTTTTTTAATATACATATGTATATATAAAAAAGGCAATTACTATAGTTCTATATTGCCTTCTGAGGTCTCTTCCTCTTGTTCTGGAATTCTCCAGTCATCCTTGCTTGGCTTGGCTTGGCTTTGCAACCTTGGCTTTAAAACAAAATTCTTTATTATACTGATGTCTTAAAAGACTTACTTGATTAGGGATTGTTGACAGATGTTTATTAGTATAGCAAGGTTCCCTATTTATAAGTGTTTAAAAAGGAACTGAAAAAACAAATACAGAGAATGCTTTCTTTGTGTCTAGTTAACAGGTATTGTTTTTCACTACCACAGGGTAATGGTGAGTTTTCTAAAGATGGTTTTATAAAGGGTTATGTGGAGAAGAAAAAGGCAAATTCATTTCTGGATGCAGGATACCTTATTAGGCTTAAGGTTCTGTGCTATTTTAGTGACCTGCAGTATTCCTTAATAGGTAGGCTACAGTATTTGGCACTATCCTGTGCTGGTTCTTGGGTAGCTTGTTTTGAACTACTGCTTTTCCTGTAGCAAAAATAAGCAAGACATTTTAAGGACGGCTTGTTGTCAAACCATTTTCGGAGAGGTGGATGCCTGAAATTGAGACAAAGATCTCATAAGGAACAGCTCAGTGCTGAGGTTAAGGAGATGTAGGAGAAAATCGTGATCATACTTCCTAGAAATAGATAATATACTAACATTTTTAGGTGATAATACTGCATATAATATCACCTCTTATTAATTAACAAAAGTGTATTCTCTAAAGCTTACAGTTTTCCCATTGCCCATTCATATCTTTACACGATCAAACTCTTTTTTTTTTTTTTTTTTTTTTTTTTTTTTTAACTAGAGATGTCTGAGAAGCACTACAGAAATGTCAGGCTTGAACACAGTAGTGCCTTAACATCCTTATGAATGGCCTTTTCAGTATGCAGTGGCCAGGCAGGCAGTCCTGCCTTGTTTTGGGTGTTACAGCCCTCTTGCACGTCCTGGAAATGGTGTTCCAAAGCAACCTGTGCTTGCAGATGGCCTGGCATCTTTGAATCTAAATGTGCCCAGGCTCATGTGTTGCTCCAAGCAGTGCTGAGGCACCATGGCTGAAATGCTGGAGATTGCAGTGGAGTTGCTGCTAGAAAAGCACAGATTACTGAGTGGTGGAGGTGAGAGTTTTCTTCTTTAGAAGAATGAGGGTTGCTATGTGCTGAAGAAGCTCTACCAAAAAAACGTTACGAGTCTGTGCACAAACCCTTAAATAGCAAATGTCTTTTGAAGTTCACTGTAGAAGGGCTTTGTTGCTAGTGCTTTTTTCTTCTTTTCCTTCAGCTGAAACATGAGGTTTAACCTTGGGGCTAGTCAGACTGAAGAGTAACACACTCGAGATACCCCCAGGTGTGTTGGTAGGAGCAAACCCAGTCTTGCTCCTTAAGCCCTAACTGGTAAACGGTGTTTTGGATAGATGGCTTCATGATGTGATGTTAATAGGATCATACTGTTAGGAGCTTCTGTGAGATCAATAGAAAACTTACTGATGTCTTGAAGGAAATTATACTGTACTACTCATGTATTTAACGTGTGACCTAAGCAAAGAAAATCAAAGATAAAGAATGAGTAAACCTTGTCTTGTAAAACACCTGACTCACACGTTAAAAGAACTGATAACAACACTGAGCTTTGCACCTTGGCATTGACACTTAGCAATGTGCAATCAATTTTTATACAAAGCAAGATTAAAAATGAATATAAGTATTAGCTTAAGTATTAAACAGTTAAAATCAAGGAAATCTAGAGAGTGTTTCCTGTGTGTACTCATTCTTCTCTTCCCTTCTTCCTAGTGTTTGCATCAAAGCAAGTGTTTGTGTGAGCTCGCTTTAGGTCAGATTATGCTTGGGCCAGGAACTTGGTGTACGCAACCAGTTTTACCACTCGTACTGTGAACAAAATTTGTCCTATCTGAATGGCGATTCTGGAGCTCTCCTGTGCAGACAGGGCTGATGTGTTACTTCCTTAGCACTACTAGCTGATACCTCAGTAGGTCCTATGTCATTTTCAGATTTTGAGCCAAACTTTGCATTCGTTTCAGGTTAAAAGTGTTAATACTGAAAAAGCGGTGTAGGTGGAACACAACAGGTCTTATATTTGTTTCACAAATCCAAAAAGTGCAAAGATAAATTTAGTTCAATTCTATTTAGGTGAAGGTGTGAATGAAGATTAAGATTACGCTACAACTGTATGCTAATACAAATTGTAAGATTTCTTATACTTTGTTCCTAGTTTAGTTGTCATACATAAGTCTTAGCAAGAGTTCTGATTTAAGGACAGGTTGACAGTGTTTTTAGAAAAACATTCTGGTATATTTACTCATATAGCTAAATGATTATTAGCCAATAAAGATGTGAGAAGTTCTTGAAGGGCTGCATCCTGGTATTTAGTGTGAAGAGCACAACTATGCTAAGAAATAGGGAACTGTCATATCCTCAGATTAATTATTTCTTTAGTGATCTTGTTGAATTCATTACACATGTGGTATTATCAGTTGTTTTACAGCCTCATTACACTTGGATTAGAAGTTAAGAGATTGAAAATTAAAGCAGAATTAAAATTGTGTTTCTGTGAGTCTATGATTGTATGATAGTAGTGTCTCAGCCTTAAAATAATTCACTTAAAGATGATAGGATATATTATTTTACTGTGGTTCGTCTAAGTTTCTTTCTAGTATGTTGGTAGCATGGTATTAAAAAGAGAAGAACGACCTTTTGTAGAAGAGACTGTTCAGACACATGGGGTATGGTCTTGCTAAATGACAAATACCATAAATACCAAAGTATTTGTGAAGGATTTCTCTATACGATTTCTTCTGATTTTACTTGGGTTGCTTGGTGTTTCATATCCTTGAGACTTGTCAAAAAAAACTCTAAAATCATTATCATCTACTGTAGTGTTCCTCAGCCAATTGATCCTCACCAGCGACTTCAGATACAATCCTTGCCCTGTGTTATCTTATACTAGATTTTTGCCCTTTCTGGTGTAGTCCTTGAATTCCAGCTGGAGGTGTTGATCTCTGCTGTTGCCCAGGAGCTTGTAGGAGGCAAGTGCACCTCTACCTGAGCTGCTCAAGTGGTGCTGAGCTGGTGTTTGTTTTTGAGTCATCTAGTGAACATCAGAGTGTTGCTGAGACGAGCCTTTAACTACAGAAACCTCAGCAATATGCCTACGCTACACAGACATGAGTCAATCTAAAGAGATTTTTGATATTATTTTGCCAGAGCCTATGCTTTAGATTGCAGTGATGAAAAGAGCCAACAGATTGCACAAATATTGATGTGGTTTTGTTACTGCTGTACCTTTGTCACTGTTTTAAGAGCTTTCATAGCTTTATTCTTGATGAGAGATACTCAGCACAGTCAAGGTTCTGCTTGGGCATGATGAATCATGTCTACAGATCACTTGGGATAGGATCTTAATATTCTGATGTGCTTAATAAGAGGGAATAGAAGGCTAAGGAAGAGATGCAGTAAGATGATGAACGTATTGATCATGCATTGAGATGCTATGTCATCTTATGACTTTTAAAAATTGCAGGTATTGAAAGATGACAATTTAAAAGGGATGGCTGTGAATCTTCTGTCTCGAAATAGATTTAGGATATTGATGATCTTTTCTCTTGAGGGATTTTTTTTGAAAATCATGCCAGAGAAGGGCATGTATTAAAATGTATTACTCAGTGTTACTGAACTGAGACTGGTCTCAGTTCATGCTAGGTAAATGAGGCAGCCTATCCCAGAAGAAAGGCATAAGGGTCCAGCCTCATGTCCTCTGTGTCTTTGTAAAAGATGGGGAGTATAATATACTCGTTATATTTGAAAGTTGAGATATGGAGTACCCTAAAGACGTGTAATAAAGTTTCACTTGCATTTTAAGCTGGGACAGCAGTGTTTGGCAGGAAGTATGTTGTGCGCCTTGTAGGAAGATATAATTTTTAGTTGCATTGCTCAAGTAGTGGCAAATTGTGTTACAGTGCAAAATGAAGAGTCAGCATGAACTTTCAAAAAACCTGTAAAATGTATGCAGTTTGCTCAAGGAAGTTGAAATCACAGCATTTTAATTTATTATTGGGAGGTTTAGAAAAAGCCGTGGAATGTTTTCTTGAGCAGCTTTAACTTCAAGAGGCTAATGCTTTTTAATGCTTTAAAAAAAAAAAAAACCCTCTACCTCTCAGTTCCCCGGAATTAGAATTGGCTCTCTAGTTTGGATTTGTTTCTTAGCAGCCTTTTTTTTGTTTGTGGTTTATTTTTATTTATTTATTTATTAGATCAGATTTGAAAGGTCACACTTAACTTGATAGTATCTACCTTTGGATATATTATGCATGAATGGAACAGATGTCTCCTTTTTTTGGAGAGCTGTCAAAAAAAAATAGAAAAATGAAAACAGAGGAGGTGCATTATGAAAACTGTTTAGACCAGCTGCAAGTTCAGGTGCTTCAGTGCTGCCTTTGGTGTGCAGAGAATAGCAGAATTGCAGGTGGACACTCACTGCAGCCATCATGAAAATTTTAAGTCCTGTTTCCAACTGAGGTATTGAGTTCTATTAATTTAACACTTGGCTTGTACAGAGATTAAAAATAGTTTTCTAAATCTGTAGGTATCTGCTTTCCTAGATTTCTTTTGATTCATTAGTGCCTGGACCTGGCGTATATTTAGGCATCAAAATGCAGCTCTTTCCTCACTTGCTTTCACAGTGCTGGGGTCTGCTGGCAAATAATATGCCAGGATAGATGCTTTTTGGCTGAAATGGAGAGGAGGACACACAGGAGCATAGGTGTTTATAAAAACAGTTGGAAATTGGTATGGAGAACAACAATACAGAACCTGGGATAGACAGTTGGTTATTTTCAGTTATATGGTATGACCAAGGCTTCTGACCTAATAATAGGGAAAGGAAGAATAAGTGACTTTCACTGAACAGGTTGAGGGAATAAAAATAGTAATAAGAGAGTAAAGCTCTTCTCTAGCCATCCTCATAGGATGCTGTCAAAAAGTGAAAGGAAATACATTATCTCTTCTCTCAGTTACTGACAGGACAGGCTGCCCATTCTACCTGAAATGGGTAAAAAGAGGATAAAATATTTCATTATTTTAGTTTGTCATGAGTTCAGAAGCAGGAGCAAAATGAAAAGTTAGCAGGTAGGGCGTTTGAAGGGATTATTGCTTAAGGTGTTCATTTATATTTTATCATGAGTCTTAGTGGACTTTACCTTGAGAAGGTGCTGTCTTGAAAAGGAACACAGAAAATAAAAAATCAGAGCAGAGTTTGAGAAAGGACCAGGAAATAAGCTTCTCAAATCACAATGTGTCAAGAACTGGTCTGTCAGTGTTGTGTAGATAGGTTTTATTTTGCCTGTAAACAGTGACGTGTGGTGGGTAGGTAGGTGTGTATATAGTAAGTATGTGGTGTTTCCCTAGTTACTTGGCCACACAGGCCACCATGGCAGTGCCTAAAATACTGGGGTGACATCCACACGGGAGAGGTAGGGACTTCTGGCAACTTCTGCTTGTGTCAGTTTTGCTAGATTTTTCTGCTTCTTACCTGTTCTGTGATACTTAGGGTTCTAGAAGCTCTTTATCCTTTGATTCCTTGTCCCCCACATGCTTTCTGAAGGTATATATATAGTAGCCTTTGGTCATTTTAAGACTTCAGCGTGTTATGTGAAGCATTTGTAGATTCCATATGAAATGGAAGGGAAGAGACGGTGGCAGTGCAGACTTCCTTTGTACTCCCATTAAAAAAGAGTTTGTTTCAGATTCTAAGACTTGCCTGGATGCTTTCACGTTTCCAGAGGTTGGGAGCATCCCAACCTTAGAATGGTCTTGGCTGGCAATGTGCAAGAACTGTAATTCCAGCTGTTTTGTGGAACATACCCGTATTTAGTGCTAGTTGGGATGGGTGAAGGGACTTCCTGATTCATCAGTGCCTCTGCTGTGAGATTTCTTAGAAGAATGTGTATAGTCAGGATATATGGGGCAGGGCGGAAGTTTTCTGAGTGTGAACAGGTTTAAGCTGAAAGGAATTGGTGTAATTCACTGCTACTCTGCAGAGTGTTATTTAATGCGTGACAATGCATCTGGTCACCTGCACCGAAATTCACTACAAAAGTAGTGCCCTGCACAGTTGAAATGGGCTCTTTGTTAGTAGGAGCTGCACTCTTCCAGAAGGTTATGTCCCTCAGAGCTACTTTTTCCATTTTTTTGTTCTTCTGCCCCCAAAAGTCCACCTTGGTTTCAACAAGTCTTCATGGGCACGCACTCTCACCCTTCCTCTCCTCCGTCAAACATTAATCCGTCTTTCCCCTCTCATCCTCCTTTCTCTCCAGTATCTTTAAACTTTGCAATTCAAGATATATTTCTCTTTAAGTGGCAATCTTTATTTTCTAGTACCTTCAGTGTCAGCTCATGTGCTTGCACTGCGCCCTCCCCTGGGGCAGATGCTGGCATTCTTTGCTCTTTCTTCTGAAAGAGCAAAAATGCGATAGTTATTAGGTGTCAAGTTGTGTTTTCTTCCAGCCTTATTGTTAATGAATTCTTCTCCACAGCCCAATCTCAGAAAATGCTTCCAGTACTTCTCATTCTTTCGATGCTGTTTCACATGGTTTGAAATTGGCTGAAACAAAGCTGCATTCCCTCTCCTCCTCCCTTTGTAATGTAGGTGTAAAATGGGTCAAACTACTTGTTTGTGATGTTAAATGATAGTGTTAATGATGCATATGGGAATTCTTTGTAATCTGGAATTTAAAAAGAGTCTTGTTTGTACTCCATCAGATGACTGGAAATCAAGACAGTTTGAAATGGCATGATGCTAAATTAAAATGCATCAGCGTCTTGGTGCATGCCTGGAGTAGGGGGAGAACAGGTTGGAAAGCTGGGAAAGACTGTGTTCCTGGATGGCAGATATTTGCAGACAGTGGGAAGCTCCCTCTTCCACCTCCCTCTGTCTTCCATCTTTACGGTTGTATTTCTTGTTGCTTGATACTTGGTGATTAAAAGAAAGAGAAGGAACGAGAATACAGGAAAGAGAAGGGACCTAAACTTTGAAACTGAGTGTAAAATGGTAAGTCTTAGCTCTCTGCAAACACAGAAAACATACAGTCATCTCGGGCATTTTCATTTAAAACATTCTTGCAGTGAAGTTGAATAGAGGAGTTAAGTGCTTTTATGTAGGTTTTGCTTGATTTTTTTTTTTTTAATTTTAATCTCTAATCTTGTTTCTGCAGTTCTATCCTTAGAAGCTATTCATTGCTGACTTATGTTCTAACATCTGTGCATTTAATATCCTATCTAGCAATAAATTTAGAAGAATGATCCTAAAACAATGATTGAAAATTCTCATTGTGCTATTACCTGTGAAAATTAATTCTTATAACCTAATTTATGATGAATTAAATTGGAAGAGCTTTAAAAATAAGTGGTATGACTTACAGCTATTAAATGGCTTTTTATTTCTACAGGTAATTGATGCTTTTAGGTCAGTAATGTTTAAGAATAAACTTTCTTACTCATCTTAAGAAATCTTGACATCATAAACAGTCAAATTAGTGTACAAATGTGGTGTCACAGGGGCTTCTGGAATTTCTATTTTAATTTAATTATAAAAGTAACAAATTTTAATGCCAAAAATCAAGTTAACAGGATGTACCATAGTTGGTACTCAGTATGAAGGTGCTGATTAAGTCTTGAAGAAGAGCAAAAGTTTTTTTTTACTTGTCCACTTACTGAGACTGATTTAAGTAGAACAAGTCATGTTCTTCAGGAGTTAAACTCTAGTTTGCAGTAGTTAAATTAGTTAAATTTTAAACATTTATGACTTAAAAATTAAGTGAGACGAATTACTTTCAGAGAACAGAATGTAAGTGGAACCATCCCAAGAAGTCCTAGTGGCCTAAATGTTATTCTATGCAAGTTTTACCTTCTTAAAAGGCAGAATTCCACAAATGTTTCTTGGGGTGCTTTAATTCATAGCCATGAGTGGCCCTTTTAAGTAGGGGATTTAGGCCATGGCTTAACAGATGCTTAAAATAACCAGTATTGAAGGAAGTTATTTTTTTCCTCAGCCTTTAATATGACCGGGTATTAAGATTTTTCCATTTTCCCCATAGATAAGTACTATGTTATATCAGATGTTTCACTAAAGATCTGAAATGAATTATTGTCATAATATTTGTGTTTTTATCATTCAACTAGAGTAAATAGAGGCTGTTTTTATTCTGTGCCAAAGAAAGCTAATAAAAATAAAGAATCCTGCCTATTTCCTGTGCTCTTTTTTTCTTTTATATGTAGATGTAAAACATATTTGCCTTAAGACGTTGTTGGTGGGCTATCTGCTGTCTGTGGCTGTAGGCTGCTGTCATCCTGCTTTGAGTTGGCTCAGGTTTGGTACTGGTAGTGAGCAGCCTAATGCATCTAAGTTAAATAGTGTGGGAAACTGTTGTGCTGGTGCCCCTAGTAGCCTGTAATACTTTGTGTGTCTTAGGGATGCATACTGGAGTTAAACTTCCCAAAATACCAAAGTAGTGTTTAAAATGGACATAGACTATATTCTGATGCCTGTATGCAGGAAGGGTTTGTTGTGTGTTTGTACTCAGCACCCTGTGTAGACCTACAGGAAGCTTGGTTGAACTTTGCTAGTTCTCTAATTATAAAACAAGTTTTTCAGTCAGTGCAATTCTGTTTACTTTATGCTGTTGCATTATGAAAAAGCACAGGCAGCTGTCCCCTTAGCATGTGAATAAGGGCAGGGCAGGGAAGAAGTGTGCTGGGGCATAGTGCCAAACCAACTGCAGCTTCTAAAACCAGCACGGGAGAAGGACTGGTCAGACCAGTTTTGCCTGCGGTGGAGATTTGTCCCACTGGAGCAGCACCACAACACAGCGACAGGAGCCCTTTCACTTGCCGCACAACGGGTATGACAGGCTCAGAGCACGGCTGGTTATTTGAGGCATGCAGGCAGACCAGCTTAGGCTCATCTTGCAGTGATGATTGGAGATGTTCCTACCCAGGGCATTTGGAGTTGACTTAGGACCTTGTGTAGCGCAGGCACCAGGAGGGGGAGTATCGGTGAAGGTGCAGTAGTGGCCACCGGGTGGGGTGGACTACCAAGCTGTTGAGGCAGTGGTTAACTGGGAGGATGATTAACTTGGAGGAAAATAAACAAATTTCATGATGTAGAACTGATAATTTGAATCATGATTTGCCTTTTTATATGTTTGCTTTTGACATCTTCTAAAGGCACCAATGAGCTGTTTTGTTCTCTAGATGCAGTATTTTGTAAGAGAACAATACTAGTAGCTGTTACTTGATTTCTTTGGAAGACTGACTTATAAAAACAGTAGAATATGAAAAGGTGGATATAAAACCTGGAAAATGTGAATCTGCTCTGAAACATGCCTGTTGTCTGCATACTGTTTGGGCCTGCAGTATTTATGTGTTTGATTATGTGAAGCAGACACTTTAACCATGTTTCACTTCAACTAGCAACTGCTACTTTAGTGATGGTAGTCTTTTAAAATTAATACTTCCTTCCACAAAACATGTTTTTGTGACAATGCAGGAGCATTTTCTTTACTCTTGTTAATGCAGTTTTCTGCCTCTTCCTTCATAAAGGAAATATCTTCTGCACTTAGTTGCTCAAGGTAATGCCATGTTGAGTATTCAAGAGACATTTGAATATCAAGAGGAACATGCGTAGACAATTACTCTACATAATTTTGGGCTAGATATTTCTGATATGAAGGTCAGTTGTGGCCTTCTGACAAATTACAAGGTTTCATTTCTACTTAAAATTTAGTAATTGGAATATGAAAATTAGTACTACCCAGCAGCAGCAGAGGAAAAAAATCCATCTACTCAGGGGTCACTTTGGAGCAGACATTTAAAATCTGATTTTGCAATCAAGAAGACTAAGACCATACTTAATGATAAATTGTTTTTTGGGTACCATTTAAATTTGCAGCAAGTCTGCAAGCAATACTGAATCCTCTTAATTTTCTTTGCTTTTATACATTTGTTTAGTCACTGTTGGAATTCCCAAGTGTTTGCTGTGAAAGCTGTAGCCTCTGTATTTTCAATTTGCTTTAAGTATGAGATCTTCTGTGGATGGAGCTCATAGTGTTCTCTTAATAGAGTTATGTAACTAGTTTTATTTCTGCTTGCAAATAATTTAGTCTTACCCAGTGTAAATAGTGCTGTGACTTAATGCTAGAAGGAAGTAATCCAGCAAAACAAAAGCTTAGACAATACATTAGGAGGAAACCAACAGTCTGTATTTTTTTTTTCACCTGCTGCTCTCAGATGAAGAGAAGTGCCATCCAGTATGTGGATTTATGACTGTGCTGGAGATCTTGGGTGGGATATCCAGTGTGGATTAGAAAGCTCATATGTCTGATTTTGCCAGTTCTTTTCTTGTGGGAGTGGTGAACTCCAGCTGCTGGACAGTAATGAGCAGCTTTGAGGCAGTAACACATCAAATAGCTACTCATTTTAGGGAGTTTATGATACTTTGCAAAGTACTTTACAAAAAGTTTAAAATGAGCCTAACAATCCCTCTGATCATCCCGGAGAAAGCATGTGCAAGAGCTTGGACTCCTAGTACCTACTGCAGAATAAACTGGCCTCAGCTAAGGTCTCTTTCTAGACAAACCTTTTGCAGAGCATGTGGAATAAAAGCCACCTGTGAGAAGATGGAACAAATCCTGGAAGGGAAACTTCTATCTTCCCTCTTAACCTGCTTTGTTTACACATTGTCTTACTGAGTGTGTTAAATGTACATTCTCAATTTATTTTAAACATTAGAGCTAGTGTTCTTTTACCATCATATCGGTTGCTTTCTCCAGCAGTTTTGTCCATGCTCTTCTATTTCTATGCTCATTTAAATAGTCAGTGAGGGCAGATTTGTGGTAGCTGTTTCATGTAGAGCACTGTGAGCTCTTTAATGTTCACTTGGTACCAGCAGAGTAGTTATTCTGTTCGCACAAAACGAATGAGAGGCTGGAAGCTTGGGGGTTACGGATTTGCTGACCGCTGTGTTGACTGAGCATAAATTGTTTGAAGCAAAGGGGATCAAGAGTTTTACAAACAGATCTCTGGTATCAATAAAACTGAGAGCCCTTGTAAAAGTTACGCATTGCGTGTTATGTGCAAGGTCTCATACTCACCACCTCCATTCTGATTTACAGGTTTACTTGCTATTTGCCTTCTGGTTCCGACCTTGCTGTTTTCTGTTGGTGTCTAGCTATTCTGTGCTCCCGCTCCGTTTCTCTCTTGCTGTTCGCTGGCAATTTGTGAATGTTTTCCAGCCCTGGCTGGGCATGCAGACACTTGTCCTTACACTCTGTTTTCTTTCTTTTCATTTTCCTTTTGTTGTTTAACTGTCAGTTGCAGGCTCACCGTCAGTTGTGGTTACCAGTGGTGGTCTCTTGTTGATTTTGGCATGTGTGTGACAGTATTTCTTTGGAAAAGCAGCTAGGTTGAGGTTTCTTCTCTTTCTTATTTGACTCTTAAACCGAATAGTGGAAGGCTGTAATGGTAGCAGTTTGTCACCATCTTAGTGGCATTCGTGGATCCCTTTGCTGTGGATCCCACCTGTCCAAACCAGCACAAGCCACAGCACGAAGTGCTAGTTAATAAGATAGGGACTGCAGCGAAGTGCAGACTGAATCAAATTGCAGGGCCTGGAGCAGGTAGTTGGGTGACTGAGTTTGGTGAATACAAAGAGAAAGCTAAAAGCAATGGGAAAGCGAGTGCGCAAACATGCTTGGTGCTGCACGATGGCAGTCACTGCTTCCATTGAGAATTATTGGAAAAACAAGATTGACATCCTCAATGATGAGTATGCCTCCTATTTATAAATAAAGCACGTATTTTAACATTGAATGATTTTATATTACTTATTACTTCATAATTTATTAATTTATATAAAACTTCCCCAGTGTGGGAGCACAGGATTGAATCTGAAAGTTATGACTGTGCTAACTAATTTCTCCTAATGGAAATGACACCTCAAGTGCTTCTGATGTTGGCTAAAGATGCCAGCAGGCTTTCTAGACACCTGACCATCTGGGGTTCCTGAAACCAAAAATACAGCACTGAAACCAGACTCTTTAAATGTTCTGTCTGTTTGGGTCACAGAACGATACACTGCTGCAGGAAGGCTTTCTACAGAGCTCTTTGACTCCTCAGAAGTTTGCTCTATGAGCTACTTTTGAGAGAGCAAATCTGACACAGACCATCTGTGCTCTGCCAGCAAGAGATTTGTGCTGCTTGCAGACAGATGGGGCAGAGAATGTTTTTCTCCCCTCCATTCCTTCAGGTTGTTGCTACATAGGCGTTTTGCTGTATAAGTACATACGGGTAATTGGTCAGGACATGGCAGTGAAGAAGTTATATGTACATTCTCATTCGCTGGATGAGTAACCTTGTGTTGTAAAAATGCATATTCCAAGGCATATTGTTATCATTGAATAACCTATTAAAAATGAGCTGTAAAGCTGTAGATTATTAGAAGGATTTTTTTGCTGTTGTATTTGTATTTCTGTAGTATTTTCAGAGGTGATCCTTGAACTTTTTGTATATTTAAAAAGAAATACATTGCTTAATTTGGAAAAGCTCTGCTTTTAGGAATTTGCACTGGAGTATCTAAACCTTGAAAATTGACAAACTCTGAATAAAACTTATGTACCTAATTATTTCTACCCTTAAAATGTTCCCGTAACCTTTTTCTCCCCTCTTTCAATCTCTAATTTTGACTTTGAATAAAATGTTGTGTAATGTGAATTCTCCTTCTAGATTTTCAGAAGAAAATGATGGAAGAGTATTTACCAGAAATGCAAAGCACCCTGGAGCCAGTCATTCTGTTGGATGATGCCAATTCCAGCTCCCCAGCCAAAAAGAAGCCTGATAAAACATCTGAAATGAAGGACAGCTCAAACTTCTGTTGTACTGGAGATGATGTTAATACCTTGGAAAGGGAGTCCAAATTGCTCCCCTTGAACCATGATTCAACAGTGACTGACCCAAGTAGCAATGGGAGCCCGGCAGGAGGACAGGAACAGAAGTGCGAGCCCGATCATGGTGCAGGTGGGGACTGCTCTGCCAACACCGCCTTTGAAAGAAAGGTGGAAGGCCCCAAGAAAATAGGGCATTTCGCTGGTGGAGACTTCAATCCCAAATCTAATGAGACAGAACAATCCCTAATGGAAATACTACAGGAGCTAAGGGAGGAGTCTGACTTCATGAAAAAATCTACTGATAAAATCTATTCAGAAAGCCCCTATGATACAGACTGTACAAAGAAGCTTATTTCCACAATACACCAGACCTCACAGGAGGATTTGCTTGAAGAAATAGAATCGGAACTTTTATCTACAGACTTTTCAAAAGAACGCAAATGCCCCAATGGTGTGAGAAAGGGCGAACATGCCTTGGCTGTGTTTGAAAAGTGTGTGCAAGATAAATATCTGCAGCAGGAGCAAACTATAAAGAAGTAAGTATTTGAGTGTTCTGATCATGAGTGTGGAGGTATATGAGAGTTCAGCGTAAGAATGAGCTCAGCTGCATACTGTGTGAACACAATGTTGTGCTATGTTGCAAATAGTACCTTGTGAGTTGTTACGAAAACAGTTAATGAGCTTTTTTTTAAGGAAATGGGGAGTTAATTTTACTCACACTATGTACTTGTAAATAAAACTGTGTGCTTGGATCTTTGAAGCCTTGTGAAATTTGGCAGAAGCTGAATAGCTAACTGTTCAGTTGGATAGCCTGCCAATATCTAGAATTACTTAAGTGCTGTGAAAGGATGATATAATCCAGGATTCATTCAATCCATGCATTTCTTTGGAGAAATGAACCTTTGAAATTATTAAGCTATCCCTAATGTTTACTTTATGCCTTTGAAATTGCTTTCTTTAATGTGCATTTAAAATTCAGTCTTTCATCATAATTCACCATTTAGAAGGTATTTTTGAGTTGAAAACTGTCTTAACACATTCTTACAAAAAAACTTTTGCTATGTACTTAATGAACTTTTTCTGCAATCGTGCTTGATAGTTCTACTATACAGTTTTATTAAATGAAGAATATTTCTGTTAATGGAAAGCCAATTTCTTTGGATGACTTCTTGATTCTCCACTTGGCCTCTTATATTGCTATCACCATTAGAAATGTTTCTTACTGACAAAACTTGATCCCTAAACTTATTCCTGCTTGCACAGCTGGAGCTGAGTGCTGTGAGTACTGCTTTTTCACACTGATACCATGGCAGGACAGGCTACCAAAGGAGGGAGAAACAAGGAGAGAAAGACCCTCAAAAAGCAGGTTTTACTTGTAACTAAAAAGCACACAGATGGGTAGAAAGTCGCTTAATGGCACCAAAGCTTTGGAATATCTAGTTAAACCTTCAGCAGGGAGGAGGAGTGAGAGTCTGAAGTGATGGGTGTGTGAGTGTCTGTAAACCAGGAGACTAAATGAAAATATTTATTAGGGTTTTACTTACAGAAAACTTAAAGGCAGTGGCAACTGTTGTCAGCAGTGGACTAGCTACTTTTTTAGATTCAAATGTATGCATACTTAGATTTTATATATATGAGCACATATTTATATAAGAATATATTCTCCATACACTCCACATATATAGAGTGTGTACTGCATTGTCCATTTAGAGTGTTTTTTTTCCTTCTCCCTAAGCCAGTATCCTTGGAGCAGTGAGGTCAGCTGTTCCCCTTTGCCTCCTTGGGACTTATTTCAGAATTGTCAGACTTCTGTGCAACAACTTGTGTTTGGCTCAAAGGGCATTTGGGGCAGAGTGTTACAGCTTGTGTTTGTGGTGGAGTTTTGTATGCATGTCCCTCATTTTATGATCAGAAAAATTTCCTGTAACACTGCTCTGGAAATAGCCTACTTTTTCTCCTACAGTCAATTCTAAGATAAGTAGGTGAGCAGCAAGTGAGCTGCGTGAGTCCTGACTGCTCTTAAGAATTTGTGATTTGAGAATATATACTAGTAAGTGCATCGTTTGAACAAATCTGGAGTGGCAAGTTCTTTCAGTGCTGCTTTTGAAGCATTTGTAATTTAGGAGCCTAGATTATTAGAGAACTGGGTTTTTGTTGTTTTTTTTTGGGGGGGTGAGGGAGGGGGATTTTTTTTTTTTTTTTTTTTTTTTAAAAAGGGGAATAAATATTAAGGGTTTTTTAAAATGATATTAATGCTAAGTCCTTGATTCCCACTGAAATTCATATGATTAGTGTCCTAACCTGCTTAGGTGCTTTTGAAAATAACTATCATCTTTTAAACGTTCAAATGTATTTGAGAACATGTTTATTCAGCACTTCTGAGGTTTATGTGCATCTATTACAATGCTGTAAAGTCAAATTAAATACATTATTGTTGAAGCATCAGTTCGAACTTGCTCTTTATACTGCAGTTCTGTAAAGAAAATATTAACAATCCCAACTTCGCAGGGACTTTGAGCCTGGATACTGTTTATAGATATGTATTTATTTAAGATTCAGAAAATCTGGGTTCTTTCTTACTGGGTTGTTGACATCATGAGAGACTGAGCAATTCACCTCATTGCCGTTTCCACCGTGAAATTAATATACTGTCTGTCTTTTCAGACTCCCAACTAATGGAGCCATTTGACTCCATGTTACTATCTTATAAATGCCTTAAACTGTTAATAATACAAAACTTTGTGCTAATTCTGTAAATTGCATAATTACTGAATGTTTCACTTCACCATTGACAGTACCAATGCAAAATACTGGAAATAAGCAATTTTACATGGAAAATGCTGCTTGATGATTTAAGAGTTAAGATTTCCATGCATGGTGTACTTCTGTTTTGTAAGGCCTGGGTGAATTTCTCTAGTGTGGCTGGCTGTATTTCCAATGCAATTTGCATATCAACGAAGAAAATACACAAATCTCAAACTAAACACTATACAGTATTGAAGTACCTTCTATCTTGTTTCATTTTTTCTTTACAGATTGATTAAAGAAAACAAAAAGCATCAGGAACTGATTTTGGATATCTGCTCAGAAAAGGACAATTTAAAAGATGAACTGAAGAAAAGAACAGAAACAGAAAAGCAGCACCTCAACATTATTAAACAGGTACTGATAACAGAGCAGAAGTTAGTTTCACCTGTGGGATGCTCTCATTGACAGTGGTTAATAAGATGCCTTTGGAAGCATAGAGGAGATGTTCATCCTTATATACTGAGCATTTTATGAAATGCACTTTTCCTTTCCAAGAAAACTATTCATTGGCTAAAAGCATTTGCTGTCTTTGGTTAACTTCAACTTCTAGATTCAGGGTGCTTAGGTGTTTAGTGTCTGAAGTCCCTATAAGGTCAAGTGAGTTCTAGTTATGCATCAACGTGAGGATTAAACTTTGTGGGTAACCTTGAGAAGAATGTTAATGTGTACCTGGGTTCCTCCTAAAGACTGTGTCAAAGGCTTGCTAGGCTTTCTTCCAGAATCTCAATTTCTTACCATGATAAGATTTATTTTTACTGTACATAGAGATAAAAGGAATCTCACTTAGGCCTTCTGTTATATCTCATTTCTTCTTGATCTGTCTCCCTTGTTTTCCATTATTAACTGCTGCATCTGTGAGTGTGTGTAGTTACAGTAATAATTCCATAACTGTTAACAGTTATAAGTTAAAATCATCCACAGATAATTTTAGAAAATACTGCTTTAGGGTGTAATGCTTTGAAGTTGTAGTTGGACAGCAGCTGGAGTTAGATAAGTCGTAGCAAAACCCTGATAATTTTTTATGCCATGTGAGTATTTTAATGTAGTAACTTTGTCTCTTCAAGTAAATGAAAACTCACCTGCAAGCCCAAAATGCATGTATGTTTCCACATGTGTATTTTTTTTTTGCGTGCTAAGCAGTGATTCCTTTGGCAAGATAAAGAGGGTAAAGGTATATTTAATGCCTTTATGCAGGAGTTTAGAATGATACAAAAATGCAAATCCTGAGATCTATGTTCTTAAACTAACAGAAAAAAAGTTGTACTTGATGATTGGATTTTGAACAGTTTAACCGTGCCCAAGGGCTGTTCATGTGTGGCTTCCGACGCTGCTTGCGCACTGGTGCGTGTGTGCGCTGAGCCAGTGCAAGAGATGCCCTGGGTGCACAGCAGTGAGGAGTCTGCAGCTGGATCGGTTGTCTGCACTGGTTCCCTGTGTGGCTAGGCACACATGTGCCTCTCTATTTGCTGAGCTATTTATCAATTAATTAACTCCCAGCCAGCTCAGTATGGGTGCATGAATACCTTGCTGGCACAGTGGAGGAGATGGTGCAAGGATAGTGGAAAGGGATGAAGGAGTTTGAGACAGCAGCCAAGCTGGCTTTGGTATTTCTGCCAAAGAGATGCCATCAGTTTCTCTCCTTTTTCTCTCTCTTTTTTTTTTTTTCTTTTGCATAGTGGCTTATTATGCATCATATCTTAGTTGATGTCATGCAGTTGTCTCACTGCAGGTGAGAATTGACTTCTTTCATGAGCCTCTTTACTAAAAAGCTAGAAAATGGTATGGGCTGTTGCAGCTTGGAAAAGTATAAACACATGTGAAGATGTGATATAGCATTTACTTTTGTGTGAAATGTACCTATTTGTACAAAACCTGATCAAAGTCTTTTTTCCTCTAATTGTATTCTGTCATCTTCATAGCTAGAAGCAAGGATAGAAGAGCTTAATAAGGAATTGAAAACTAGTAAAGACAAACTTTTAACCCAAGATGCAGCAGCCAAAAATGCTATTCAGCAGTTGCATAAAGAGATGGCATTTCGAATGGACCAGGTAATGTAGAAAACTTCTAATTGCTGAGCATCTCACAAGCTTAATTTATGCAGCAAACATGCTCCCTAAGTTGTTAAATCACAAGATCAGTCAAATTTTTCCAAAATTGAAATTACTATCATTTAGTTATGTGTGCATTTGGTAACTTAGATAAATTAATGTTCTAGAATGACTGATACCTTGCTTTATCACATATGTTTACATATATACAATTCAGTCCTCAAAGACATTTAATTTTCCCTTTCTGTAAATCGATCTGGGTTTAAAAGAGGGTAGAAGCTGACAGTTGCTCTTACCTGTCACTGAAATGGAACACAAAGTTCTTATTTTTGTCCTGTGTGTTGGTATTGAGAGCTGCTGATTTTACAACTTGTCCTTTCCTGCCACTTTTGTTTATATAAAGTGGAACTTGTCATTCTGGGGTGGGAGAGAGCCCCATCTGGTTAAATAATGGATGGTGATTGTGCAGTTCCCATGTGGACATGGGAGGAGAAAAGAAAAAATACTGAGTATTTGCAGAAATACTTTGTTGCTAAAATTTATCAACTATACTTTTCTTCTGAAACAACAGATTGTACTCAAAATGACTAACGCACTGATAACTCAAGTTGTTGAGCTTTGAAACTGCAGCTGCTTAGATATATGTTTACTGTTACAAATATGAATAGTTCCGGTTGAATCAATTGGACTAATGATAGTTATGTAAGAGCCTAATGTTGCTCTTGGAAACTGAAACTTTGGAGTCTCACTTTGTTATGCTAATACACTGCAGTGCAGAGCATATGCAGTATTGGCTTATAAAACCTAAATGCTCATGCAAGGTTAATTCATTCTCTTTTCCAGGCAAACAAGAAATGTGAAGAAGCACGCCATGAAAAAGAAACAATGGTGATGAAGTATGTCCGGGGGGAGAAGGAATCCCTTGACCTCCGGAAGGAGAAGGAGATACTTGAGAGAAGAATAAGAGATGCAAATAAAGAAATTGAAAAGCATACTAATAAAATCAAACAGCTTTCTCAAGAGAAAGGAAGATTGCACCAGCTCTATGAAACCAAGGTGCTCTAAGTGTTGCTATATAGTTTATGTAAATAATCAAAAGCACTCTCAGAAAAAGCAGATGAACAAACCAGATAATTTGCTATTATACTTGGTGAAAGAAACCAATTTTCATTTGGTTTTGCTGTATAGCAATGAAAGAATCCTTTTCCTCTGCAGAAGGGGAAGAAATAACTCTTACGTTTTGAAATCTCCTTTTATGTTACCTTGAAACACATACATAATGCATATAAAAACTACATTCCAGTGCAGCTTTATCTTGTACACAAGTCTGAATGCTGACACATTTTTACTGGGTTAAGGGCTAAAGTACTGATTGCTGTTAATTGTGTGTATGTTTTTGCAAAATCAGGACCTTAAAAATCTTACAGTTGGTATATACATATAAGTTGTCATCTTGTAGAAGCACTAAATGATTTAAATCCATGATATTTTCTTAGGATGGTGAAGCCACTCGCCTGAACAGAGAAATAGAAAAACTGAAAGAAGAAATCAATTCTCATATTATCAAAGTGAAATGGGCTCAGAACAAATTGAAAACAGAAATGGATTCACACAAGGTTAGTGAAGTGTTACTATGACAGGAAACTACAGTCAGTGAAATGTAGTTGCTACACTAGTTCCTTTTTTAATATCACTAAAATCTTTTAAACGTTTCTTCCATTTGAGCAACTGTTGCAAAATACTATAGTGCTACTAAAGATACTGACGCTGAAGTGAAAGGGTATGACAGCAGGGGAAGGATTTTGTTTTAACCTGCTGATAACTGCTTTTTTGTGCAATAGATTTAAGTCAATATGTCATCTGAAAATGTACACCTAACAGCACATAACTTCTGTGCTTTCAGTGTTAAAACAATTGCATGAGCTGTTGAATGGAAGCAAGATGGTAGAAAAATATTAGGTATATTCTTTTGCTATTGATTCATTTCAGATTGAAATAGGAAAATGTTTTTTGGGGAAGTGTTTTTGTCCAAGTTAGGCTGTGTAAGTGTGTAGATGTAACTGATTATTCATTGCAATTTGTGGTTAGTTGGTTGTTTCCTTTTTTATAGGAAACCAAGGATCGCCTTAAAGATGCAACAACAAAATTAACTCAGGCAAAAGAAGAAGCAGACCAGATACGGAAAAACTGTCAAGAAATGATAAAAACATATCAAGTAAGCACTTTTTTTTTTCTAGGAAACAAAATCAATATTTAGCACCAGATCGCTCCTCCCTATTCTCTTTTAAGCTACACTAGTGGAGAACTACCCAGTTCAAGCTGCAGAGTGAGATGACCACAGATTTCCTTACTTGAAAAGTTTTTTTTAAATAGGAGAGGTGATGCTCATCTTTATAGGGATGCAGTGGGTCCTGACATGCTGTTAGCTACATACCCACTAGAAAGAGTTCAGTGATGTGCAGTAGTGTGCGCATATTTCTGAAAGAGGAACATAAAGCTCTAAAACGGCACTTGCGTATCTCCTTCCCTTTTAGGAATCAGAAGAAATCAAATCAAATGAATTGGATGCAAAGCTGCGAATAACAAAAGGAGAACTAGAGAAACAGATGCAGGAGAAGTCTGACCACCTGGAGGTAAATACATTGTGATATCTTTAGATGCCTTTAGATAATTTTGGCTTAATTCCAATCCCAGATGTCTGCCTCCAGCCATAATTTTTGGAGCATATTTTTAGCTACTGCATTTTAGCTATTGCTTTACGTCTAAGAATGCATTTATGGAGGAAAAAGGAGGATATTACAAGGACAAAACTGCTCTTTCACTTTATAAATATTAATAAAAATTCAGCTGGTAGGCAGGATTGCCTTTTACTGTCTAGTATTTTAGCAAACTGTATGGTGAGAGGGAGGCAGGGAAAAGCCTCTTTTCTCATTCATTGCAGAGGTTCTGCAGTGATTCAATCCTGGCCTTTTGTGTTGAATCTGCTCACAGCTCTCGTGTATAAATCATCTTCACTGTTCACCCAATGACAGTTTGCTTAAACTTTTCCCTGAGGCTGTTGTGATGTAGATTTGTACAATTAAAACCAGAGTGTATAACGTCACTCTTGCTTTCTGAGAATAAAAAGCTCTTACGCTTTGTTTTGTTTTACTTTTTAAAAACAAATCTTTAGGGTGCATGTGTTATGTCTTGCCTCAAGCCCTCTCAGCTGTTACGCTGGCCTAGGTAGGCCTAAATTCTTTTGACATCCTAGGGATGCCAGTGCCTATTTAAATTTCTCAAGCAATTTCTCACCCTTTAAAAAGGTGCATCATGCGAAAATAAAAGAACTGGAAGACCTGAAGAGAACATTTAAAGAGGGAATGGATGAGCTCCGGACACTAAGAACCAAGGTAACCAGTTCTAACCACAACTTGTTTTTTCTCACCTCTTTTTCAACTTCATTTGGCCTTTGTGATACATTTTGGATTTTATCATAGAGTACCTTCCCATACACACTCAAAGGAAAACTTTGTGTTCTAGACATCAGATTAAAATAATTCAGTTCTGAAGCTCGCCTGAGGAGTAAATAGTTTCTCATTTTCTACATAGGTAAAATGCCTAGAGGATGAACGTTTGAGAACAGAAGATGAATTATCCAAGTATAAAGAAATTATAAACAGACAGAAAACTGAAATTCAAAATTTGCTGGACAGAGTTAAAATTGTAGATCATCTGCAGGATCAGCATCAGAGGTAAAACTTTGCATAGTGATTTGACATTTTATTGTTATTAGTGATTTTCTGTATTAAAATTAATGACACTTTAAAATGTATTTTAGTTTAGAGAATCTGTTTTATAAATTATGTGTCTCTTCTAATTAATTATGTGTGTGTACATATATATATAGACAGACAGACATTATTGGAGATAACTCTTACCTCTAAGAAAACAAATGAGCTAGAAGAGCAGATCTCTCTAATTATGATGGATTGATTTAAGTATTTAACAGAAACAGCTTAATATCTAGCTACTGTTGTATTCAGTCAGTTAATGTTAGGAGTATTTGTAATTGACTAGCATTGGTTTTGCTGCATCAAAGTTTCCCCATTTAAAAATGTGAGACAAATGAAGTAAATAAATAGGAAATAGAATTTTTTTAGAAGAGCATTTGGTTTGCAGACTCTCTGAAATGTCTGTAGGTAGTTTTGTTTCCATATGGTACATATGAACTGGAATATAAACAAATGCTGTCCTCTTGGCCGATTCAAGCAGTGGTGCCAGGTTCTTAGGGAACCACCCACATGTCTCCTGTGCTTTTAAATAGTTGGTTGTTACTGAAAAATATCCCAGCAAGTTTGTACCTTCATCAGCAGCCAGAGAGGGAGCATCTTTCCTTTGCTGTGCCCTGCTCTACTGTACTGCACAGTCCTAGGGAAGTGCAGCCAGTTCCAGAAATGACCGAAGCTCGAATCTGGATCAGTAGTGTTTGGAGATTTTTTCCTTCTTTTTTTACCTTGAGATCCTACCAAAAGAAATAGAACTTCAGATGTTTTCCAGTTGTTTTTTCATCTCAACAATCGTAGAGAGATGTGCTAGAATGTCCTTGTCCCTTCTATTTCTATAAAATGTGGATCAAAAGCATTTTAATTTTTTTTCTGTACAATATTTATCCCTGCATTAGTTTTTGTATAATCCTGTATTTCCTTTTCAGAAGGGATTGAGCATGTTTTTGATATTCACTAGAATGAGTTCAAACAGGAACTTCCTAGGTAGACAGTACATGTGTGCATTGAGATGCGTGTGCTTGATTTGTATACCTTTTGTTTTTGAATTTGCCTATCTGAAGGGAGAATATTTTTTCCCCTGAAGTTTGAATATAAGATTTTAAAAAGGTGTAGAAAAGCCTGTGATGGAAGAACTAATGAAGTAATTGCAAGAGTAAATGAGGATGGTTTTATTTTGTTTATAAAACCTAGCAGCTATCTAATTGCAGAATTAATCACATTTTTATCACTTTCTCTAAAATGTTGATCTTAGGATGCCATAGCTTTTTTTTTTGAATTTGCCTATCTGAAGGGAGAATATTTTTTCCCCTGAAGTTTGAATATAAGATTTTAAAAA
>JAWLRI010000203.1:5406754-5439201 GCA_034781795.1 Crypturellus tataupa | reverse complement strand
CCCCCCCCGCCTCCCCACCGGAGAATCGTCAGACTCTGGGAACAGACATAGAACGACTCACTAAACACCAGCATGAACTGGAAAGGAGAATAAAGCCAACATAACTAAACTTCTGTGGAATAACCAGCATGAAGATGTAGAAAAGGCAGGTGCTACAGACCATTGTTTTTTTACAGCTTTCCTGAAATATGGTTACCTGCTAGCACAAGCATCCAGTACTTTACATATACAACCCTTAACTATACAGGCTGTTTTGACTTTGTGTGAGAAAAGGTCCACAGGGTTTGGCATCAGCCTAGTTCTCTCTGCCTGGTAGCAGCCTGAGATGTTGCTGGATTTTATGCACACTACATGGAGGTGAAGCATTTTGTTTGAAACCTTACAGACAATTTGCAGTGCTTACTGTGTTTTGAATGAGTTGCAATGTGGTTTTAATTTCTGCACTGTGTAATTAATTACTTTTAATGATGGGACTTGGAAAAATAAAGGTGATTATTTTTTAGTTGCTGTTGAACATATCCAGCCCTGCTGAACTGTAAGGGCTTTCAGACATTACTTCCTCCCTTGCATATTTTTTTTGATATTTAGGTTGATTAAACATTTTTGACATTCGCATGGGAAAATGTTTTGTCACAAAATCTAAGTGACAGCAATGGCAATGCATATTTTCTACTTAAGGTTAGCATTCAACTTGGTGTTTCTTTTAAATAAGAGTGAAACAACATTAAAATTAAGGGATTAAGAAACTTACTGGTTCAGTTACGGAGTATATTTGATTGAAACGAGTGTCAGCTCAACAAATCCTATAATCACCTAATTTCTTCATGTTTGAATCTAAAGAATTCTGATCTCAAGTAGTTAGTAACTAAAGTTCTCTGACTTTCTACATAACTAATATTAAAAAGGGGGAGTTTAAATTGAGCTCTGTTTCCTCCTGATTCAATCTGTTTTCAAAATATAAGCTGCTGAGTTTACCCATTAACTATGGATAGAGGCCAGTGACAGCAGCAGTAAGAAATGGGCAGTGTATTTAAGTGGGTTTGCAGTTTACTGGTCCATATATAGAAGTGGCACAGAAATCTGAGACTCTTTAATTTTTCTGTTGTGGAGGAGACTCAAAATGTCATGAACTCAGACCTTAATCCCTCAGTGATGAGTGTGGTGGAGGGTGGTTATCACGATGGCAAGGTTCTTGTTTGTCACAATGTCCTTTTCATGTATTAATTCCAGGATAACTTGCAGGATCTGGAATATCTTTATTCCAGCCGTAAATGCATAGATTTATGTATTTATTGTCTTTTGACCAAAACTTAATGAACAGAGCCAAACCAGGTCATGGTGTAAATACGTACTTTTGTCTTTTTATTAAATATTTGCACTTATCATGAAAAAAAAATGAATGTGCACTTAAGAGTAATGCTTCAGCTATTATAATTAGAAAGGACACTTGAAAAAAGAAAAATCTTTTCTCTTATTCCAGTTGCTGTTTGCATCATATATAAAACAAGAGGCTTAAATCCTGTAGCACAAGGGAGAAAAACTTATCAAAGCACCTAGACAACGTCAGTGTGTGGGCTCGATTTTCTGGTGCCCCAGAGTCACTTGAGGAATTTAGGGGATTTAGAATGAACTGAATTGAGCACCAGGCCAGATTTGGCTCTTATGAGTAGTGTGGTGCAAGATAGTGAGACCTTCCTTTTTACTCTGGAGATGGGCATCTCCGAACATGTTTGTAGGGTTGTCCACAGAGTCTCTGGAGTCTTGAATAACCAGTCTTTATACTAAGAGGATTACGTGTTTGTTTAAAAAGAAGAGATAAAAACAAGTGATTTAAAACTTAATGAGCCTTGTAGGAATGATAATCCTTTAACCTGGATGGTTTTTATACATATACATATATTTTTTAAAACTCCTGAGGTGGTTATGCAGTGTGTTACACATGCCGTCACAGGACTCCTGCATTGCTGCTAAGTGATGTGGAGAGAAAAATCCACAGGCTGAGGTTCTGCTCAGAGTTGTCACCATCTTCGAGAAAGCCAAGAGCTTCCCCAGAGCAAACAAGCAGTTGGTCCTGACTGAACCGGACCTGCTGTGGAGAGAGAATTCTAGGAAGAGCAACTCGCATGTCAAGACACAGCTCAGCTCCTGTAGGTTAGTGTTTTCATGCTTTAATGTACCAGCTCCCTGGATTCCCAGGCATTCAGCTGGGTGTCTCCAGTATTTTAGATGCCATGTTAATATTGTATCCATGTATGTTCTTCAGGTGTACAGTGTGAATGAAGGAGCAATGTGGTGCAGATGGAATAAGTGCAATGATATTGTGGAAACTTTTACTTCTTCTTGGCATGTTGTTTCTTTTTTTAAGTTATTTGAGAAACCTGGTTAGTTGTCCTCCTGCCCTGCTGAAAATGCTGCTTCCTCTGTTACACTAGGTAAATTTTCAGTCTTCTTGGTTATGGAGACACACAAAACATCCCTCCAAGTCACTTTATTGCATACGATATTCAGTGGACCAAGGTTGCTTTCTAGATGCTTTATTTCAAACATACCTCTGAAAGATGGAAACTTTGAGTATAAAAGTAAAGAAGTTTGAGTATGGCAGGGTGAGTTAGCACCTTAGCTCAGTGCTGCTGCTCATTCCTGAGGGAAAGTGCTGTATTATCCATACAAATGCTCGAGTGAAGCCACCTGCCTTTTTCCCTGGGCTCCATTAAGTGTCAGGAGTCCAGGATTGCTGGTGCAGATAGCAAGGATGCTCTGTGAACATCTGCGTAAAGGAGACCAGGCTGCTGGGCAGGGAGCTCTAGAGAGGATGCAAGGCTTGTGCAGCAATCACTTTCATGTATCTTGGAAACTTGCTATCATTGGCATGAATATTGGACTAAAACTTGTCTTCAGACGAAGTGGTATCTTGAAGACAGCCTGGAGCAGTTAGCTACATATGTGCCATTGAATTCAGTGCCCATTTCGTACCTAATTGCCACAGGCTTTTTCTTTTTTTTTTTTTTTTTTTTTTTTTTTTTTTTTTTTTTTTTTTTGAAATGCCAACCTACATCTGTTCCTTGAATACTCAGGGTGCTCTTAATGCAATCACCCCACATCCTGATGTTCTTCGAGGCCCTACAGAAAAGCTGCCTGTGGTTTTCCACCTGATGTAAAATCCAGCACTGAAGGTGTCTTGAGCAAGACCTTCCTTGCTGATGGGTACCACTTCATACTGTAAAATTCACTAGTTTTCTGACACACAAACTTGTGCAGTGTTTTATCCCCAGAAGGCAGTGGGGCATCTTCCCTGTTACTGGCAGCAGCTGCAGAATCTCTATTAAAACACAGCTTAGTCCTTGGAAAACACTTTGTTAAAAGATCTGGTTCCTAGCTAGAAAACCTGGGCTCCCTGGGAACGGAGGCTGAGCTGAGTGCTGGCAGTTGTGGAGAGCAGGGCCTGCTGCAGCCTCGGGATTGGGCTCTCAGCCCCTTGACTGTCGGGAACTACTGCACTGATGGCCGTCAGCAGTAGGTGGCACTCGAAATCAGGTTATCCTGTCCCAAACCAACCTGAAACCTTCCAGACAGCAAACTGCTGAGCTGCAGAGGGAGGAGGGTGGTCAGAGCTTTCTCAAGGTGGATGGGGTCTCCTTTACTTCATGTTTTTGTGTTCTGACGGTGAAACTGTCGAATCTTCCAATATATGTATGTATGTCATCTGAGTATACATAAATGTCTATTGATTTAATTTTGTAGATACTTGTTTCTGTATAAAGTTTTGGAAGACATCACTATACATAATGTATTATGTATATATTGTACTTTGAAATAATAAACATACAAATATTTGACTGACTCCTGAGTCTGTGATTTGCCCCTTTGCCCGTTTCCTGCACTCTAACTCGGACATCTCCGGCCTGTCCAGCAGCACGACTGGGCTTGGAGGCCTGCACACCTTCCAGAGCAGAAACGGGGTGAGATTATTTTAGGGTTGGTGAGGGGAGGACTACAACTAAGTATTGCTGTGACTTGCTGTCAATTCCAGTAAGTGACCTCAATGCTGGAATCCTATTTTCCTTTCTGTGATGTGAATTTGACAGTCTCATACTGCCAGTAGCAAGGGTCAGTTCCCTTGGTCATGGCTCCACGTTTGGCACATTATAACTTGCTGCTGTCTTATTTATTCAGTTAGATCTAATCCAGTTTCTTTGGTTTTAACTATGATATCACTATAGAAAAATGATGCTGTCATTGCTAGCTGTTTAAAAGCCCAGGAATCTGTATTGTATGAACTGCCTTGCCCAAGCAGAAATTGCAGGGGAAGAAAGAAGATTGAGAAGGGGCAAACTGGGGACTATAGTATCTCCCCAGGTGCCTTAGTGAAAGGAAGAGTCAGCATTTTATAGAAATTTGATGGTTATCTCCAACTAGCTCCTCAGGAGCCAGGGTAAAGGATCCTACCGTGATTTTTTTTTTCAGTCACTACTACTTACATGCCCATATGCCGGAGTAGTCTTGCACTTCACTGCTCTTCTTTTAACCTTTTCCACGGGGAGCAGTTGCAGTTCTTGCTGACAGATGAGACCAAAAATCAAGATCTGTTTGTGCTTCTACCACTTCACATTACTGTTTGGATACAGCAGCCTAAAAGCAAAGTTTCCTCAAACACATCTTGGCCTTGTTATTTGTAAGCAGCCATTTGGCAAACAACTGCTCATCCCCTCTTACAGGTAGATCTGCACTTAAGGCTGGAACAGCCCAACTGTGTTTGCAGAGGAAGGGTTTTCCCAGCACAGCAGTGTTAAGTACTCAGCTGTGAACCAAGCCAATCTGATACTGGACTATTGGGTAATAAATATAGAACTTGATGCTAGCGGCTTGTCTAGCTGACAGCAAGCAAGAAAATCACTGCTACTTTCTTCACTGCTCTATTTTTAAGATTTTTTTTTTTTTTTTAACTTAGGGTTGGGGGCGGTTATTGCTGTTTTAGGTTATTTTGCACTAATTACAGTTACAGACTTTGCAAGATTTTTGCGTGCATAAATGTAACTGCAGCATGAGACAAGTTGTTCTCATCTAACATTTGTAAATAAGCCATTAAATATGTTCATAGTAGTTTTGCTTTAGTGGGTGCCCCTATGGTTGGAAAAGCATCTGGCTTTTGTTTTGCAGGGCTCTTCAGCAGGGGTAGGTGCATGCTGATTTCAGCAAGGCTGTGAGCGAAGCACCCGGCTTTCAGCCTGGCAAAAGGGCTGCATTTATAGAATCATTATGGTTGGAAAAGACCTTCAAGATTCATTCTGCTCTGTGTGCCCAGGTGCTGCTTAGGAAATTTCTATTAAGAAAACAATCCCATGAAAATGCAATAAAGTAAATTTAACACATGAATGCACTGAGAAGCCTCTAAATTCTGACCTAAAGGCTTGTGTTTTGCAAGGTAGGTGAGGATGGCCTAGCAAGAAGAGCATAAGAGGTTTCTTGAGAAGTTTGTGAACACTGTCCTGGGCTGTCCAACCTGCAGGAGCAGCTGCTGCCTTGGAAGAGGGAGATGGCTTGGAGCGAGCTGAGTTTAAGGTGATATTTTTTCAAGCTTGTGGTCTGAGAGGGGTAAATGACGTTGTGATTTCAGAGAGTGTCATAGTGAGCTGCCCTCTCGACTCTTCTTGCCGCGGTGCTATAAGCAACCCGTGTCCAGGCAGTGCTGGACACAGGAGAAAAATGTGAGAATTCCTTATATCAGCACTGCAAGTAAAAGCAGGGTATGGCAAAGCTATGGCTGAATAAAAGCAAATGTTGTGCCAGGCAGTTTAAACCTGCTTCACGGCTCTGCAGATTCCCTGGAAACTCTGTCCAGTCACAGGCTGGAAAAGTCTGACCCGAGCCTCAGAACCACGACCTGTGAATGCTCCAAGTGGCTGGTACTGATTTACACTGCAGTAATCACAGTAGTAATCACTGGTCTTGCTTCACTCTAGTAAGCGGATTACAGAGGCACTGACTAGATAGGCTCTAGGGCTGGAGATGGGAGTGGGAAAGGTTTCTACCTGTGAGCTGATAAAGCTGGTATCAGCTGGTATTAGAGCTGGGGGTAACCTGGGCTAACTGGCACCTTGGCTCATGGTGCCCCCTTCCTGCTCCCCCGGGCCAGCTGCCATGTGTCTAACTGGACTCCTGCATGGGGGCGGAACGGGCGCTGTCTTGGGGCTCCAGCAGAACCACGTGCTGCTGGCGAGGCTGTTGCCCACCTGTGTCCTCCCGCTCCTTGGGCTGCCCAGTCCTGGCCTGTCCACGAGCTCCTGACCTGGTGCAGGGCCCTGCTCGGCCTTCTCAGGCCGCGCAGCAGCGTCTGCTCCCTGAGGTACTGCAGCCTGCGGGGCTGGCGGCACCACCATGAGGAGGGACAGGAGCCCCCGAGGGCTGGCAGCAGGAAGGCTGCGCGCCCCATGGCAGCCCTCCTTCCCACACGGCACCCCGGGTTTCCCTTGGCTTCACTCGGGCACTTCTGGGCGCAGGAGAGGCGCAGCTGGAGCCAAGCAGGCGTCTTCCATCAGCAAGGGCTGGTGGGGAAGGTCTCCCCTTCCTTACGCCATGGAGCGAGTAAGGATCAACCCAGGTGTCTTGCCCCGGGAGCCAGGCTTGGAGGCCCTTGTTGCTGTTCTGGAGCCTGTACCCAAAGGACCCCTCACCAAAGCCCAAGGCTGCAGGACGGCTGACCCAGCGGCCCTGCACAAACGGAGGCGCACGCTGAAAGCAGGAGCTGACAGCCCACGGCTTGAACCAGCCCTGTCTTTGCTCTGGAGGCAGGTGACGCTCTTGGAAGACAAGTGATGGATCTGGCAGCAAGTCGGTAACACCAAGACCCCAGCTTACTTAATAATAATAAAACTGAATTTGTCAACTTCTTCCAGACTTCCCTTGCTGCCCTCAAAGTCTAAGGGTGACAGTGAGAGTTCAGAGTTGAATTTTGACCTTGCTCTGTTGGCTACAAGCTTGGGTTAGTTCCTGTTACTTATAGTATCAGAGAAGCAAGCTGGTTAAATGTGATAAAAACAAACAAAAAAGTTGTGTGAGAAAACCCCACACTTGCTTTGTAATTAGCAGCATTGCCTCGAGCAGTGTCACAAGCTGCTCTGCTGCACGGCTCCAGGTAGGAGGAAACGGTCCTGGTCAAGTAGAAAAGGTTTAAAATTAAAATGCAAGGGCAAGCAAAAGGCTAGGAAGTGGCTAGCTGGGGAAAAAAATGAAGAGAAAAAAAAGAGAAATGATTAAAAAAAAAAAAAAAGAAAGATAATAGTGGCACAAAAAGAAACAAGCACTTGCTTTTGGGAGCAAACCTGGGCTCTGGCGTGAGAAGAGGCGTCTGAGCAGCCTGTGCTGGGTTCACAGCACGCTGTGCTCACCCACAGAGTCCGTGTTTCTGCTTCCTCACCCCAAACCAGCGCTGCCCTCTGCAACCCCAAACCCGGAGTGCAGCTCAAAGCACAACCCTAACTTCCCCCTGTTACTCTGGAGCATCCAAACGATTTAGTTTTAAGTGGATTTTTATGAAAAAAGAAGCAGAAATGCTCTCAGCGATTTTACAAAATGTATTTACTTTGAAAATTCCTTTTGCAAAGTGTCTGCCCGCCTTGGTCCTTGTCAGTGCCGAAGCCCATCAACTTCCCCTTTTCCTACCTGTGTTCCTGTGAGTTTGCTGCTTCGCAGGAAGCCAGCAGCCCCTACCAGACCTCACTCAGCTTCTTGATTATTTAACTGCATCTCCCTCGAGGAATGGACATGTTCTTGCCGCAGCTTTGCACAGGCCAGCTCAGGAGCTCTGCAGCGCAGACGGGGCACCACAAGCATTGCCTGGTTGCAGAGTAATCGCGGGTTCGGTTTCTGTCCAGCTTCTTCCCAGATCTTAGGACAAGTAGCTGTGAGGACAGCAAGGTGCTTGCAGCTCTAGTTTGCTCATAGGCTCCTCAATACTCACAAGTTAGGAGAATTTGCTCTTCTCAGTGTAAGAGGACACAAGCCACACTCACCCCGCAGGGCCTGGAGGTGGGGAGCCAGCATCCCATGTGCTCCTGCTCTCCATCCCAATCATGTCCCAGAGGCCCACACTCCATTCCCACATGCTCCTGGCAGGGTCTGCAGAGGGGAATGTGAAACCACCAACTCTGCGCCGGCAAACTGTACAGGTCTGGCTTGACTGTGAGCTCTTATGAGGGCAGGGAGACGGTCTGAGAGCAGTGGCGAGGATGCAAAATGCAAAAGTTGGAAGGCGAATGCACAGAGAGTCCTGCACTAATGCTGTGGGAAGTTGGTGATATCTTCCGAGCAGAAGAGCTGGGACCAGAGAGTGGGATTTGAGAAATAACAGGGAAAAATACAGGGCAAATGTTCGCTCTTTGGAAAGGCGCACCTCCAAAGTAGGACCTGCACTACATTACAGCAGAGCTGTGGAAGAAAAGACACTGCAGAAGAACCACCTCAAGAGTAAGGATTTACCAGTTATAGTTCTTTTTTACCAGTTATAGTTTGCACTGCTGCTTGCAAGGCCTGAGGGTGGTTAGGATGCCAAGCACGTGCGTCTATCATGCTGGTAATGCTGCATCAACATTTCCTGATGCGTCTGTGCTTCTGTCCATCTGTTGTCTTGTGTGAAGGTGACCTCAGAGGCACTTGGGGACGGAGAGTGTTGAGTTTTGCCTACGCTGGGTTCTGCGTTCCTGGTTCCTGCCTTGACCTTCCAAAAATTACTATCAAAAAAAAAAAAGTTTAAAGGTTTCAATACCAAATTACCTTGACCTTTGTGAACTAGTAAGGAAAGGATTGCAAAATGTGTTGTAAAGTTTGGACTTCCAGGGGCAAGTGCATGGTGCCCAAGAGGGGAGACCGAGCGTGCAGCTGGCAGGTGTGCAGGTCTGCAAAGACGCCGTCACTGTAATGCCAAGGAAACCAAAACTGCAGCCAAGAAAAACAGTTAAAGTGAAGCAATGATTAATTCAACTGCTGCCAGTAGAGTATAAATTACTTGCAGGACAATCAAGAAGAAAAACACCTACAATATTCATTTGTATGGCACAGATACAGATCCCACGCCTGCCACGTAAAAAGGAGGTGATTCTTTGAACCAATAGACACAGGAACAGGCACGAATAAAACAAATGACTTTGCTTAAGGCAGCATTACGATCAAGGGGCCTGATGGGGCAGATGTTGCTTACAGGTGTCCTCCCTCCCTGCTGCTTGGCCACACACCATCTGAAAGGCAGCAAGACCTCAACCTTACAGAAAGCACCAAGCAGACTTTCGCTGAGAAGTGACATTGAAGCAGGAACGCTTGCTTGGGTTTGTGAATTTTTGCTTACATTACTTAGACCCACCCCTGTATTTGTCTAAAAAGCAGTGCACAAACATTTCTTGATGAGGGAGTAAAATGCAGTTTATTTACCCAGCACCCTTTCTTAATTGGGCTCTCTACTGATTATTTGTCTTTCACAGCTTCATATGTATTTTAGTCTTCAGCAAAGCAACATGATGCAAGACCAGAGCAGCAGGAGAGGGAAATGCACACACAATGTCCCCATCCAAATCTCGGTTCCTCTTAATGCAGAGAAGACCTACAGGTTACTTGGGCTCAGATATAAAACTGCCGGGTTTTCGAGCACTTTGCGAAATTGGTAAGACTCGATATTTTTAGACATAGCTTTTGGTTACCATCCTCTCAGAAATGCGTGAGATCAGTGACCTCATCTCTTGAAGAGGGAAGCAGGGTGCAGGCCCGAGCTCATTCGAGGCTGGGAAGGAAGTGTGTGGTGAACCTCAGGCCCAGGGACCTGACCACAGTCACGGAGCTGCCCTTGTGCCACAGGGCACAAGGCACTGGCAACAACTCAACACAGAGCAAAGACTTTGTGATATTTCTGTGACAATGTGAGCATCTAGACAGACCCAATCTCAATGAGAAGTCACTTCACTCCCAACCCTGTCCTGGTCTTCTCACTGTCCTTTCTCTCCTCTAATAAAATACTTTCTATGGCTGCTGCTTTGAGTCCTACAGATCTGGGAGTAAAGGATTTATTCTAAAGCCTACAGCAAATCAGTCTACAGAAAGTACTTAAGAACAAAAGATTAATTTCAGTGCCCAGTTTTGAGCAAGTTTGGCCGTTAGCTTCAGGAAGTTTTCATCATTTGTGTAGAGGAGGAAACAGATGGAAATCATAGAATTAATTTGGCCTGAAGAGATTGTGTTATGGAAAAACACACGTGTCAGGCCCCATTATTCAGGATTACAGATCTGGGGATAAAATGAGCCACGTGTAGAGTACAAGTACGAGCATGCCGGATGCCATTTAGCAGCCTTCTGAACTGCACATTTCCTCAAGGTCCGTAGCAGCTTTTCTGCCTTCTGTCCTTCAAGGAATAGGATGAGTAACAGGAATGTTCTCTGTGAAAGCCGAGAAACCAAAGGACTGATAATGTTGCCCTTGTCTTGGGTGGGATCTGTTTCAATCAAAGCAAAAAGAGCGCAATTCCTTCTGGAGTGAAGTCTCCAGATCAGAGACCAGAGACTGTAGGAAATACTCAAGGAAAAAGGGAAAAGATTCATGTTTTGAAGGGCACAGAAGTGCTTTGCAACACTGTCGTCATACCTGGCATTCAAGTCACTGTCATGTTTACTGTGGTGGCTGCAGAGAAGGCAGCTGTTGTCCTACAGTTCCTGTTTTGTAGGTGAGGTAACTAAAGGAAGGGAAAGCTGCAGGGCTGCAAAGAGGAATTAGCACAACTGAAGCTAGTTGTGCAATTCTGTCATTAGCACAGGGAAAAGGATTGGGTTAGTAGCGATTAGGCTCAGTGAAGTCCTCAGGTCAGAAGGGAGCTGGGGTCCACACCCTGCTCAAAGCAGGGCCATCTTCAAAGTTAGGTCAAGGTCTAGACGGCTGCTTGGGTCTCTGCTGCACCTCTCATATGAAAAATTGTTAGTGAAAATGCAGACCGCCTTCGCTACAGACCCTAAAACGGCAATTAGATCCCACTCTCCTTTTGCTCTCCAACCTGACCAAACCAGCTCCCTCTGGGGAGCCTGAGTCCCATGGGAGCTTCAAGAGTCTCTTGTTTTGCAAGGGTCCAACGGATCACAAATGTGAGCTTGGCAGCAAACACTTTTTAACATCCTGGGTAGCAACGCAAACCCTTCCTCTCACTTTGTTTGATCTCCATTACCCATTCTGGAGGCACTGGCTGAGGATCCCTGGTCACCAGGGTGGGCTCAAGCTCAATGCTGAGACCAAGTGCTACACATGCAAAGGAGCCACAGACATCAGAACAGAGCTAAACCCAGTGCATTTCATTATCACCCTTGTTCTCTGAGGGAATATAAATATGCTGTGCATTGATTCACATTAACATGCTGAGCATTGGTTCTACTCATTCTTGGCATAGCTGGACTTTACAAGACCAAAACCAGCAGCCAAGAGATTTATAAAAAAGTGGGGAACAGTATTTTGTGCCTGGCTGATTAGAGACCCTTAAGGAACATGGGGAACATGGGATTTGCCTTAACAGACTCATCTAGTTCCCTATCCTGCCTCCAGCGATGACCTACTTTCTCTGCTGAACATGCTGGAGCACTCTGATGCCCAGATGAAAAATTCTTTACTGATCCTTTAGTGATCTTGTGTTTGGAGGTGAAATACAAGTAGTTTCTATTCAGAAGAGGCAGAATAAACCTGTACCTGGACTAGCCCCGCAGATTTCAGGGAGTTCTACCCATCTAGCCAACACTGCAAAATTTAGTACAGGCTTTGTGCTAACCTCCCAGAATGAAAACAGCACTTTACCACTGCATTCAGCAGGGAAAAACTGTGCTGTTCTCTGGGGATGTCCAAACAGCATAAGGCAGGAGTAGTCTTGAGAATCTCAGTGTACTTTCTGGGAAGAAATGATAGGGTTTATAGCTTACTGGTAATCAAAAACTGGTTATCAGTCATCTTTATAGAAGTGCTAGAGATTACTGTAAAAGTTTGGCGTACAACAGAGTTTGAATCGCAGCCGGTCTTGGAGTTAGAGTGAGCTGTACTGCGACGCTGATGCTCCTTCCTGCGCAAGGAGATGCACTAGTGAGTCATTTCCAGCTCCCCTGCCAGGAGAGGTGTTGCTGTGACTTCGAGATGTGTTAGAAAAAAAGAAGAAAATTCCTTGCTTTTTCCATAAGGCCAACTTTGTCCACCTTAGAGAGGCCACTTCTGCAACTGTATGGGCAGTAGGGGTTGAAATGGAGCATTTCTCTTGTGTGTGGAAAGACCTACAGAAAAGACACGCAAGGCAGGTCTGTGAGTTCCCTCTCTTCATCTCCCCCGAGCTGTGATCCCACAAGGACATATTGTACCCAGCTAACTGCTCTTACGTGTGATGGGATGACAGGGTCAAGGGAAGTGCAATGATGAAAAGTTTAAATTTGAGCATTTTCTCCCATCTAGTGTGGTTCAGAGCACCAGGTCAGGACTGGCAAACACAGGTAGCCTTCCAAGCTGCCTTAGCTTGATCATCCTCAAAGCATTTTATAAAATGCACCACTACTCCAGGCAGTGTGTCTTTGAGATAGCCGTAATCATATTCTTGGGAGTAGTTGAAAAGTTACTGGAACAAATGGGCGATAAAAGCCTTTCCGCCCGCCCCCCTCCAGCATCACGCAGACACACTTCTGAATGTCATGATTCCTTCGTTGTTTAAAATGATTCAGCAGTAGACTCTCAAATAATCTCCATCTGGTTAAAAATAGCTGCTTGCCTCATATAGCTTCAGCATGGTACTGTCAACTGCAAAATGTTCCACCTTCCAAAAAATCGGAGTGAAAAATGAAAGGGAGCTCTCACACATCATTACTCTCCATGGTCAGACCTGCAGAGCTCGTTCCAAGCCTGTCGCGGGAGGAGAGGCCAGCTGGGAAAGCAGCAAACAAGATCTTCATGTTGCTGCGCCATGCCCAGGTCCCTGAGCAGCACTGTCTTATCCACGAGAGCACCCAAGCTGTGATCTCACTGTTTCCCAAAACAAAGCACTAGTTTGCTTTCAAGAAATATTTATTCATTGGGTTTCAGAAGTACAGTGAGAGCTCAGCCATAGCAGTTGGATGTCTCCTGTTGTCAGGAGATCATGCTCCAAAGGCAACCAGATAAACCAACTGGCTGCACCGCACTACACTCAGCCCATAACACGGAGGTGAGACATCTAGGAGCCTTCAGCCTTTATCAGACATGACAACCTCCCCATGCTCCACGTGCACCAACCTGGCATGGGCCTGCACGACATGGGATGTACTGGCTTCGTTTTCATCTAGATCAGTAAACAGAATGTGTTTCAGGGGGAAAAAACGGGTAATGAGATTGCACCAGTGGCCAGAAGGTGCAGGGAGGTTATTTCTGCTAGTGCTGTACCATGGCATGGTGCTTGACTTCAGGTGGAGGTGGACAGTGCTCTGCAGTGCCCATAGGCAGCTCTTAACGCGCCTCTCCTGTGAGGACTCTCGTGTCTGAGGCTGAGGCTTGAGGCTGAGCTGCTTTGCCCCACATCTCTGATGAGAAGAATGAGCCCCGTGCAGTGAGCAGCACCTGTGCTCGCTGTGGTTTCTCCCATTTGCTGAGCAGAAAACAGCCATAGACCTGGTGATGCTCGCTCACTTCCAGCCCTGAAGAACTTCAAAGACGCCAGAGGAGGGGGAAAAATATCCATCTTTCGCTGCATGCTTTACAGCTTCAGCAGCTCACTGCAGAAGCTGTATGACAAATTGTTGGTTAATACCTGCATTAATTTCTTTTCCTGAGAAAGCACATGCACTGTGCAAGATGCTATGTGAAATGCGGTTCCCTGGGCAATGACGATTCACCCTTGCTGGAGTTCAGTGAGGCGGCAGCTGTGGGAGCTGCAGGGCCTCTGCAGTGCCTGGCCCCATGCGCAGGTCCTGGCCAGCATTAGTGGGGCAGGATTGTACTACAGAGTCACCCCCACCATGAAGGCCTAAGTGATGCCAAGTGCTGCAGCGGGCATGCAAGATGCTCTGGGTATCCATCCCTGCCAGCAAGCGGCACTCACTGCCTTTGCTGCTGCATTTCAGAGGGCCTGAAGCTTTCCTCTTACAAAGCGCTATCTCCTGATATTTATATCTGCACCCTAAGTGATTGCTCTAGCTTAGTTTGCTCTTGACCACGCGAATGAGCCTAGAAATGAATCACTGCTACAGATAAATTAATGCCTTGAAGGAGCACAGCAAGCACCGAGCCCGCTAGCTCCAGATGCCTACTCGTGTGCCAGGCCCCGAGAAATGGTTGTGTTTATTGGAAGTGACTTTTTCATAGGCCAACAATTTTAATGCACACCAGGCCCTGTGCAATTTTTCTCTCCATTTACAATCAAATGATAAAGTTTGAATTGTGGCTGTTGTGCATGAATAAGATCGTTTCCATAATATTTTTTAATATGCATAGACATTTTGTTTTGATCTCATGGGACATGAGTCAGCTCCTATTTGAGGCCACCCGAGCCCTCTCAGTGACCTTCCTGGGAGCTGGCTATTTGGTCTGACGCACCCTAGGTGGCTGATCAGGGTAACCTGCCGAGCCCTAGGGACTCAACCATGTGGACTGACCTCCTTTATGTAAGAGCTAAGGAGACGTGTTTGCACCACAATGCTGCAGCAGTTCCGCAGCTTCACAGAAAATTGTTGCACTGTAGAGCAAAAACAGGACTGTGGCAGTCTACGGAGCAGGAAGTCGATGAGGAGACTCCAGCAGGTGGTAGCCTATGCCCAGCTCTGGTGCCACCAGCGAGAGCCTCTCTGCTTGAGAGCCTTGGAGCCTGTCCTGGAGGATGCAGATTTGCGGGCTGCCTCCATGTGAGCAGCTCCTCGGCCACCAGCCTGTTGCATTGATGGCCCCCGCTTTGGGAATCAGGAACGTATTTTCTGTTTACGAAACAACTCACGAGAGTTTTAAAAAAGGACTAGCAGTGTTTACGCATAAGCTGGATGGACTTTAAAACACTGCATGCTTTGTTGTGTCAACTCCCACACCTGCAGGAGATATTTAGATCTGGGCCCATGAAGTAAGGGAGCCAGGCACCTGAGTGGGTCCAAGCCTGTCTTAGTGCTCCAGCTACAGCCACATTGAACATTTTTTGCTAGATGAGCTGCAGGGTACTATGGAAAATGTTCACCCTGAAGTGTGTGCTCCTGTCTGAAGTTAAAGTTGGTGAAAAGGAGTGAGTGAAACTGTAAGGGAGCTGCTATGAGGAGGCAGCACAGGCGCAGAGCCCTCTCCACAAGGAGGTGGGTGCAGGGCCCGGGCCTTGGAGGGCGCTCACAACCCGCTGCTGGGCGCCCTCACCACGGCTCCACATGGTGGACTGACACGCTTCTGTGAGACCCTGAAAGGCTGAGATGCACTGTTAGCTTCAAGATACTTCAACATTTCGAATCCATATGGACACCTTGATGAGAAGGGGTTGAGGGTAGGAAGTGATAGAGCATGGACCCCCAGCAGCAAAGACTGGGTTTTCTTGCCTTGAGAACCAAGCTGGCAAGGCACTAGGAGTGTTGGCTTCTCATGGAGCCCACGAGCTGGGGCCCGCTGTGCTTCAGCAGGTGTCTGCTGCTGGTGGAGCCTGCGGGTTAGAGATGACAGCTCCCCTCAGGCTGCAGGAACGAGCAGCATACGGGTAAAAGGGCAGTAGCTCTGCTAAAGCCGCCCAAATCCCAGATCTGGATCTGCCCAGATCCAGATTTCCTTCAGATACTGCTCCAAAGAACAGTCAAGTTCCCCAGAGCATTCTCTTGTGTTTTCTCAAACTACCAGAATTACCAAATATATTTTCCATTGTGTGTTTTGGTTTTCTATGCCAGAGAGACCTCTGGTTTCAAGATTCCTTCTGGTAGACCTGGGATTTCCTTCCGTTTCACCACTTGCACTAGATCCTGCTTTGACTTTGTTTATTTGTAAGACGACACAAAGATCTAGTCTATAAACGGTTATTGACCTGGGAAGAGAGGGTTGCTAGAATTTAAGGGTTGGGCAGTTTCTTGGAAACTGCCTTATCAGCATCGCTACAAACTGGAAGCTTCAACAACCCTTACTTAGCCGTGTGTCTGGAGCGTCTATTCCTAGGGTTTGGTATCAGTCTCTGTACACACAGGCTTATTTTTACAATATGTTATTTACAGCAACTTCAAACCATGATTGCCACAAAATGCTGAAGCCAAAATCAATTGTTTGGACATTATTATAATTAGGTGTCAACTAAGTCCTGAAGCAAACCAGTAAAGGAAAACACAGAGACTGCACACAGAGACTGCCTAAAGAGAGATGCCAAGAAACTTAACGTTTCCTCTCCTGCTGATGGAGAAAGGAATTGTTTGAGTGGTTCAGGGTTATCAGTAGAAGCAAAAAGATAAAATAGCAACAGAGGAGCATTTATGGTGAACGGCAAGGAGTATTACCACAGAGCACTCCGGTCACTAAGAGCAGCAGAGGAGGCCTGAGAGGGAATGGAAAAGTGCAGCTCTGGGGATTTGAGACAAAACTGCAATACATTAAAGTCTGTTTTAGGAATGAGCTTGCACTTCCACGGGGATGGCCTTGCTCTGATGTTTCACAGAGTTGGAGTGAGCTGGTTCATCACAAATACCACAAGGGCCTGCAGTGCTTCAAGCCTGGCGCTTCAGACCTGAGCCGGCAGCCCAAGCTGGAGCTGCTGCTCCTCGGCCCTTTGAAGAGCCCTTCTAAGAGCCCTTCCTCAGCTCAGCTGCAAGGCTCGACCCACAGCGTTCAGTGGTTGTGTCGTTAACCATTTCCCTCCCTGGCCCCTTGGCAGCTTTCAACCCATGGATAATATGGATAATTATAGAGATAAAGGTGATGGGCAGGAGGCTCTGAGCAGTCATGTTCAATCCTGTCCTTCTGTGAAAGCTGGGCAGGACACAGGCTCTGCATCCCACATCCAGCTCTCTTCCCTAGGGATGCTGAGCGATCCTGAGGGGGAAGGAGGCAGCCAGGGACGCCCTTTGGTTCATTCCCTGCCATCACGCGGGCAGATTGCTTAGCAAAGCGAGCGTCTGCATCAGCAACAAACATCCACAGAGCCTTGGATAATCCGCACTGTGGCTTCGCCTCGTGAGTTGTTGTTATAACAATCTTATTTGCTCAGACTTAATGACCGAAGTCAACCCTAAACAAGAAAAACAGCAGGATTATCTGACAGCACCTGGTCCCACTGAAAGGGTTATTGCGAGCTGGCTGTATCAAGAGACATCCCTGAGGACTGAGCAGACTGAGCATGGTCCATGGCAACCTGTCAGAAGTCCTCCCTCCACTTCTGCACACTCCTTTTCCAGGTATTTTCAGTGCAACAGCTGGAAACTCCTAGTAGATAGAGGTCAGTCCACATGGTTGCAAGTGCCAGTGCTTGCAGGTCTCCAACATACAGTTGCTACCACGCTGCTCATCAGCAGTAGCATCTCTTGTTTGGCTGCCTAACGGCGGACATCAGGGGAAGTATGGGCTGGAAGGGCTCAGGAAACAAAAACTTTAGAGCGCTTCAAAATAAATTGATTTTTTTTTTTGCTCATAGTTCCTTCTAGTTTTGCTGTGTAAATGAAGTACCTACCCTACAACATTTAAAGAAATGCTGTGACTACCCCTAATGTCTCTGCAGCAAATGCTCACTCCTTCCTCTATCCTTCTGCAAGAGCATCCTCCTGTCTCTGATGTAGAGGCTTTGGTGAACTGTATGTTTATAGAATGTTTTTTCTATAATGGAATGTAACATTAAACTAAACACTGGAACATGGAGACAAACAAAGTAACAAAACAGGGAAATAAGCCTTAGCTTGTAATGAATTTTGCAAAACATTGTCAAAATTAAGTTTCATCTGAACAAAAATATATTTATCCTATCTGTCAACTTTGAAAACTCTTTAAATTAAGATTTTATTTGGAACCCTGAGGATGACCCAGAAGTGAGATTATATTTATAAATAGCTCATTATATACTGCAGTATGAAAAATACATTTATCTTGGTGCTATTGAGTCATATTCCCTGTTATATGGGAACATATGTTACCTTTCCTAATGCCAACCTAGAAGAAAATATAAAACCACTGGGAGGTGAATGCCAACAACCCATGGCTCAGATTCTGCTGTGAAAAGGAGTGTAAGGAAATGGTGCTCACTGGAAAAGGCCACCTCGATGCTGAAGCTCATCTAGAACTGGGCCAAGCCCAAATGGCATGAAGCAGCAGCAGAAGCTTTTGATCCCTGCCAGACTGCACAGGATTTGAACCTACAACCTATTTAGAAGCTGTTCTCAAGCCCTGGGCCACCCCATTTTAACTCGGTTACACTGTGAATGGGTGGCTCATTCCGAAGTCTTCACCCTGTTATTTTTGGCAGTGGCTTTGACAGGATTGCAGGACTGCAGACGATTCCTTGTGCCAACTCAACTTCAAAGTAAGAAATGTTCTGTGACCCCAATACCAAGTACAAAGCTCAGCAAAGGCTCTTCTGACAGGGCTGAATAACGTATTGTACAAATCCGGCGCAGGGGTAATTGCACAATTGTTTTACATGGCCAAGAACCTCCACCAGGCTGCTGACACTGGCTTCCTCACCCGCACGCTCGCCACGCTTCGTGTGCGTCCCGTTCGCCCGTGCATCACGTCGAGTTACGGAGCGTGAGAGCCAGCCTCGAATTTCAGGCGTGTTTTTAGATATTTTAAACAGCCCCATTGACAGCAGTGGCTCTTACAAGAGGAGACAGAATGAGGCGCTGAGGGTTCAGCTGATGCCCCCAGACATGGCAGGCAAGAAGAGCCCTGTAGGCCCCTGACACACACTGGCAAACCACATGGCTTTGCGGAGGCTGCCTCACAAAACCTCCTCTTAACCGCAGAGGGGACCATAAAGTTTCTCCTTGGATATTTCAGTCTTTGAACCTCTGCTACAGCAGACTGGATTCCTTTACCCAAGGCTCATTAATATCCCATAAAAGAGATAAATGTTATCCTTCCTTGGAGCCGAGCGGGGTTCGAGTACTCCACTCCGGCCATGCCTGTGGCGGCAGGGAGCACACAAGATGGGCACTGGGTGACACAGTACCCCCAGCACAGGCAGTGGAGTGTCAGACGGCCGTAGATAATGCCACAATCCAGGCTGGCTGCTCCTGTGCTCCCCAGGCCATGGCCCACATGGCAGAAAGCCAGGCTGCCCCTGCAGCAAGGCAGCCCCGCGGAGGCGACATGGAGCCTTGCTGGGAGCGCCACACCGCACGGCGGGAGGCCCCGGGCAGCAGGGGCCGGGAGCCGCGTGGTGACACGCGGGAGATAAGGCTCTTGATGGATGGACCTCGAAAGGTTTGAAGGTTTTTGTTCTGTTTGGCTGAGCAGCCAAATGTTCGCTCAGATAAGCTTCAGAAATGCATCTGATCTCAAGCCCTTTGTATCTAAAAAGCAGGGCTGGAAATAGCACGAGAGAATTCCTCCGGCTACGGCGGTTCCTGGGCTTTTCCTCAGCAGCACCAGTAAGTCTAGACTCACCCACCCAAGCAAAAAGATAGGCTAGCTTAACAGGGAGCCCCTGCCTGAACCTCCGGCTGTTGGCTGTGCCTGGGCACCAACCCCAATGGGGAGTTTGGTGCCGAGGAGAGACACTGTTCATCCTCCTGCTCCTGACAGCTGTTGTGCTGCCTTGGTTGTAGTGGCTCAAAATAGTGTTATGGAAACTCACAAAATCACAGAATGGTTGAGGTTGGAAGGGACCTCTAGAGATCATCTAGTCCAACCTCCCTGCTCCAGCAGGGACACCTAGAGCACATGGCACAGGGTGGCATCCAGGTGAGTTTGGAAGATCTCCATAGGAAACTCCACAGCCTCTCTGGGCAGCCTGTTCCAGGGCTCTGTCACCCTCACAGTAGAGAGTTTCTTCCTCACATGCAGATGGAACTTTCTGTGTCTTAATTTACACCCATTAACCCTTGTCCTGTCACTGGCCACCACAGAGAAGAGTTTGGTCCCATCCTCTTTACATTCTCCCCTCAAGTATTTGTACATATTGGTAAGGTCCTCTCTCAATCTTCTCTTCTCCAGACTAAGCAGGTCCAGCTCACTTAGCCTTTCCTCATACGATAGATGTTGCAGTCCCTTAATCATCTCTGTTGCTCTATGCTGGACCCTTTCTAGAAGCTCCACGTTTCTCTTGCTGGGGGAACCCACCCACACGTATATCTCTTACCATACCCATTCGCACAGAGTTTATATAACAAGTGTATTGTCAGAGGGCAATGCTGACAACTGCCTAGTGCCTTTTTTACCAGCAGAATAATATCCACAGCAGATATATGCACCTCATTGCATACAAACGTCTGCAAAACCTACTGATGAGCTTGTAGTTGACTGCAGATCTCCATCAATTGCTAGGGGCCCTATGGGCTGGTGGCAAGAACAGACAATTCCAGTGCAGATTCTTGCCCTCCTTGTGTCCCATGTTCAGACCTGCAAGAGCGCTCTTGTCCTGCAAGATCTAGGCTGCACCAAAGGTACTGTGACTATCCTGCAACTTTAAATCGCAGTTCTTGAAAGGTATTTTTTGGAGCATGCATCATTTCCTTGGAAAGAAATTATAACGTCATACTTTACTCCAGCGAGTTCCTTGTACCGTATGTTGTTTAAACAGTTTCTCATTATGCATTTCCCATTCAGACAAAAAAACAAACCAGAGAGCCTGAGCCACCAAGGCTGGTAGGAAAACGGAAATCCTGCCCTGACCATCCTAGCAGGCAGGCAGCAGCTCCCCAGCTCTTGGCAGGTACTGGCGGGCCCAAAGAAAGTTTGGGGCAGATGGAAGCAGCAGAGGTTTCTGGATGCGTGGGGAGCTCCCAGGTGGGGTGTACACGACCTAGGTTCACCTCCAAAAGAGTGTGGTCTTCCCTTGTCCTCCCGGACTGCCTGAGCTCGCTCCATTTTGCACGGTGTCTGGATGGCCCTGCAGGTCTGAGGAGGTGGCCGGGCAGCAGCCCTGCACACCTGCAGCCCTTCCTGGGTATGGCTTGTGCGCCCTGGCACTGCTCATAGCGCTCCTAGCCAAGGGCCCTGAGCCCCTTGCAAACCAAGGGGGTCCGTCCGGGCTAGGTTCAACGCTTGCAATGGTTTCCCCTTCACTCTGGGTCCCTCCCCAGCCTTCCCGAGTTTCTATTTATAACCTTGCCCTAATGAGTTCCCCCATCCTCCCCCCAGCATTAACCTCTTCCTTGCCAAGTGGTCTTTGGAATTTACGTTGGAAAGTTGTTTATGTTATATAGCTTTGTAATAGTTTCCTCATACACCACCTCCCTTCCTTCCCCAATAAAAAGCTCCACAGTGAGCTCTTGACAAGGCTCGTAAACAAAGGAGGAGTTTGGAGACCCAACCGGTTTTGGTGAACCCAATAGGAAAATAATGTTTCTCTTGAAGGACGTTAAGGATAGAGCGCATAATAGTAGGAAACTAGTGTCCACCCTAAGCAAGGAGTTGCCTACTTGCTGCTACCTAGCATAAAATGCAGATGTCTGCGCACCAGGCCACAGATTATCATTAGACGTAAGCACTTAGCCTTGTGTCATTTCCTCAGCCAGCTAGGATGGTGCTGGTGGCACACAGGCTGATTTGCTTGCTAGGCTCCAAAGATGAAAAGTTGTAATGAGTGAGCAAAAAAAAAAAAAAAGAAGAAAGCAAAAAAGTGTTTTGAACTCACCTAACTGACGAGTAGAAGCAGAAGGCAATGCAAATCCATTAGTCTGGCTGTTCCCTGCAGAGGCAAAACAGGCACACAAAATTCAATACATTATTCTCTTTCTTACTTAACACTAAGTCAGTCATTGAACTTTACCACTTGATCTATCCATTTTCTTTAATAGTAGGGTTGCAGGAAATCTTTTTCTCCTCAAAGTGAGCTTCAAGTTTCCAACTTACATCATATAAAAAATACTCAAGATGTATGAGTAAAAAATAACTGCATTTCAATGAGAGCTTGAACCATGCAGATAATGATAATTTTTCTCTTCTGAAGCGCGGAACTGAAGAGCCGAGGTCACAAGGAATCCGGAGCACCATTGTTCCTCTTCCAAAGGTTTTATCTGGAGACAGGCAGTGTGATAGAGTCTGCAGAGGCCACTGAATGGATTATCTGTTCAAAGTGTTAATGGCATACATTTGACAACATCAACCATCTAATTTATGAAGTGCCTCAGAATATAAAGGTAAAGAAATCTATGACATGCAAAAGCCCAAACACATCCGGTACAATTAGAAAGTATCTGATCAAATTCCAGTCTGCTCTACAAGGCAACTTTCTTAATTATGGATCTGTACAGATGTTCCATCTTCCTAAAAGTATGTTAGCAGAATTTGCACAGGGTTGGAAGTGTTATATAATGAGAACTAGATTCATGGAAACAATCCAGTGCTGAAAATATTCCAGCTTTTTTTTTCTTTTTTTTTATCATTGCATTCCTTACTCCCACACGAGTGAAGTGATTGGGACTAAGAGCAGCTATGTTTCACCCACCAGAAGACATGCATGATATGGATTACTCACAGGTCACTGTGCCCATCCACACAGCAATCCGCATAAGGACCTTGTGCAAACAGAGCTGCTGTCCCTAGGGAATTGCTTGCCATGGTTTTTGACTTACCCCTGGTTTGTTGCCATGTCACCTCTTTGCAGGTGGGAGCACCTCTGTACTGCCACTAGGTCCCCAGGTTGCTCCTCAAGCTTAAGTAGTCCATAGGTCTGCCAAAAATGGATGAGTCTGTCCCATGCTCTTCATTGAGATACAATTGCACAGTGGATAATCAGACCTAAATCATGGTTTGTTTGTTTGTTTGTTTGTTTGTTTTCCTATGGCACTCCGAATATTTGTGGCAAACTTCAGTGTTTTTTCTTTCTGCTTTTCCCATGCACTGAGAAGTTTATTGCCCTAGTCCAGGCAGGCAAGGAATACTGGGAATAGTGGGAATAGTGCTCATCTCTCCTGACCTTGCCCAGAGACTGTACTAGCCCATCGGCTCCGCTTGGGCCCTGGGAAGCCACGGGATGGTTCGGCAGCCTCCAGTTCCCCTCAGCTTCACATCCATACCACAGCTACTCACTGGGAGGCCAGTTCTGCGCAGGGCTGGGCCATGAGCTACACGTGGCATGGAGCTGCAAAAGGTGGCTTCAAACATGTGCAGGGGAATATTTGAAGGGACAGAGGAGGGACAGGCTTAGATGACCAGTCCTGTTCCTCATTTCAAAGGGGTTAATGGACTAGCTCAGGTCACGCAAAATAGCAGGCAAGAGGGTGCTGATCTGGACCTCAACTTCCGCAGCATCCAAATTGGAGATGAGGGTTTGTGATCAAGTCAAACAGAGCTAAATCTGGGCTGCAACCAAAGCAGATGTCCTCATCCCCGCCACCCGCCGCGTGCCTGTTTCCGCTGTGCCGTCGGCCGCGCTCGTGCAGCCCATGTGCTCAGCTGAAATCAGATGTTTTCTAGAGGGGCTGGTTCTTCTCAAGGGGCGGGATGATGCTAGCTAGCAAGCTCGCAGCACAACGTGCCCTCCCGTGGATGCTCCTGAGGTGCTTTAACGTGCTGCCGCATACCTGTTGTTGCCGGCATTTACTGCAGCAGCAGCTGCCTTGCTCTGAACATTACATAAAAGCTCCGGAAAGCCTGATTATTTTACCTAATCACATTGGCCTCTGTTGGTGGTGAGAGTGCTTTAGTGCACTTTTTTTTAGCCTGCCTCTTCTCCTGTGCGCTGCGGCGAGCTACTCTTACCCCATTTGTGACTGCAGAAAGCAGTGTTTTTGCCCCGGTGTGGGGTAGGAGCCGCACTGGTGGCATCAGAGGCAGCGGTGTGATGACAAACCCCACACTGGTACTGTCAGAGGCAGTGACGTAAATGATCTAACCGAGACTCCATCTGAAGGCTCCCAAGTGAATAGCTAGGGGAAGAGCAGACAAACAAAACATCCCTCCTTGAAAGCTGGGGGTGCAGACAGTGATTTAGCTGTGGAACAATGGGAGCTTTGTGGGACATCTCCCAATTTACCTGCTCCTGTCCAAGAGGAAGTGCTCCTCCCTCCGGAGCACAATAGTGGCTTCATTAAACCAGAAGGAGGGAGGAGGGATGTGGGCTGGCACATACCTTCAGGAGCAGCCAGGAGCAGGTGACTCCTCCACCTGGAGCAGCGCTGTGAGGAGGCTGTGCAGGAGCCCCGGGACGGCGGGCATGTGCGGGAAGCGAGTTCTGAGGGCAGGAAAACCCCGGAGCCGCTCCAAGATTGGCTTTGCCCTTCCTGGATCCCCATGACAACGTGGCCGAGTCCCGGCAAACTGAGGAAACATTGACCCTGGGGCCTGGGGTGATGCAAGGATGAAAGGGAGGGAAAGTCCTTCCCGAGGGAAAAGTCCTTCCCCAGTTCCTGTGCTGTGGCCGCAGGGATGGGCACTGGCCCCATGGCAGCAGGGGTGGGTAGAAACAGCCCAGGGCAGGAGCTCCTCTCCATTGGGACTTGTGGGCAGGAGGGCTCCCCAGGGTCTCCATGCCCCAAGGGCAGGTCTCACTGAGACCCGTGTGGGCCTGGGGCAGCGCAGCAGAGGGCAGCAGCGCCAAAGAGCGCGTTATGCTCCAAAAAAGGGGACAGAGGAGGGCATCTGAGGGCACCATGTGCTCTGCAGCAGGGCTGTCTCTGCAGAGTGGCACTGACGGATGCCACGCGTCCCCCGAGGCGGCCAAGGGCTGCCCTGTGCTGGGGGCAGTGCTCAACTCTCACTGGGGACATTGCTCAGCTCTCACTGGGGACATTGCTCTGCCTCTCACTGATCACTCAGCGAGGGGCAAAAATAGCATTTTCACGGGTACTTGGAAAATTTCATCCCCAAATTTGTTCTCTGTTCCCTTGGAGGAAAATCTGCTTGTCCATGTTGCCTCTTCTTAAAAAAGAACCACTTGAAAATTTTGACTGCAAAGCACTCAAATTTTGGCCACTTAGCAAATCTTTTGTCCCACGCTGTTCTGCTGCGCCACCAGTTTTGCCCCTCACACGCACAAGCCCTTTTGCAACGCTCCTCAGGGGAAACACCGCGAGAGGCTTTGGAGGGGCTGCAACACCCACGTTACCCTGAAAAATGACGTGTTCGGCAGCTGAAATATTTATACACCCATTAGCCGCTGAGCTCCTTAGCCTCTTGCTATGCTCATGTAAATACACCTTTAAAAGCCCTGTCCCGGCTAACTTAAGAACAATTATCGGAATGACTTTGGTCAGCAGTCCTGAGGTCGTGGCTTGCAGAAAGACTTGGGCTCGGGCACGTGAAGGTGCGTTGCTGCTGGTCATCAGGTAAAGGCAGGAGCCAGAAAATCCACGGTCTCGCTAGGGACAGCAGGATTGGGTGTATCATGTAGAACCAGCAGGAGAGAAGATGTGCTCGGAGCATGTGTGAAACGCACTGCTACCCGTGGCGAGGGCAGAAGCCTAGCAGAGCTTCTGCTTTCTCTTTCAGGTCGCTGGATGAGGTCGGGAAACATTTGCTACCAGTTTGGTGCTTTCCTGCTGCGGGGCAGCCAGTGCGGGTAAGTCGAGCACCAGACCTGCTCGGAGCTGAGGAGCTGAGCTCTCCCGCGCCTTCGGCAGCGTTCGGATCCAGGCTGCTGCCCAGGTCTGGCTGCAAACCTGAGCTCTGGGGCAAGTGAACACCACCACCGAAAAGCCCCAGGCCAAACAGCTTGCGAGACACCACGCAGGCCGCGGTGGATGTGTGCACGGAGGCGCCAATGAATGAGAACAAGGAAGTTCATTGCGCGTTTATGTAACATACCTGAGCACTGCATACCTTGGAGCGTGAACCTGCACCAACAGAGAGCAGCCGGGGCTGCCCACCGGGAAACCTGGTGAGTCGGGGTGCTGTGTCCGGCTGTGAGCACCCACAGTGCGGTGCTGTGGCCTTGTATAACCAGCGCGCTCAACAGAGACAGCGTGTGCGCCCTGCGCTGCAGCCACTGCAGGACTCCGACGGCTGCCGAGGGGGATCCGCGTGTGCCGCTGCCAGGCCGCGGTGGCACAGGCCTGTGGGGAAAGATACCCACTGCTCCTCTAAACCTGTGTTTTTCTATAGTGCATCCATCTGGTGCATCCCTATCGCAACTAGCTAGACTCTTCCAGTAAGAGGCAACTTATACAGTACAGTGAAGATGTGTCTGTTAGTGCTGCTTGCAAGGAGAGCCCCAGGTTCCCAGCATCACCTTTTTGATCTTTTTTCCCCATCTCGGTTACTTTTCCTAACACAATTTGACAGCCTGAAGTGACTGAATTGCATGAACAAATCTCTTGCTACTCCCTTGGCCGTTCCTTTCTGATGGGCAGGCAGAACGAAAACCTTTAAGGAAAATAGAAAATAAAGTGGTCTCTTCTGTGGGACGATTCTAACAAATATTGTTGATCTGCCATTATATGTGGCTGTTTACCTACAGAAAAAAGACTGTTTACTTCCTCCTTAGGCCCTTTTGAGTTTGGCAGACTCTGAAAGCAAGTCACTGGTGCATACGGTAATGATCCTCAGGGAGGGCGTGCGTAACATTATTCCAGGAGATCACATTAGTACTTCTGACATGATCAAACAGAAAGTTTCAGCCAAAACATGAGCTTTTAGGACTAGAAGTTAAGTACTAAGAAGGTGTGGATGTCTCACTGAATTTGCTTCATTTCACTCGTTGATGTGGCTGTAGCAGAACTATTTTTAGGTATAATCCTTCAAACAGAACATGACTTCTCCTTTCTGATTAGTACAAAGCTGGCTGCTAGTCAAAGGATAATTATTTCCCAACACATCACCTAACACACATCAGCAAACAAAGCACTCATCATTTGAGTTATCCAGCATTAACTGTTGTTTAGCAGTTAACATTTTCCTGACAGATTTGAGTAGCACTAGTTGCTCCAGCGTCATTAGCAGAGGTCAGCTACTGCTGGTGACAGTAGACTTTTCTGGAGATTCTCTCTCATAAAACATTAGATTATCAGGTCAAATTCTGCTACCAGTGGCAATGTGTGACTGCATTTGGCCTCAAGAAGGTCTGCTCTTTTAGTTCATAGCTGCACAGTTTCCAGCTCTGCAACTGATATATTACATAAAGGAAGTAAGTGCAGTCCACTGGACAGGAAATTACAATAAAATAGGAAAGTGTGCAGCACAAGGAAAGTTTGCAAAATAGCCACTTAAAAGTTATTAATAAAATGTCAACTTCAGATAGGGTTTAGGGAAAAAAAAGCTGATAAAGAAGTTGTCTTTATACTTGAAAATACAGATATAGCCACATGGGAAGGCAGCTGCTTGTAAAAGAGAGTGCAAGATGTCTTTGCAAATGAGCAATCGATGTTGACAAATTCTGTGTGCACGATGGGCAAAAGTTTAGATCTACTTATCATAATTTAAAGCCATCCTTATTGCACGTTATTTGATTAGTTACACTCATTGTAGAGTATTCAGTTTTTGTTTGGTAAAAATTTACACTGTTTGTGACTAAGGTCCCAGTTAAAATATTAGGAATTTTCAAGTGCTTTTGTGCTTAACTCTCGGTGATGTGCAGGTATTTTTAATTTTATTCTCTATATGCTGTACTTAGGCTTCTAAAACATCTATCCCTTCCGAATGCACAAGAAATGACGTCATGTTTTCCATCTGATACATTCAAACACGTAGAGAAAGGCAGCCTTCTTTCCGCAAGCGCTGGGTCACTGCTGCTCAGAGAGCGACGGGCGCCTTTGAGAGCCTCTTACACGGGGCAGTCTGAGGCAGCCCTGCCAGCTTCCGTCCCAACAGACACGGGACATTTTCTCATACCTGATTTCTGTTTTACCTGTTTCTCCCTTCCCTGCTGTAACGCTCCGTGCACGTACGTGTGTAACTGCATGTCTCCCACCTATACTTTCTGACTCGCAGCTCCAATTGTTAATCCACGTCTGGTTTTCTTCAAAAAAAAAATATTCATCCTGAATGCTTGACTCACTGCCTCCGGAGCACTTCGGCTGCCTGTAACTCTTTTCAGAATATACTTCTTCACCACTCAGAACAGCCTGTTCTGAGCGGGATCCGGGGAGGACGGCTCGCCAATACCCTCCTCGCTCACACACATGTGTGCCATATGTCCTGCTTCATCTGCAAGGCTGCTGTGCCCCCCTACAAGACACACAGGCCGCCACCACACGGGCCATCTCAGCTGTCCCCCTTGGGATTCGACAGGCCAACCTCCACGCTTCCCTGTCGGGTCATCGGCTGGCCAAAACCCAACGGCAGCCAGATCCTGAGCAGTTCACACACACGGCTGGTCCTGCTGAGGCCAATGGGCAAAATTCACCCTACCTTCATCCTCCTTGTTTTAATGGCGTTACGCCCATCGAGGGGAAGCATGGTCCAGTATAGCTACTTGGCAGGGTAACCTGAGCAAGTTCTGGCCCTCAATTTCCCCTCCAAGGTCCCTGCTGAGCCAAGAATTTCCTCACCTGTTAAGTCTAGGGACATGAGTGAGAGCTCAGTGACTCCAGTGTAAACACGAAGAGAGTTAAAATTAAGTCTGGGAGACAATTTATGAGATTAAGACCGAAGTCCCTCAGACAGATCCAGCAGCCAACACCAGTGTGGTCATTAGTGACTGCACTTGCCTCAGTGTCCGTCACCGCTGCCACGGGCAGCTCCCGGGCTGCGCTGGCTCTCTGCAGCCCAGGCACACACGGGAAAGCCCTTCGTCTTCCCGGCTGCCCTCCACGTCCTTCCTGAGGCGATTCGGGCAACCAGCCCTCCCGCGCCGTCGCCTGGCGTCAGCCTCACAGTCCTGTTGACTTGGCTAGAATCACACAGCAAACCTGGTCCTGGGATAAAAGAAATCGTAAGGTGCCAGAACATACTTGATTTAGGAACTGATCTGGCTTCAGCTTGGCACTTTGAAGAGCCTGTTCAACCGGTGAGAAACTATCAATTGTAGCTCACATCCTAGCCCCAACTAAAGTAAAAGAAATATATCTCTTATTTTGTCCTTGCATAAAAAGTATTGAATACTGCTAAAAGCAAACTCCTTCATTTTTAAAACAAACAAACAAAAATAAACATACTTTTCAAAGTGAACCTATGGCTGCTCCCCACTTGCAACTCACTTTGAGAAATATTCATCCTGGGAGCTAATTTCTAATTCAGCTATACCTCTGAGTATAATAAACTTAAAAACAACCTCACTTTTATTCTGCAGTGACATTAGGAGGTGTTTTACAAGGTCTACCACTTTCTTTTGGTTGCCCTAGCTGCCCTGTATTCATTGCAGCAATATTTTATGAAATTACAAAAATCTGGTGTGCCTTCGTAAAGCAAGAAAGGGAGACAGGCTTGTTCACACGCCAGTCTTTGCTTGCAGTCAAGGTGCGCTCCAAGAACCCAAATCCGCCAGCCTATTCCCACATCGCCCAGTTCGGTCCCGTCCATGGGGGCAGCAGCTCTACTAAACATTCACTTATCACAATGGGGCCCTCCAGGAATAGGTGGTTACTGGCAACTGCAAAGTTCAAAACTTCACATTATCATGAGTTTTGTGACCCACCAAGGATGGATTTTTCTACTCAAGACCATTTTCAGCTTTCATATTAAGCATCATGAAGCAGCTCCGTACTCTTAAATACTCCGCTGTCCTCCAGACTCCCACTCCCATACACTTAACAAAAAGAAGAATATATCCCTGTACGGAATAGTTACAGAAAATTAGTATATTCATTATCACTGGAAACACCTTGGCTTTAGCCATTAATTTTAAGGGAAATCGGCAGACCTCAGTGCAACAGGAACACAACCTTATTTGGTTTCAAACACATTTTTTACAACACTGTGTCAGGAAAAGCCATTAGGTAGAGCTGTATTGGAAAACTAAGCCATTTTTTGAGAAAAACAAATGTGTTCTTCCCATTATAGACAGGACAGGTATTGTCTGGAAACCTATACAGACACGCTCGCTTGTGCTGCAATGGTATTTATTGCACATAGACCAATTACTTAACACAGTAGTAAATTGCACCAGAGTATAAATATGATATAAAACACACAGGGAAAATGGAAATGACACACAAGTGCTAAAATAACAGCAGGTTCATGTGGGCACTTGGAGATAAAAATAATAAAAGTCCCTTAAGATATTTTAATTTATAATATGGATATATTTACAGTACCTTCATAAAATAATATAAAAAGTCACTCTCTCAATAAAACTATAGTGGATCAGACAAAAACAGAAGTCACGTTCAGGTTGGATGTTGTTTAAACTTCGGTTTCATTTTTAGTTTGTTCTGCGTATGTGTGTGCAAGTAGCATCTCCAGAAAACCTTACAGCTCTTAACACCGTGCAAAAAAACAGCTTTGTTGCCATTTCTTTTTACATGTGCAGCAAATTTTGGTTGCTGATGGGATTTTTTCCCCCCCTGCTCATCTCTAATGACAACGAACAAACGGGAGAAGGCTTGCTGCCTGCCCCTTTTATAAAATACTACGAGTGATACATAAATAAGCTGTTTAATATAAACACGCTCCATTTATTCCCCTGTACAATATGCACAGCTTGAGGTAGAAGTTTCTCAGCCCGACCGCTATTGTCTGGCCAGAGAAGATAAGGGCAAAAAATTCACCGGTTGCTGCTGCGGAGGGGAAAAGCGGAGAGCGTTTCCCTGCCGTCACCGCCTTGCAAAATCTACCCGCTTTGCTCGCTATCAACTTTCCTGCCGCTTCCACCCCGCGCGATGGGAGCTCACGGAGGACGCGTGTGCGAGCGGGGTTGGCGGGAGCCCGACGCACCTGCAGCCGCTCCAGGGGAAGCCTTTGCGGGAAGCTTTGCCAAAAATCCCGCCTGGCTTTTCCTGTGTGTGCGAGGCTTCCCCGAAACGGAGACGGGGACCTCCGAGCACCGCCAGCGGGGCCGGGAACAGCTCCGACGTTGCCCCGCAAGCCGAGCGGCGGCCCTGGGAACGCAGCACCGGCCGGGACGTCTCGGGCTCCCCTGCAGCCGCCCCCAGCGAAGGCTCCCGCGCGACTCAACAGCCTCCGGTTGCGCTCGGGTGCTCCCGCTGCTCCGGCTGGGGGTGAGGTGCGCTCCGCCAGCCGCCCGCCCCCAGCGCCCGCCCTATACCTTGGACTCCGAATTGGACGTTTTGCTATTTCTCTCCTCCAGGCTGGACTCGCTGCCGCCCCGCGCGCCCCCGTTGCAGTCGGACCAGGCGCCGCCGAGGCCGCGCTCGGGGGAGCCCAAGGTGCTGACGAGCCCCCCCGGGAGGTCCCCGGTGCCAGCGCGCAGCCGCCGGCCGCCCCGCCGTGGGCAGCAGAGCAGCCGCTTGAAGGCCTTGCGGAAGTCGGGGCTGCGGCAGTAGATGATGGGGTTGAACGCGGAGTTGGCGTAGCCCAGCCAGTTGAAGAAGACGAAGAGCCAGTCGGGCACGAGGTCCCTGTTGAAGACGTTGACGATGTTGACCAGGAAGAAAGGGAGCCAACAGAGGGTGAAGACCCCCATAATGATGCCCAGAGTCTTCAGGGCTTTCTGCTCCTTCATGGCCATGATGCGGGAGGTCTTCCGCTTGCTGGCTCGGCCGTTGCCCAGGATGGGCTGGTGCTGGGGCAGCGGAGGTGGCTGCGGGGGTGGCTGCTGCTGCTCGTGGCTCCCGTAGAAGCGGCCCTCGCACCTATCGATCTTCCTGATCTGCTCCTTGGCCTCCCGGTACACGCGAATGTAGACAAAGATCATTATGAGGAGGGGGATGTAGAAGGAAATGATGGACGAGGCGATGGCGTAAGCCCTGTTGGTGACAAAGTCGCAGCAGCCCGGGTCCTGGTAGCACTCCAGTGCCTGGGGGTCCTCGTCCCGCCACCAGTGCATCATGATGGGCAGGAAGGAGACCAGCGCCGAGATGGCCCACACGGTGCAGATGATGCCCTTGGCGCGGCCCTTGGTCATGAGGCTCTGGTAGCGGAACGGCGAGGTGATGGCCAGGTAGCGGTCGATGGCGATGACGCACAACGTCTCGATGCTGGCCGTCACGCAGAGCACGTCCAGGGAGGTCCAGCACTCGCAGAGGAAGGAGCCCCAGAGCCAGGTGCCGCGCACGACCAGCGTGGCCCCGAAGGGCACCACCAGCAGCCCCATGACGAGGTCGGCGCACGCCAGCGAGGTGATGAAGAGGTTGGTGAGCGTCTGCAGCCGCTGCGTGCGCCCGATGGCCGCGATCACCAGCACGTTGCCCGCCACGATGAGCAGCACCACGAGGGCCATGAGCAGGCTCATGCCCACGGCCCACTGCTGCGAGAGCAGCTCGCCGGGGGGCAGCTGCCGGCTGCCGAGCGGCGGCGGCGGCGCCGTCGCCCCCGGGGCGCCGCCGGAGCGGTTGTGGGTGCA
>JAWLRI010000203.1:5319726-5406654 GCA_034781795.1 Crypturellus tataupa | reverse complement strand
GCGGGAACGCACCGCCCCGGACCGCGCCGCTCCGCCCCGGACCGGCCCGCGCGGCTCCTGCCCCTACCCGGGCCCTGCCCCTGTCCCGGCTCCGGCCCCGGTCCCGGCACTGCCTCTACCCAGGCACTGCCCCTGTCCCGGCCTCTCCGCTGCCCCTGCGCAGGGTCCTGCCCCGGGTTCTGCCCCGACTCCGGCACTGCCTCTACCTGGGCACTGCCCCTGCCTCTGGCCCTGTCCCGGGCACTGCCTCTACCCGGGCACGGCTTCTGCCCCGAGCTCTGCCCTGCGCCTGCCCCTGCCCCTGCCTCTGCCTCAGGCACTGCCTCTACCCGGGCGCTGCTTCTGCTCGGGCACTGCCCCTGCCTCGGCTCCAGCACTGCCCCTGCCCGGGCGCTGCCCCTGCCTCTGCCCCGGGCACTGCCTCTACTCGGGCACTGCCCCTGCCCCGGGGTCTCCTCTGCCCCGGGTTCTGCCCCGACTCCGGCACTGCCCCTGCCCGGGCACTGCCTCTACCCAGCCCTGCCTCTGCCGGGCACTGCCCTGCTCCGGCACTGCCGCTGCCCCGGGGCTGTGGCCGCGTCCCGCCCCGCTGCTCCCTCCACCGCCGGGGAACGGGGTTCGGCCTCCCCGCGCCTCGCGCTGCCCCCCGGCTGCCCAGCTGCCCCCCGGAGGCTGCGCCGCCCGCGCCCTCCTCCCAGCAGGTCTGTCCGGTCTCGCTCAAGTGCGACTCAAAACTTCCACCCGGCCCGTGCGGCACCGCTCAGTGCGCAGGCGGCCGCAGGTATCACTGCTGTTTGTTATTGACGATTAAAGCGCACAAATCCCTTCATCTCTGTCCTGCTTCCACCCCTGCCGCCGTCACCGCTCGCGCAGTAGCTCTGCATGCGCCTCCACTTGCTCAGCCCTTCGTTCAGCCAGGACATTATTGCTCTTGGGTGGATTTAAATGTTTTTACTTCTCTTTGAAAACTCTTAAAATAATATAAAACAGCTGCCGGGTAAATGAGAGCCAGGTCCCCTCTCTGCCTTCTTTAATCCCCAGCAAGTCTTGCAGCAGCGCCGAACGCTCCCCACTGCAGTCCAGCAGCAACTGGGAGGAATGGTTATTTTTTCCCCCATATATATTTATTCTGCTCAAGCTGCTCCGTTGCTCCAGCTGGGTCATAAAAATCCCTTCCAGGCTCCTACTTGATTTACAAGGTTGTGACCTGGGAGTGATTTATTTATTTATTTACACGCTATTTACTTAACCTTGACTAAAGGCCACGCACCAGCTTGGACCTGCTGCTTGGCAAACTATTCCTGCACATTCCCATGAATTTCGCTGCTTTCTGTCCAATGTGCAACCCCCTTGGATGGGCAGGGAGGGAGCCCTGGTGTCTCCAGCAGCAAAAGGAGGCCTTATTATCCTAAAGGATTGTGTCTGGGGATACTTTGCTATCATGGTGCCAGTCAAGCCTGGTCATGGGGCTAGAAACCACTGTAGGAGAGTGGAACTTTGGGACAGAGTCATTTTCTCCCGCAGATCTCTGTGGAATAGGTAAAGCTATTTACCTACAGCTTTACCAGCTCTGCTGTCCATTCCTACCCCAAGACCTTCCTAGCTGGCAGATACTCTGTTGGATTTTGTGAAGGCGTGTGGTCCATTTTAGTGCAAAAACCAGCCAGGTTACAATCTGGTAAAATCTTAAATGCCTTTCCCAAGATGATGCTGGTGTTGAGAAGCAGAGTTAAGACTAGCATGTCACTAATCTTGCAGCTTCATCCATGAACACCATGTGTTCGGACCTTTTGCTGCTACCTACACAGTTAATAAATGCCAGCTCTTTGCCTGTCAACCTGTCCTGTCAGATGACAACATCTAAATTGTTTGCAAAGCAATATAAGCTTAAAGATTGGAGAAATGAAGGAAGATACTGTGTACCATGCAGGAAAACAGAAGACACATAATGAAGCATTGCTTCCCAGTATGTTTTTGGTTCAACACACACCAATCTGCAATGCCAGATCAGAACTGGAGCAAGAATGTCTTTGGGAAACAATGCATCTCCAAAGGAAAAAATAAGTGCATCTGCAGTTTTTGTACAGAAATCCCTCTGGTTCTTACAGCATAGAGCAGCCAGATAATAACTGTAGGATAAACCCCTTTCAGGCAAATTGTTGGGGACAGGGAACAAGCCCATGCTCTGTGGACAGGCCAGTGACTTGCTGCTGTACTCAGGACGTGGGTTTCTGAGCTCTGTATCTTGATAGGAGAAGGCAGTTGCAGCAAGAGGCGATTATATAAATGTTTATATAAATAAGGATGGAAGAATGGTGGAGTTAATAAATGAGGAGACTGAAGAGACTATTTTAGCTTATTGATGACACTGTAAGCTCTTAATGTCGTAGCAGGAAGAAAGAATTGTGAGGGAGTAAGAGGAATAATTTAGATGAATACAAGAAGATTTAATGAGGGGTAATATGATGAAAGGGAAAATTTGGTATGTCAAACCCATTAGGTTGCTAGAAGTAGCAGTGGATGTCTCATTACTTCAGCCTTTATAGTTAGATTTGACAAAACTTTAATTTTCAGCTTTGGATCAAACTGCGCCATCTCTAAGATCTGGACATTTCCAGCTCTTGTTTTTAGCATTAGCATGGTCTCCTACCATCTCAGCAACTTGAGTCTTACCAGGTAGCCTTCAGTTTTCCTAGTGAAAGGAAAAATCATCTCACTGACTTTTGCTGCTGGATAACCAGCTGGGTTTAAGGCAGATTCACTGGAAATGTGGAGTTTGTCCCTGGCTGCTGAGCTTGTAGGGCCAGGGCAGATCCGGCCACCAGCAGGACTCAGTATCTGCCTGTCCTGCACAAGGTGGGACTGAGCCAGCCCGTCATGACCTGGCAGGATCGTGTCATCGCTGCCCAGCCATGACCTCACTGCAATCAGAATCGGGCGTTACTGTTATTCATTTAATATAAACTTAAATATCAACTGTTTGTTCTCTTAAGCATTAGTCAGAGTCCACTGAAATGCTTGGAAGGTCTCATGTTGATTTCGGGGAGTTATGCACTGTTGTCATTCTTCTTTCTCTGGAGAACTAGAACTATGTAAAGGCAAATTAAAAATGCATTTGCTGCCATTTTTTCTTCTTGCTGTCCCCCTAAATCCCTTTGTAAACTCAGCATACATCTGAGAAACCATTTTGGGTTGGTTATCTAAACATTTTCACTAAAACCTGAAGGACAGCAGCAGAGAAACAACTTTTCAAGTCCTTCTGCAAAGTAATCAGGCTTCACTCTCTGTTTTGTCCCATGAAGAAACTGTCACTGGGCTATATTCACATCAGACATTTGTTATTAGAGAAATAGAGACATGATGGAACACTGCCACAAGATCCATGTCTCTTGTTTTTAAAATAAACATCTTGGCTTTGACTTGACATTTATTTTCCATAAATGCCTCGGCTTCAATTTGGCATTTCTGTAACAGCGGGAGACCGCTATCCTGTGACAACACGCAATTCCACTGACATTATCTCCTGATTACATGTGACAGTGCGCCAAATACTGTATACATTTGCCTGCAGCCAAACAATGCGATGGAAATACAAAACAACTGTATCGAACAAGAGAATTGGCCATGCTTTCCAGGCCTACACTGAGTATTTGGCTCCATAATTACAGGAGGTATGTGGTGCAGCAGTATGTGCCTTGGCACCTTGGTGCATCCAAGGTGTTGAACACCCATGATTGAAGTCCTGATGACTTCTGAGCTGTTACTGGTACGTCGGTTCACATGTACAGGACCTACCATGCCAACAGTTTGAAAAGCTCCTAATCAAACCGAATGCACATGGATAAATCCTGCTGCTCTGATGCTAACATGGCTGTTGTTTAGAGCAGTTTTTCATGAGAGGATCTGCTTACAAGCATTAATTCCCTTGGATTAATAGAAGGTGCAATGACTCTCTGTCTTTAGCCTGTCTTTCTATTGTATACTGAGAAAAAGAGGAACTCCCAAATGGGAAGCCTCTTTGTGCTCTGAAATCTGTGTTGTGCTGTTTTGGAAAAGTCAAACTTCAGAAAAAGGTTGAGTTTGATCACTGAGTTCAGCTCCATTCAGTCGTAGAATGGACTGTGGACTTTTTTATTATTATTATTCTCATGCCCTTTAGTGGTAAAAATTTTGAAGATCCTTTATTTTTTTCTCCGTTGGATTGAGCTCAAGTCTCTTTTCCCTATACTCCACAAAACTATGGCGCTTTTTGTAATCCTATCCACAACTTAAATAAAGGGCCCTTGATTGAGGTCTCACTAAGACAGCGAAGGAAGGGACTGACTTTAGTCTGGAAATACGTCTCTTTCAGAACATGGTTTGGGGTTTGTACGTGCAGAAGAAGTTTGAACTGTGAGTAAAATTTCTGGCTCATGTCAGATATATTTATTTAAGGTATAAAAAATCTAAGGGACTTACACCAATTTACACTTATCGAGGAGCTTGCTCTTTGTCAATCCATCTCATAGTTTCCAAAACTCCCTCCATGCAGACCCCATGCTGTATATCTCAGAGGAGATCTGTAACTCAGTTTCTCAGCATCTAGGGAGAAATTCCTACTGCCTCTTTCTCAGTGACATTAGTATTTGTGTGATGGATCAGTCGCTGTGCTGATGTCCCAAGCCATGCAGTGGTTTTACCATTGTGTTACTATTCATCCTGTAGGAATGAATTTGCCCTGTGAAAAAGCAATGCCCAAACTTTACTACAAACCAACTGGGCTTGGCATTTCTAGAAGAAGGGTTCCTTTTGCTATTGATGCACCCTTCACTGAGTTAATCCCCTAAAAGTATTTAATAGAACAGTTTATGTTTCAATCTGGGCTAGTATTAATCTAGATCAATAAAGAGGCAATGATTAATCCAGATTATAGCCAACGTTTGCCTTTAATTGCTCAAGATGTCAAGTCTCACTGTCTGCACCTCTTCTTTTTTGACATCTAGAATCCCAGACAGAAACACTTGCACTGTGAGAAAAGCCCCAAACTGCCTCTTTTCTAAGCATCAGCAACTTCTGTGAGAGGGATGGTGGAACATTTAAGGCAAACCAGAAAACATTGCAGTAGTTGGAGTTTTTGTTTATACAGAGAGAATGCAGCTGAGAGATTAGAGCAGAGAAGTGATGACTGAGAGTCCTCTGAGACTTTAGTCTAGCCTGTTCCTTCTTCAACACACAACTGCTGCAAGCAGTTGCTTCATTTTTCCGTATCTTAACTTACCCATCTGTAAGATGAAAGTTGCCTCTTTCAGGAAGTATAAGCTGATGTTTTAACTGGAACAGAGAGCTAATCCTTTACAAGCAGCTCTATATGTTCTGGATGGCAAAAGGCCTGACTTGAGCAGAGGGGTGAGGAGCCCAGCTCCAGCTGGCTGCGATGGAGAGCGCGGAGGGTGAATTTGATGTCTGGACAGCCCAGCGCTGTTGGCTGCGCAGCTTTAGATGTAGGATCGGGACTTTAGACTCTTTAGGGAAATGGATTAGGGCTCCCGCTGGGAGAAAAAATATTTGGGATTTTTTTTTAAGCCAGATAAGTCAATTGCAGCTCATTCTAACTTAAGAAGGTGCCCTGGGAAGGAGCTCTGCATAGCTGAGACTAAATTACCACATGCAAAAAAAATGGATGGTCATTCTTTATTGGCAGTAGTAAAAGTGCCCTTTGAAGCTTTGGGGGAATTCTGAGTTAGACGTTAATTGTTTTTTTGTTTTTGTTCTGTTTTATTTTTTTCAAAACTGTTTGTCTTTCAGGAATTTCACATGAATTTAACATTCAGTCACAAGGTTTCACTTACAATTCTTGTAAGGTGTCTTAAAACCTCTGAGGCCAGTATTTTTTTTTTTTTTTGGCATTAAGGGTGAAAAATAAGCCTTGATATTTCATAAGCAATAATTGCTGCCCTTTAGCATCCATCTGTAACCTTGCATGTCTCCCAGCTAGCTATCAAACACACAACATTAACTTGCTATGTCATATACTCAAGTGGGTACTATCTTTACTAAACACCAAATAAAATAAAGCTGCTTTGAAGTAATGAGGGATGTGCCCCTCCATAGAGTCTGAGGGACCACTGACTGCTTCTATTTAGTGCAAGTAATTATAGGACTGGCTAAAAGAGAACACACATGTTGAGCACTGTCAACATGGGGCATGCAGAGCCACGTGACGTTCCTGTTATTTGATATTAAAACAGAAGAAAGCTTCAAGCCTCATACCCAACTTGACAAGATACGTAAATTATAATGAAATCAATGTGAAGTGAGTGAAAGGACCTACGTGGTTCAGCATCATTTTATATTCACTAAAATGCACCTGTAATACAGCACTTTGTCTCTGTCTGGCTCACTAACCATGTAAAATTAGAATGATATTTACTTTCGTGAAGAGGTCTAGCATTAGCTCCTTCGAGGATTAAATGAAAAATTTGTGTTCAGAGCTGCGAAGTCTGTTTAACTAGCTCTAGTTATTGGAGTAAAGATTCAACTCTGACAGAGCCATGGTCCAGACTCTCCAGCTTGTGAGGTTAATAAGAGATAAGAACATGACCCTCTGTGCGTATGTATCTTCTTTCTCATAGCAGTGATTATAAACCTGCAGATTTCTAACAGACAATAAAATTCCAAGTATCCAGGCAACAACCTAGAGTTGAAGGAGAAATGAATTCAGAGATTCACCCCAATCAACTAATAAGAACCAAAGTAAATTTCTGGCTTCTTGTGATATGAAAGAAGTAAAAATCACTTAGGACATGACTGGTAGATCCTTTTATCAATGTATATTTTTTTGTTCAGGTCTGAAGGGGTTGTTATGAAAGACAGAACATTTCTATGATCCCACTGTTGAGTGCTGCCCTGAATGAATGAGTCAGAGTCAACGCTTAATGTAATGTACTTGCTTCTACTTGCCTCTTCTTACTGGCTAGGAGAAACCCATCGACCATTTCTCTGTGGCCTTGGTATTGTCCATTAAGCTATTTGTTGCCTACAGACATTTTGCTCTTCAATAGTTTCAATAGCACGGACCATGCCGTGTTCTTTTTTTGCCTGCCATAAAATCATGCTGAGATGCTAGGAAATTGCTTAGCTGTTCACCATTTTGCTTACATATTTGTAAAAGCAGAACTAATGGTAAGTAATAGCAAGTCTCTAATAGCAAATCCAAAAATAAAGACATAGAGATACATTGTAACTTTGGCATTTTTTTCTTAGATTGAACATCTTTCTGATGCATTAAATACAGAGCTATTCATTTTGGAATCCTTTGGGGAAGTTTCTGTGCTTCTCCCCTATCAGATATCCCAGGAGAGGCTCTGATAATTACCTACAAAGGGAAAATACCTACAAAGGGAAAACTGCTCAGTGCTGGTACAGCCATAGACTGCACAGAAAGTGCCCCTGCTCCAAATCCTCGGGCTGAAAGGACTCAAGGACCATGCAAGAGAGATGGGAGGAATGAGCACTGGTGCTGGGCTGGGTCTCTTGTATCATCCTTTTCACTGGGATCTGCTCTGTAGCAGAGAGCCCTGCTCTGCCAGACACAGGCTTTCTAGTTTTGTTCACATTCTGGTGATCCAAAGTCATCCTTGAGTTTTATCAATTTTTATTTCAAGGGCCTAATCTTCAGTTGAGCTTAACTATACTTTTGTTTTCAATCAGTGAGACACACTTAATAATTACAAATACATTTATGACCAAGTGACACCTTGATATACCTACTGTTTGCACATAATACCTTTGGGCTAAAAGGGAGATTAACTTTTTAAGTTTGTTCCTCCCGCTATTAAAATGTATACTTATAGCTCCTTACATGTGAGTAGCAGAAATTTACATCTGTCAATACTTTTGTAAGGTATTAGTAATAATTCCATAATTGTATAAAATACTCTCTCTGCCCTAACAGGGCTTTACTGAAGCTTAATAACTGTGAACCACTTTGCAGTCCTCAGCTGAAAAGTCTCCCGTAGACAGAATAATGTTACTATTTTAAATAGCACAGCTCTTATTGAGACCTTTGTATTCAAGCTGTTCTTGACAGTAACCACAGCGCACGCAGTGCAGCCTCTGACTCTGAAACTGCTAAACTCATGGTTAGCTTAGTTGTTCTCACTCAGCAAGCACTTTGTTCCTAATGATTTATTTATCCCTTTATTCTGCAGCCTGTCCAGGAATGAGTTTTGTTTTTTACACGTTAATCACTCTTAATGATCCGAGGAATTTGTTTATGCAAACATATTTCAGGCTCTTTGCAAGCTCGTTGCCTTTCTAATTTCTCCAAGTATTTGCTCTTCATCATTTGTTGGTTTATAGAACTCGTAAATCATTATAAACCAAATCATGTGACGTTACTTTTGTTCTCTGACTGATGAGCCTCAAAGGCAGGAAAGGCTGTTCTAGAAGGCACGAGAGTGCTTTTAATATGAGTACTTGGGCAGCCAGTTATTTCATAGCAGCTCTGGTTCTACTGTGTCTGAAATCACAGACTCATTCCCACATACTTCTGCAGAAAGGGCTGAAGAGGGGACTTTGCTCTTGAAATTCCCTAGCTTCGCTGCTACCTTTGCTGTGTAACAGAGCAGTTCAGCTCCCTGGGGTAGGAGTAGCAGTGGCTCTCGCTCCTGCTAGAACAAGAGCCCTGCACCAGAGCTAGCAGGCTGCCTAGCTGGCAGTTAGGAGGAATATAAAAGTGACAAACAGCTTAAGTGACTTTCCAGCTGGCACCAGAAGCCCTGCTGTAAAGGTAGGGCCAGGGCTCACAGCTTCAGTCCATATTCAGTCTATTGTATTCCTACCTTCTGATTCCACTAATGATTTATTTTTCTCATTTTACCATTTTCTCACTTCCTCCTCTTATTATTCTTGGCATTAGTTATCATACAATGAAGTAGCCTTTCTGTGGTCTTTCGTGCTGAAGCTTTTGTTTCTCTGTCAGTAAAAAGGTCCTATAATCCTGACATGCTGTAAGGGGTTTGAAGGGTGGTGACTGCTATTCCACATGCTTCAGGAGTGTTGCCTGCGAGATATAAAATAATCCCTCAACTCTATTCAGGAGCTAGAAAATCAGTGCCTGGCATCACCCTGTTGCCAATGCCTGTGTCCAGATTTGGGTACCAACTTTTAGAAATATGTAAACGTAGTGGAAGGATCCCCAAAGCAGGCAGCAACAGTGATCAGAGACCACTGTGATTCAAAAGGAAAGATTGAATAAACTGGGTTTGTTCACTCTAAAGAGAAGACTAAGGGGGCACATGGTGACAGTCTTCCTTTATGTAAAAAGTTCCAGTAGAGAAGAAAGGAGTAAACTTTTCATCCCTTGGGCATAAGACAAGGATGAAGATGCATAAATTGCAGAAAGAGGTGTTTAAGTTGAACATTAGAAACATATTTTAACCATAGAGATGGTTGAACTCTGGACTAGGTTGCCTAGGAATGAAGTAGAATTTTCTTTCTTTACAGTTTGAAGAACATGCTGAGCAGCGTCTGCCAGGATCTATGTGTGCAGATGGATACACTACATAGGTGGATGCACCGACTGATGGATGTCCCTTCCTGACAAGTCTTGAATGTTTATTTAGGTGCGTTGTACAGGTAAGAATGCAGGCTGCACAAACAAGAGGGCACTGGGCTTCTCAAATGCAGTTCTCAATTGCAAATGGCAATTGTCAGGACTCTGAGAGATCAGTGTGACCTACAAAGCATGATCCTAAATTCTTGATTGACTCACCTAACCTTGTGCTCCTCAGTGCTCTCCAAATCAGGAGCATCACAGGACTTTGGAGTTTGGACTTCCATGTGCAGTAAAGAGACACAGTGACTTAGGCCATTCTTTAACTGCTTGTGGAGAAGCTTTTGCCTCCAGATAATTAGTGAGGGAGTCCAGTCTACAACCTTAAACAATTTGTTTAAGTCCCAAACTTGAATGGAAGGGCCTGGACCTCAGCGACTTGTTGACACTGTGACTCATCAGCAAACCCAGGGGCTCTTGTGTCATGGACTCCAGGCTCTGCTTTCGTCACTGCTTTCCAGTTTACAGCCTGTGTTCAACAGTGAATGTCTGCTTTGCAGAAGTTTCAACAGCCTTAGCATAATACATATCTCCTCTTCCCTAGGAAGGTTAGTGATTTGTTTACTGCATCAAACTTTTTCATGAATTGCCCTTTGAATATAAATAAATAATTTTCAAGGTTTTCCCAGCTAAAGCATTTTACTTGTAAAAAGAAAAACCAGCAATGACTAACATTTTACGTAGTAGGTCATAATCCAGTGTAAGTGCTAAGCATCCAGGTAAGCGGGAAGTAGATTTCAGGCTCAGTTTTCAAGGATTCATTATAAATACAAGAAAGTGAAGTGAAAAACTAGAAAAAAAATGCCATGGCAACATCTTAGTCATCTGACTGTACTATCAGATAAAAAGATGTAGCATCAAAAAAAGTGTATCTATAACATCATTACTGTAGATTAAGACAAAAGAGGGATTTTTTCTTAGGTTAATTAGCTCACATGGTCGGAGACGTGTGTGCATGGCAGTCTGTCTGCCTGGTGGCCACATTCCACCAAATTGGACAGAGGATGAGAGACCTCCAAAAAAACAAATTCCTGCAGTTGTTAATAGAAAGAAGAGTGGCACGGAGTGAAGAAAGTCTATTAGTGTCCCCGCTTAGGGAAGGACAGCTGCAGAGCTCCATTAGCAGATATTAAACATCCACAGCGTAGACCTGTTGATCACAGGCTTCCTCTACTTTTATTTTTCACAGGAATAATTGTTTAAAAGATACTTGGTTGGCCTATAGAGGTTCTGCTGCCATTTACTCCTGATCTCCGTACCCCAAGTATTTGAACACCATTATCTTTTATCAACAAAGAAGAGAAGGAAAAACATCTCTTGGAAATGACATTTCCTTATGCTGCATTTGTTTCCTCCACATAATTTTTATGTCATACTCACTCCATTTATCATTATAAATCCGACTCAATGCTTTTTTAATTGCCAGCTCAGTCAGGTCTACTGGATACCTTGCAATGAGACTGTTGGCTTCTTCCAGCTCTATAAACAGTGGAGCTCCTGGACTCAGCTGGGCTGTAGCTACTGCTGTTACGCTGCTGGAAAGGCACGAGCAGTATCAGAGCACAGCTTGGTATTGCAGCTGCTTTGGCTCCGGAGGGGTGTTTGTGTCAGTAAACTAATCGCACATGACTTGGACAAGAGGCAGGCAGAGAGCAGATAAGGGTCTGTTTTTGCAGAGGCCGTTCTTTGTCCATGACTGTGTTTTGGTGAATGAAATCATCACAGTACAGACTGCAGGGTGACTATATGGGAAAGGAGGGCACTAGCCCGATATTGCAATCCCCACTCAACTCTGTGTTCCCAACTTTGGACAAGTCATTTTACCCTTTTGTGGCTCCTCTACTCAAGGCCCTTGACATTCTGCAGAGCCATCAAAATGGTGCATTTCTTAACAGCAATTGAGGAACAAAGAGGAACTTCAAAGTGAGAAGTTAAGAACAACTGCAAGGCTTTGGTAACCAAATGAAGAGTCAAGACTCCAGTATTCACTTGCATAGTCTAGACAAGGGAGGTGTGGAAACTATGCTTTCAGTAGAGATGAAAGCCAACCTCCCATTAGAGATGAAAGCCAACCTCCCATTGAGATCAGAAGAGCTGGACTCCCTCCCCAGAGCCTGGATGCCCAGCACAAGGCATTCCCAGCAGCAGCACTAGGTGAGCTAAGATGTGTCCTGTAAAGCCTCAGAGCAGCTGCCCTTCAGAACAGGCTCTAGCTTTGAGAATCTGACTGCATGTGTGCTTAACTGCACAGGAAGATGATTGTAGGAAGGAATGTGGAGGGAAAGAAAGAAAACAAACCCCGTATGACCGATACCAGTCCCATTGCACTGCCGAAGAAGCTTATAGTGGAGAAGAACTTGCACAAAGTGCAATGAAGTTGGTAACACAATGGGAGATGGCCTGAAGAAGGGCCATCTGAATAGCCCATCTGAATATATCTAGGCCAACTGAAGAATGAGGAAGAATATCAAGCAAACTTTCAGCTGGTGAGATCTACTAGGCTAGGGTCAGAGAAGCAGTGGAGAGCCCCATCATTACAGAAGAAATAGGACAGAAATGTGATCGGTCACACTCCCAACTGGATGATATAGACAACAGCCTATCTGCTTTGAGGGAGACAGAAATAATATGGAGGCTAGAGGAGACTAACTACAGATTTTTTTGTTTGCAAAAACAGCAGATTCTTGGAAGGGTTGACCTACACAGTATATTAAGTATAGCACTTGGCCTTCATCACTGCTTATGGTTCAATATGTCTTTTCTGCACAGCTCAGAAGTACAAATCCTCATCAATTAAACAATGCCGGGCGCAGTTTTAAAACCCTGCTCCAGAACTACAACCAGAAGCTAACTCAAGACAGATGGCTGGAATTGAGCCAGTGGGTTTTGACTTGAAAGAAAAACCCTCCTATGAACTGAAAGGTCTGTTACTATCAGTTTGTCCTTATTCAAAAAGAACCATTATCTGCTTCCTTAGGGTCAAAAGCAAGTAATTCATGAAGACAAGAGAATAAGGAAAAAGGAATCCTCCATCCAGAGGACTATGCATTTTGATACAACCTGTTGTTGTCACACCAGGCCTGGTGTTCTCATTGTCACTGGTCTGGCTAAACATGGAAATGGGTAAAAAGTGAATAAACTCAGAATTTTTCATAGACACTGGCTTTTTGTAGTGGTTGGCATTCAGTGTCTTCACATTATGGCTGTCAAACTTGTGTATTCTCTCTTCAAATTCAGCTTGCATAGGATGTCGGGATGAGCCAAAGTGGGAATGGAGAGAAAACAAGAAGTGACATTAAAGCGATTGAGACAAATCTCTATTGTCATATTTCTGTTATACAGGACTAATCCACCTATGCCATTCTTACTGATTTGGATACATAAACTTGACAATATGTTTAGGTGAATCATTGTCTCTCAACCTTCTCTTTGCTGCAAAATACTATAGTTTGATGGACAAGGAAAATCTTGTTTTCTGGGTAGCTTATTTCTTTCACATTCTCAGTTTCCCCATTTGTAATTGAGGATGCTATTTAGACCCGCTTTATACATATTATATGGATTATGTTCCAATGGCAGGGGGTGTCCTTCAGTGATGGAATCATGGCTAGTACTGTAATATGGCTGCTACTCTTCTAAGCACAGAAGCACTTGCCTCTAAAGTAGAGGAAAAAAGTCAGGGATTATGTTAATAAATATGAAAAACCCAATGTGTTTTTAAATAACACTTCACAGGTCACACTGGCCTTCCCCAGCATTTTTCTATGAACCTATAAATAAGAAAGTTAACATCTATCTGGGAAAACTGTGATGTTAACTTCCTTCTAAATATACTTTATTCTCCCATTTTCTACAAGAGTGCAGAGAGATTTGTCCCAATGCACCAAATTCACTCAAGAATGCAATTAATCTAAATTGGTTCATTATTTTATGCAAGTAACTGTTCTTTAAAATACATTAATCAGTCTACCTTGAGGCTACAAGTTTTTCTAAGGTGGCCTGGTGGATGCCTCCAGGGACTTTATTTATGAGCAGTGGATGGAAAGTTCCTGTAACACATGCTTTTTCCCTAACACAACTGATGCCTCTCTTTCTTCCCGTGCCGTAACAAAAAAGCATTTGCACAGCAAAGCATCTGCAGCCCAAAACTTCCTTTGAGACAAAACTGATTGTTTTTACATGTTTGTGTTATGATGCAGCCATTCAAAAGTTTCCCAATTCAGCGCTCAGCTCAATAGCTGGAGCATCCTCCCTCTTGCCTGATCCACACAGGCTATCAGCAAGTCACATCTCTTAATCTGATAACTGGTAACTCTGCCTGTGGCTGCTAGGTTCAAGGAGATTCCTGGAGAGCAGTATCTGCAGCTGCTCCCAGGTCTACCCTCACTTAAACTATCCCAACTCCAAGTCACTGTGACTGCTCAGAGTGATAGTCTCAAGAAAGAGAAATGGAACAGATGTCCCATCCAGGTTCTTTCCACTTCTGCTTTGTGTCCTTTTATATAAACAACAACAAACTTTGGTCCCATAAAATTATCTGTGTTGGAATTTGGCCAGTGGAAGTTCTGACCTTCCTGCTACACAATCTAATGCATTTCTATACCCTGGGGACTCAGGAATCACCCTAAAGGATCTGTCCAGTTCTATCCCTCAGCTTAGTGAGAACATTTAGGTGCCAAGACTAGCAGAGCCTCCCTCTCAGAGACTGATGTTACATCTGCATGAAGAGCAAACAAAGTGGGTTAAGCTTGATTTTAATTAAACATTTCCTGCTTTCACAATGAAAGTGGAAAACACATGTGGGTGTCTCCTCACTAAGTATGAAGGACAAAACAATGCTTTGTAGGAATGGAGCAGATGTTAAACCCTTTGGCACATCTTGTTCAGTTCACTTTCCTTTGAAGTCAGACTGGAGTGATTTACTTTTAAAATGCTTCCCTCCTGTGCATGTCCACTAGATGATGAGGAAAAATGAAGACGTTCTTAGGAAGCATGAAAAAAATCACATTCTTTTAAATACATATGGAGGGTTCTTCAAAGAAGTAGTCTGTTTTCCCCACTTCCTAACTCTATAAGAAATGATGGAATGTCAATTATTCTTTAGATTCAGTCTCAGAAAAGGATAAGATATTTTAATTTCTGTGTGGCTGGATAGAATTGAAGATTCTGTGCATACAAGTCATAAGATTTCTGTGCAGGCAAAACTACTTATGACTGCAAGAAGCCACTATTGCTCTGCTGCAGCCCTGCCAATTGCCAATATCTGGAAGTGTCTCCAGAGGTGCCTTTCTGGAGAAAGGAGCTGATTTATGGGGAAACACACAGGCACTATCAAACATTGGTTACAGCCTGAGTAACTAGATGGACTGCTCTGGCTCAAAACGACACTTAATAACTCTGCACGCCTCACTGATGGCTTTATATGTTAAGTGATGTCTTTATTTCCTTGAAGATACAGAGCTAGTGGCTACATTTGCCCTTATTTTGGCTGCAGTCTTCTATTTGAACTCAAACTCCTTGATTATTTGATCTGACTTGCGCCTTGGTACAAGACTGGAATGAGTTGGCTCTTCCAGGAGAGAGAATAACTGGGGGCAGATATGCTTCACTTGTAATGCTTCCTTCCTCTTGGTGTTGCAGAGCCCTTTATGTAATGAATTAAAATGAGGACACTGAGAAGCACATGGGAAACACTGTTCTCTTGCACAACCCCCTGCCCTGCACCAGTGTGTGGGCACAGCTGGATCTGACCCCAGCTGGCCTTGAACTCAAGCTGGAAGTCAAGCACAGCAATCCAAGGAGCAGCTATGGGAAACAGGGTCACCTGGATCCTGCTCCTCCTCTAGGACCGAACTCACTTTGCTTTTATCGCTCTCCTCCATTGCTGTCAGGTGTTTATCTGCTTGTTTCTCAAAATCCCGTGTGATGCAGTGATTCTGTTCTATCCTCAAGCCATCTATCGCAGAGCTTCCCTATTCTTTCAGCTAAAAGATTTTTCCTAATATCTGAATCTCCCAAGCTTTGATGAAAAGGTGTTGCCGATCCCGCATGCAGCGGCAGGTTTCCTCCACACGCCTTTGCAAGCGATGCTGCCAGCCGCTGCGTGCCAGCGTGCTGCTGGCTTCTTTTCTGAAGGAATAACATCACGCTCAGTTTATAATTCATTCTCACCCTCTTTTCTGAAGATATTTCTGAAGATGATTGCTGTCCTTCACTGACTACAGAACTATCTTTTTTCCAGACTTTTTTTTTTCCAGTTTGCACAGATATTTTTGTATCTGAGTCGTGATTGCCAAAATGTTTGCAACCCCTCCCAGTGCAGTGCCCCTTGCAAGTTTAGCAGATATTCTCTCCTGAAGAAAGCAGATTTGAGACTCTCTGTCTAACAAAGCTGGAAACTGGAAGTAAACCTGACATCAAAACTGTCCAGCTCTTCCAGACCCTATGGGGCGTTGGCAGATTTTTTTTCTTTTTAATAGCCTGCACAAGCATCGGGGAATACAAACAGTTGCTGCCCGACACAAAGCTATTGTTAGAGATGTTTGCGCTTTCCTAACAGATTATAGATGTCCTTAAAAACAAAGCTTCAGAAAAGCTTTATCGGAGCAGACTACTGCAGCTCAGGGGATGCAAAGGCTAGCTAAAAGCTTTCAGGTATGTGCCCTTTTGTCTTGTCTGTTTGCACTCTTATTCCGGTGTTCATATTATGGTCTTGGCATATACACAAGCCCCATTAGTACACGATGAGGAAGTGGTAGTTACTAACTCCGTTTTGGACGCAGTTGCAGGGGACTGAGATAATATTTCTTTCTTACACAAACAAACAGATGTTTCTGGATAAGGTACATTATACCCAAATATTACGGAAATAACTTCAGAGGACCCTGCCCAAGAGGAATTTCTATCTTTCCTGGTGCTAATCTCAATTTTACTTTTTTTTTTTTCTTCTTAAAGCTATTTATTATTACTTTGACAAGGTTTTTTGATATATACAGTGCTGTACTCTTATGCATAAAGAGTTATTTGGACAACACAAACTATAGCACTATGCATCTAGTCATCAATCACATCCCCAAAAGCACTCAATGAAAGAAAGTGGTATTCTATACACTGTCAGACTGATTTTTACTATAAACAAGCAGAACGAGATGAGAATTCGCTTGAGGTCATGAAAACTGGGTCATTGCAATCGTAACTCCAAACTCATTGCCATTAAGATAGATCAATTGCAATTGCAGATGATGATAAGGTTATGATGGCATTCCTGTGTGTTAAACAATGTATTGCCCTTTACTTAATAAAGCAGGTCCAGGAGTGGGGACAAAGACCTGAATTCTCCTCTCAGGTTACCCTAACGCCCTATGGGTCTCCTTGCCAAGTGCCAGAAGAACCTGACTTGGAATAAAACTTGCCTTAGCTCTGCTGATTTCTGTAAAGTCAGGATAATTTGTGCCAGCAGAGGCTTTCTCAGGCCTCTTAAGAGGAAAGAAACCAGAGGATTACAGGAAAAAGCTGTACTGGTATTCATGGAAAAGAATGGCTAATCTTGTGTGTGAGTATGGTCATGCTTTGGCTACAGTAATTGCTGGCGCTGGAGAGCAGCAGCAGTTCGAGTCTGTCATCTGTCCTGGCTCATCCTGCGCTGGTTATCGTGAGAGCTCTGGACGGGGGCAGATTATCCTGCCCCACTCCCATCTGGCAGGGCTGGCTTGTTCATGATTGCAGTGCTCTGGGGACGGTACCTTGGGGACTGTGCAGGAAATGTGCAGACCAAGTGATCTGCTCTCTCTCGTGTATGGTTCTAGAGAGGCAGAAGCGAGCAGAACTAGGAGAAGACACATGGCCTCTTCTGACAGGCTCTCATCCGTGTTATGTCAGTAGTTTTAGTGAGGCCAAGCTATGAAACTATTTGGAAACCTAGAGGGAACAAAATGAGAGAAATAACTCTCTGGTATACAGAAGAGGGGAGAGAAAAATATCTTCCACTGTGTTGCTGTTACTAGTAACATTGCAAGGTTTCTTAGAATGGAGCCCAGCTGAGACCTGAAACCCATGGTGTGACACACACACAGACAGGGACAGCTACAGCTCCAAGTTAAATTGACACAGGGTAAGAATGAGCACCAAGACATCCCAAATCCCATTAGAAGTCAGAGCCAGGAAGAGAATTTTTCTTATAACTGAAGGCTTTGTTCACTTGATAAAAAAAAAATGCTCAACTCCCGACCCCATAAGTTTCTGGAATTTAGAGTAAAGAAAAGATTTTATTCCAGATTCAAGCATTTCAGGATACGCTAACATCTATTTTCTCAAATAAAGTGGAATGAATTTTCTAAATCAAGAGCCGCTTCCAACTGGAAAACAAATATTCTGGCTGGAGAAGTTAACATAAAAAATTTCAGCTTTCACTATTTATTGTGGTTTGTTATTCATGGACAGTTAAGCAAAACTGAGACAAATCCACCAAATACTTGCACTGCTGGCAGGTTTCCTGATACTCTGCTGAGTCCTGCCATCAAAAGGAGCTCCTGTATGTGGCCTGCCAGGACACTCACACTCTTCCTTTCTTGGCTGCCTCACTGCTACTATTATCAATATTGGCCAATATTAGTTGGCATAGCTGTGGTGGAAGCCAAGCCCTGAACCCCAACTTTGCAAAGCTGGAGGGAGCTTAGCGCCTCAGAAAGGGGTTGAGTCTCTGTGAATATTCACTGGGTGCGTTTACCCTGTGAGCTGGGGTTATGTCTTGAAGTCTGTGACAGTCCCCTATGCAAGTCTTGCTGTAAATCTTGAGTGCTACTGAACAGAAATGTGCAGCGCTGGAGCCTGTCAGCCAGAGAACACAACAGTGCTAGTGGGAGCACATTGCACTAGATATTTTACTCAGGAAAAACAAACAAACAACAAAAAAACAGCAGCTGTTTGCAGATGCATGTGGCTTGACAGATACCAAAATTACATAAGTGTGCTTCCTTCAAGATGAATCTAGAATCTATAAATAGCATCATGTAGCACACTATAGGGAGACAGGACTTAGGCACTGCTGTGAGTTACCATGGTGTTTGCAGGGAACAGAACATGAGCACCTGAATTTGGCTACCATGTGCGTTTTGCAGCACACACACACACACTTGTGGTGCATATTACTTGCTGGTGCATGGGAATGATGCTCCACTGTTGTTCCTAGAGCAACACCCATTTACATTAGCAGGGAATTTGGCCAATACCATTTGTGTCCTGCTACTGCACGAAGGTTAACATAAAATTACAAACAGAAACTTCACTCTCTGTTAGAGAACACAAAACCTTGAAATGGGGAAAAGCTGGCAACTAACTTGCAAGTTCTTTGTCCAAAGTTCAAGCTGGTTTCTGTTCAAGGGGAAAGCTAGACCTGCACTTGTAAATGTGGACATTTCCTTTGCTATTGCTAAGGATCATATTGACTTTAGAGATGGTTGCAACTTTTTGTTTTAATGCAGAAGGAAGCCAAAGGATAGAGATTTAGCCTGCAATGCTGTCCACTGTTGGATTCTATCTCTACCATTACCATTTTGGGTAATGACACATATAAACAGAATTCACTAGAATCTGGATTTAAGCTCCTGGCTCATGTTCTTAGGACTTTTGGCAGCTTAATGAACTCTGCATCAAGTTCTGTTTGTAGTTTTCATCCATTATTTGACAAAAACTGAAAGGTACTAATGACCAGATGATTTAAGGCTTTTCATGTAAGATGTCAATGCTATCATTTAGTTTCATAGACAAAGGGCCAGATTCTTGGGTATGGACATTTTGTGCACAAGTCAGCATGGCATGCAAAAAAACCCCAAAAAACAACTCTCTTTTGTACAGGTCCCATCGCCTCCCACAGAAGAGGAACTCTCTGCTTACTTCTTCAGCTCTGGAAGATCATCCTTGCCCTGAATTGAACTACACTAAACAGAACAACAGTGCCTGGTAGAGAGAGAAGATGGCTTTGGAAGAGAAGATCTAATACTTCTTTACTGGGTTCATTAAAAAAGATACTGACATTTCTATTAAAAATCATAGAGCATTTATCAAATCTGGTTAGCAAACTAGGCACAGTATTCCTAAATTATATGGAAAAGATCATAAGTCTTGTTAATTTAAGAAATCAGATCAAGTAATCTGAGTTTACATATCTGAAATGTGTTAAATGTCAACACTTCTAGGGGCTTATTTTCATGGTAAGCACCCTGTCACTTTCTACTCTCTCCCTAAAAAAATCTCTGTTAACATATGAGCAAGAGGGCAAAATATTGGTGCCTTTCTCTTCCAGTGGTCACAGTCATGTGAACTTATTTTAATTTATCATTCACCCAGAGAGTTGATGTCCTCCAGAGCACTTGTCAGAGCTACTTGAAAATTTGTTCTTGTTCCCAAATGGGCTCCTTGAATAGTATTGCCATCCTCTTTCATAATGAGTTAAGGAAATAGGACCAGTTATGTTTAGCACTCCATGAAAGCCATTAAGATCGCAGTGCCTTGCAGGAATATCACCGCTCTTTCAAAGCAGCAGCATTTGAACAACCCAGATACTTTTTTCCCCTTTCCTTTTTAGTAAAGGTAATTCAAAGATATCCTGGTGTGTGAGTCATAGCTGAGAGAAATACCGAGGCAAGGGCCTTTTCTGATATACTGGGAATGGATACAGGAGACTGAGGAAACTAAAATGAGAAAAAGTTGATGTGGAAGAAGAAATCTTAACTAGCTGCTGTCCTGAACATAGATAGGCGGGTATAACAGCTGAAATAGATTTCAAGTAAGATAAAGTAACAGTATTATTTTTTTTTTTCCTGTGGAAGCTTTTCAATGAGAGAAGCACGAGGGAAAACTCAGAATTACGTGAGGGAAGTGATAATAAGCAAGCTGAACAAGCTGCCGCTGGGGGCTTGGAGAAACTTGGCTAATACATGAGTAGGGAGAGCAGGACTTTCAGCTAAAAGGTGTCATTTGCCCCCTGAGGTGTCTTTGTCCACAGGAGCGGCTGTGCAGCAACCCACATGTTGTACCTAAGGCAACAGGAGCGCAACAGAAAGCCCAGGAAGCCAAGAAAATAATAATTCTGAAGGTCACCAGCAGCTCTGGAACTGCCCTCTCTACCTTTTGGGAACTACTGCTGTGCTGCGAGACGCTTTTAGAAAGTGAAGTGCTGGAAGCCCTTAAAAATAGATCTCCGATTTCCTGTTGTTTTCCCAGCTTATCTGAACCTCTGGACTCACTTTGTGGAGAAGAAGGGGAAAAAAAAAAAAGGTTTGGCATTTGCTATTGTGTTTTCCAGGCTTCTTTGTTGACTGATTTGTGATAAAAAAATCCATTTCAGCTTAGAATAACAGAAATGATATCAGGGAATTTACAGACAAAGGAGCTATCTGCTTTAGGCACCATTATATTTAAATGGATTGTTTTCCTAACAGTAATGCATCCCTCACATTTCCTTCAAGCTATCGCACAGCAGCAAGTGGAGGTGTTTCCCCTGTACAACACGGAGATGAGGACTTTGAAGCTGTGTTAGCCCTAAGTGCTGTGTAGCTATCTGTAGATCAACATGTGCTAAATATTTTTAGTAGGGTTGTGCTGCACTGTCAGTTTTAGAAAGGGACTGCTCAGCAGAAACTGTAGCAAATACTTGGGAAAGTAAAAGATAGGGCATTAAACTGGGAGCTGGAATAGGACAAAAGGCTAACAGCTAAAAAGAGAAATCGGAGAATTGTAGAGAACGTAGGTGAAGAGGGGGGCTCTTTTCATAAAGGTGTTATGGTGGATAAGGCACCATACCCGGTGCAGCGAGGTGGGCTGCCTGGCTGCTCGCTGCACTAATGGGACATCCTTTACCTGTCAGTGCCGCTGCTGCACCCTCCACCTTTGGTGCTGCTCAGCATTTTGAGATCAGTTTGGAAGGTTCTTCCTAATTCTTATTGCAACGTGCCTTGTAGAACACCAGTAGGAGACTGCCATCACTACTGGAGCTTTTTCAGCAAGTATTTCTCTTTTAGTGCTGTTTTTACCTATTTCTAATGCTACTCTTATTTGCTTTTCTCTGACCTCACTACTTCATCCATTCAGATCAAGATATGGAGAAAGTTTTTAGACTTAAAGATGCTCAGTAGCTAAGGAAAGGCATCCATACGTTGACAAGATGGGGTATTTTTCTTGTATACATTTTGTTTTGACTGTTCAGATTAATGGTCAGGATATAGAATTTCAATATTCTTCATCAAGAAGCTATCACACCTCAAGTAATACCGTATTTATAGGTAAGCAGAAAATTGTGTGGTTTTATTAGAAATACATGAGTAGTAAATAGGGTACAGAAATACATGGGTAGTAAAATCTTCACTAGCATTAGACATGCCAGCTTCAAGGCCTCTTTCACAGTTGGTTTTTGTTACTGCTATGAAAATGACAGGATTTGCTCTCTACTTTCTAGCTAAGTTTGAGTCGTTTGACAGTGCTGCAGTTCAGGAAGCTAAATTATAGCAACCCTTACAAGACTAAAACAGAATTAGAACATAATTCAGAACACTTAATTAGTACCCAGTAAGCTGCTGTCACACCGCTTCTTCGAATTGGCACAATTCTTAGAAGAGCCCAGAAACACAGAGCAAAGCAGGAAAACATCTGAAGTGGCAGGAAGTCACCTCTGGTCTTTTCCTCACCTCCTCCCACTCAAAAGTAAAAAAAAAGTTAATTTGCAGTTCTACTTTTCATTAGCTGGTCATTTTCACTATACCTAAACTGTACTTGATAGCAAGATTTTACAGTATGCAAAGTTGAAATATCACTTAATTCCCTAAATATTGACTTCCGGAGCTTTACTGTCACTTTGTAATTTTAAATACATACAAAATTCCTGAATGTTCCTTCAAATAGACATCAGGATGCCTGTGTACAAATACGCACAATCATCTCAGCTACACTGCACTAATAACACTGCAATGCTGATGTTTAAACTGCATCTCACGTGCATCGTGTTAGAAACAAAAAAGCAATGTCCTTCTCAAAATTTAAAGAGTGTTAATATGAACATGTAGAATTACCTAACTATTTGATCCGAAGAACATGAATGAAATCCTGGCCTCCCTGGAGGCCAGTTGAGGGGAAAAATGTTTCCTTGCAAACAGAAGATAACTGAGCACTTAATATTTCAAAGTGTAACTGCTATGACATTGATTCTTCTTGCAACTTGGGATCCTTTCTACTGATTTCTGCATTCAAATAACAGCCTGGGAGTTCAGGCCTATATAACTCAGCACAAAGGCACAAAACCTGTCAGGTAAAACAGCCCTGAGACAGGACTGCATGGACCTGAGAAGGTCGAGAAATGTGTCAATATAGAAACTAAGCAAAAGAATCAACTTTCTGCAGTTATGTCCCTCTCAAGCCCTGCTGAGCAGAAGAGATGACTGTATACAATATTCCCACAATGTGCTTTTCAACCAATAAATCTAAGTCAAAACAGGAACACTATCCACTCAGATGAGCATTTATCCCAATGAGAAAACAAATGTTCTGTTGAATTATCAGTTGAATTTGTTCTTTTGAAATTCTTCCCTCGTCTGAAATGTAGAAACGTCTCATTTCCCTTCTTATTCTCCCGAGGCCACGGAGGAACAGCATTTCACCTGAGATTGCCCCTCCGAGGGAGGTCCCTCCTTCATAGTTCATGTGAGTGCTGCGGTCCTCGGAGTCCTCCCCTGGCTCCTGAGCCTGGAAGATGCTGCTGATGGAGCGGGGCAAAGCTCTGCATCTGAGGGTGAGATTCAAACCAGTCTCAAGGTAGGCTATGACCTAGGAGTCATATTTTGTGCTTCCTGATTATGAATACATCTCTTCATGCTGCACTTTAGCCAGGTCTACAGTGGGTCACCAAGTATGATTATAAGGCTGATCAAATGTGACAAAATTCTCATAGCTGACACCAAGGCCTTGCTACATTGCATGGTCCTAATACCATAATATCACAATTTTCTTCTCACCAGTTTACCACTATTCAAATAAGCTGTTTATTTCACACCCTTGAGCGGTAGCAGAGATCCAAATCTCACCCTAACAACTGCTGTGCTAGTTTCAAACATTTTCAACATGTAGAACTCACTAAAGCACAGCACTCTGTAGAAATAAATCATCATGTAACAGTGATATAAAGCCACTCCATTCTCCTATGTCCATATCCCAGATAGGACTTGAAAAAGAAGGCTGTGAATGTGTGATTAAAAATATGTGGAAAGTATGTTTCTACCCATTCACATATGTCATGCCCATTCAATAGAGAAATCTGTTCTCACCCCTGGTTACCTGACATCCAAAGTATTCATATTCCACTCATTCAAAACATGGGAACTCCTTTCCCTTTCCGCTTAAAAAAAAAAAGTAGTTTAATTGTAATTGGCCTCACGTTGTCTTTCAGTTATAATTAATCATAAGTAAAGTAGTATGAAAGTACACAGCTCAGGCCTTTCAGTCAACAGGAGCTTCTGACAATTCCTTCCCATAAAGCATTAATTAGTGTCTGAATTTTGCTGTCATGTCAGATAACTCCTGCTCTCAAAAGGCAAAGACTTGAAGCACCCTCAATGCTGATTTTCACACGTATTTATGATACATTTAATGGGTGAGAATTCAGTACCATTAATATAATTTCGGCCAAGGTGACATTCAAAGGCTGATTTGTGTGGAGAAATAACAGCACCTCAGGTTATATCAATCCTCTACAACCCCACGCTATTAGAAGAAATACAAACTTGTAGGCTATCATGTCACTGCAGATTAGCTAAATGAAATGTAGGAAGTAACTTACAGATATATTACCTTGTTGAGTATGAGTTTCTTGCATCTTTCTCTTTTGCAATAGACAAGGTTAAAGACAGGGTCTCCAACTGGAGCACTCTAATGGGCAATTACTACGTCAGTATTTTTCCTGCACGTGTGCACCCGCTTCTGCAATTCTTAACACAACAGAGCCTGCTCTTGTTGTGCATCATCTGGACTGAAGCAAAGCCATTTTTAATTTCTTATAGAAACATCAACCTAATCAGAGTGATCTGTCATGCGCTTAGCTGCATCTTGGGCATTACAAAACCTTTTTGGTGAGAGCTGTGCTGGTAATGTCATGCACTCATTATGATACATCTACCACCACGTGCACCTCCTTAACATAGCTGCCTTCCACCTGAGAGGAAGGAATCTTATAGAAAGAGGAATTATGTGACCATATAATTAAAGACTGCTTCATAATGCAAACATGTCAGAGGACCAAGCCTGACAGGCAGAGATTTTTGAATTTTTGCGCATGTTGCTTGTTCTTTGTGCCTTCCTCAAGAGCTTCCAGAATGGCCTTGGATCAACACTGCCCAAAAGCCCTTGTGTATAACTTGAGGTTCAACCCAGAGGCTGCCCAGAAATCCAGTTTGAGGTGATCTGCCTCCCTTGCTTTGACAGAAAGACTGTGGAAGAAGAAACACAGTGAGGCAAATGACACACAGGGTGGAAGGCCCCAGCAGCTCAAGGGCAGAGAGGATCTAAACCTGTAGCCTCCTGACCTAATGAGCTGCTCCATCCATGCAACCAGCCTCGCATCATCTTACAGGATTTCTCCTTGTGAGGTTGTAAACTATTTACAGCAGTCATTTTTGTGGACTCTACCAGCCAACACAATGAAAGATGGGAAGCAGGAACATTCCAGGCCAGTTCAGTACAGACAGCTCAGTACACAGAGGAACTGCACAAGAGAACAATGCTGAAAATGCAACATCTAGGCTTAACGCTGAGGAACACATAGCCAAGCATCACTCCCTGTAGTAACATACTGCTCTGTTCCATGTGACTCCACCAAGGAGCTTCCTTCATAGTCTGGGGTAACCAGTCACGGCCCATCTGACCTTGCTAAGGAGAACATGTTCACTAGCAAGTCCTGTATTACTGAAAGATTGGTACCGAGTTAGACATACAGGGTGTTAAAGTTTTGTGATTTAAGGTTACAGTTTAAGAAACCACTCAAATACACTTGAATTATTTTATACACATAAATCCCTAGGAATGATAAGCCAAATCCTCCTCTTTTCTATTATAAATGTTATGCACTCTGAGAAGCCAGAATTCCAGTTGCTTCAAATTCTTATAAGACAAAGTAGGATTGGCTCTTTTTTTTTTTGTCTAAGATTTATTTCTTTCTCCTATTTTGTCCATCTCTAATGAGAGAATTTAATACAGTAAGCCGAATAACAAATGAAAAATAGCTGCTGCCCAAAGTCTGAAAATACCAACTTTCCTGTCTCCTTCACCATCTTACAGTTCCTCATATAAGGGCAAAATTCTGCAACTAAGGTTTTAAAGGGCAATCATCTTTAACCAGCTAAAAGAAAATTAATTTGTCAAGAAGGCTGACAGACTAGTCACCCCAAGCAGCTTGTATAATCCTACCAGAACAAGTTCCCAACTCCGTGGAAACACTAGTAATGTATCTGCTGAGTTGATTACATTTTCTGATTTTTCAAAGTTAACTAAAGAAGGAAAAGGGAATGGAAATTTAAGTTGGCAACTGCCTTCTGCATAGATCAAGACAGGAGCTTATGTATTAAGGAGTAGAAAATAAAGACAGTAACTACAACTATATGTTGTCTGGGTGCTCAAAAAGATTTTTCTTGTTCAATAGGTAGCCTTCCTGATTACCAGAATATCTCAAATGGAGATTCCTGACCCCTGTCAGCCAGTGGTTGGTGGCCTTTCTCCTATAAGGAGAATTAAGGTATAGAGCAATGAAATTTCTGCTCTAGATTGCCCCAAGAATCCAGATAGAGATGTGAATGAAGTCCAGGTATTTGCAATATTATCCAAATACTGCTTTAAGTAAAAGATCCTCTTCTGTTTCTTTTCCTTACCTAGTTATACTGAAAATAACCCTCCCAAATTCAGCATTCAGTTCTCTGTCTTGGATATGACTGACTACTGGGACAGCATTTTTTTTTTCATAGTGAAATCCAAAAGGAGCCCGTTACAAATCACCCGCATGACTTGTCGTGGAAGGGAAAGATAAGATGTTTATCTTTGATGACTCTGCCATACATCTAGGCTATTACTTAAATCTTTCCAGCATGTGTGCCTCTGCTCATAATACTATTTTCAGCTACAGAAATTTTCTTTCCTGAAGGAAAAGCTATTTTAAAGCTGTTGAAGTGTAAACCATCTTTGACTGAAGATACCTGGTAGAAATCACTTTACTGATATGAGAAGCAGCTATTCAACTAGAGCTCCGACCCCCAGCAGACTGTATGTTTTCTGATAATATAAATTTGTGATTTTGAACTAACTGCATTAGTTTGAACTATGCTGCACATAGGAAAATTCTCTGAAGAGTGCAATATTTTTTCTCATTCTGGGAAACATTTCTCTTTTTAGCATTAGAAACATGGAGAAAATACAACACAGCAATTAGATTACTGCTGTAAAATCAATACCTCCTTGGTATTTTACTTAATTTCTTGCCTTTAGTTTTCTAAAGTTCTTGCCTTTAGTCTTCTGTTCTGAATATGGAAAAGAAATCACATCAAAAGCAGTACCCACCGTAAATGGACATATATAATGTATTTCAAAAGCTTCTTAAGTTGCGTATTGCTGTATTTCCCATCAGTATGAGGATGAGATGTACAACACTGAAGATGATCTATGAGAAGAAATGGAGCATAAAGAGATCTGAAGATACACAGCAGAAAATGTTGGAGGAGCAGAAAGCCATGTATCAAAGCAACCAGCCCTGGAACACCAAGTTCCACATTGAACATCCTTTATATCTGCTAGACTAGTCCTTGGGATGTGATCATGTCTTAGCTTTCCCGACACTTGCAGCGAGTATAGAAAGGTTTCACATTTCTTTTCCATTACTGGGAGGGGATACCGTGTAAAAAGACAGTAAAAAATAAAACATAGACAGAAAATAAGCCAAACTGAAATATTCAAAATATTTTCCTACTAAAATTCAAAAGTGCACCATAATTTCAAACAAATAAATCCTCAGCTGATCCAATGAATGATTGAAAGGGGTAAATAACCGCAAAGATACCATTAATATTTCCCTCGGATAATTTGTTAAATTGTTGTTATAAAAGCACACAGTACGTTATATACTGCGTCAGCAAGCCAGGCATGCTCCATTTACAGCATCGAAGGGATGTGAACTTGAACCGCTGTTGAAATAGAGACCATCCTAGATAGTGCCCCAAGATTAGGTAATGTTTTGAAATCAAGTTTAACGTAAGTCTTCTGTTCTCCGTGGAGCAAGTTATCACGGGCTCTGCAAGCAGCAAAGAATATTTTATGTTTCCCAGAGTAAAAAGGACCCCTCATACTGAGAATCAAGCCAAAATTGGAACAATCTCGCTGGGTATCTTGTTTACTTTAGTTGCATATCTGGGGGCAATGAAGTAATCACTGCAGTGGGCAAAAGGACGATAGTTATAAAGGTTCAGGCAACTGGGCATTTGTAATCTCCATGTACACACACACATCTTCCTGAGACAACTAATGTAAAGGAGACTGAATATTTTTCCCATTTGAAACAGGAGAAAAGCTGATGGAGCTGGAGCACATTTACATTTTAAATACTGTTAAGTGGATGGATGTATTTCATTTCTATCTTTAGTAATGATAAACATAGCACACACATTCGTTATCTCAAAGAGGGTACTAAAACCCTCTTCTAACAGATCCAGTGATACCTCTTCTTTTACCATTGAGTAAAAAAGTAGCAACTGTTCAATGTGAAGAATGAGATAAAACTGTTCCACAGAAAACTATCTTAGAGTTAAGGCAGATATAAAAAGACATCTTTTATTCATAAATAATGTCACAGTCACTCACCATTCTTCTTCCTTTTTTATTTTCCTAATTTAAAAACATTTCCACAGGTGACAACAGAGGTCAAAGTTTTTTCACATTCTTACGAATTCTGAAGGCCTCGGTTGTCTGAAAATTCAGACAGAAGTTTTCTTCATGAAAAATCTGGGAAATGCTTTTAGGAAGAACAGGATTTTTAACGAGAGCTTCTTTAGTACCTTTGTGAACACACATCATTTTGGAGCTGACTGGCTTTTTGCCTTGACAGTGTATCCGAAGTTTATATAAGAACATAAAATAGTTCCTAACCTGCCACAACAAGATTTAACCACTGGATAAAATACTCATGTCTAACTTTTAAACACCGCAGAACATTAAAGCAAAGGCTCACGTCAAAGCCCTCTCCATCACTGCTGTGCCAAACAGCCAGCTCTGAAGATCTGAAATATTTTTTCCTGTGTCAGCCCAACTGCTGCAGTGGTACATGGTGGTAGATGGGGAGAGAGAATAGGTGGCTGCCAGGGGATGGGGGTACCAACAGCTGCAGCAGTATCAGCTATAACCTCTGATAAATTTCCTGCAGATTATGAGACAGCAGTGCCAGGAAGGCAGACCACAAAACTATCTACCTACAACAGCAAGGCCAGTTACCCTGACGAAAGGCAGGCTCCCCACTTGGAGTCTGCGTGCCCTGGCTCTCCCCATCCGTGTAAACAAGGCACCTTGCCAACGTGTGGATGCTGTGAGCAAAGCAGAAGGTGGCTGCTCAGTCCCCTCAGCTCTCCTGAGTTTATATCATAAATAACAGGGCAACCCTCAGCTCTCCTGAGTTTATATCATAAACAACAGGGCAATCTGGAGAAAATTTGGTGATAAAATTTTGTGCTGTTTCAAGTGACAGTGTACAACTAGGTATTTAGGATGTTACATCACCCGTCACTGCAAAAGGTCTTCTCCATGGGTGCAAATGAGGCAGTTCCTTGCGTGCTTAAATGAGCTAATGATGCACATGAGCCCACACGGGCAAACTGGCCCTGGCAGGCGTAGCCAGTTGCTTTGCACCTGCACGTACAGTTAGGTCACAAGAAATTCAACGTTCCTCCCAACATTACTGTCAAAATAACAACTTAATTTGATGAACAGCCTGAAGTAAAATCTTTTACTAAATTTAAACACACACATATTATTCGGTATCCCATCCCATTGCCTTTCTCCATGTACGGAGGTATGACCAATATGCCTTGTGACTCATACCGAGAGACAAGAATAGAATCAATGAATTACTTGAATGTTTGCAGCAGGACTTGCCAGGAAGGTTCCTCATTCACCATTTTAGATAAGGCTCTAACTGCAATTTGTCATAGGAAGTTCAATTGCTCTGAAACATGAAAAACTCCTAGACTTTATTAAGCTTCTCTCAGCTAAAAGTTACTATTTCTCTGTCTTTCATTAAGACAGACTAAACTTTCTCACAGGTCTTATATTATTGTGGCACTGCGAGAGATCTCTCAGCTGAAGCAATAAATATCAGTGAACTGTAAAAGGGAACCATCCGTTTCTAATTGCATTTGTTCTGAAGGTGGGTGATAACTTGCCGAATAGGTTATCAGGAACTTTCTTACATGATATATGTCTAGTCATTCAGAAATACATAGAGACTGAGAGAGATTTGGATAAAATTATTTATGTAGTTCACATTTGGCAGTTTTAAGAAACATCAAAAAATTCAGCAGGCTTCTTCCTGAATTCTAGTTTATTAGCAGTGTTACTAACTCTACAGAGATGACTGTGCACATTAGAGCTATGAACAATATAACTAAACAAAAGTAACAACTCAAATGTTCCCTATTGTAATACTAGAACAGAAAGTTTTCTGCAAAGAATATTCATATCAGATGCAAAGACACTTTCATTAACTTTTAATTTGAATAAGGTTTCATCAAGGTGGGCTTGGTGTTAATAATCTCCTAAAAAAAAAAGCAGTGCGTGGTCAAATCATTTCATTTGTGAGTACAGCACTATGGCTGGAGCTTTTCCTTTGGGCTGCTTCTTAGGGAGGAAGTGTGGGAATCCCTGTTCAATCAACAGCTAGAACCATGCATAAAAAAACCTCCCAAAATCCTGCAGAAATCTCCAGGAAAAGAAAAAAACATATAACTAACATCTCTAGGGATTTTTTGAATATGTACTGCACCTTTCTCCTTCTTACTTCTGTGGGTTATTATGAAAAATAATTCACTTTGAAGCAGCATTTATGTGAAAGGAAGCCCCAGAACTGGTCTGTGACTGTGCTTGGAGGCCTCTTTATTCAGGGCTCTCCCATGATGTGAATTGCTCTGCACAAATACATCCACAGACTGAAACAGTGTTCAAGCCCAGGCCTCAGGGATGCTCAAACATCCCTGCATTGGCTTGTCTGGGTCTGCCCTGTCTATTTGTGGTCTCCCTCTCCCTTCACCTGTTCCGGGAGGGTCGCTGCAGATCTGCTCTTGCTCATGGCCAATACGTGACTCCTTTGAGAGGGAAGCAAAGCACACGCGGCTGTGAGCCTGCCGTGGGTCTTGTGGTTTATAACTTAGCAACTTCAAACCAGACAGGCATGAGATGTTCTCCTACCTCTGGTAAATTAAACAGCAAGTGCCTGAATGTGCTGGGACCTTCGTGACACCAACAGGTGTTGCACACACACATTTCATTCCATTTCATTCTTTTCTTTACTACTCCTATCTGCTCGTTTAAGCTTATCCAACACCTAATCACTTTGTTAACCAAAATATTTTAGATCTTTTGGCTAAACATCTCAGAGAACATATTTTTGGTACTGTGCAGAATGAGGGTATGGAACTGACTGCTTTTTACCTTCATCTGATCCTTACTTTCCACTTGTCTCTCTGATGTTCTTCTCTGAATAATTTTTTTGTTTGATCACTTTTAACAAAGCCAAAATGCAATTTCCCCTATATTTGCCAGTACCACACCATTCTTAAATGGGTAATAGCTTCTCACTCCCTCTTCAAGCATTACTACTTAGTCATTCTGAGATTAATGCTAGATCAAAGCAGCAGCAGTACCCACTGTGCTGGGTTCACATACAGCTATTTAGGTGTTTAGGACTTTGAGTTATAATCTACATACTCAAGACGGATAAAGGAGGAGAAATAATGTAACAATAGCAGGGCCAGGAATATATCCAAGTCCCCAGTAGACCCTGCTTCTTCATCTAGAAATCCTTCTTTTCATTTTAGTCAGCATGTATCTGGAAAACTGTTATTTGGCTCTGAAGTTTTCGGATGAAAGTAGCTCATTGTGAGTATCTTTGCAATAAAATTATCTCACTTGAGCAAGTGGGAAGACCTAGGCTGCGCTGGGGGAAAACTGTCACCACAGGCTGTGAACTGCACAAACTCAATTTGCATTTCAAGCTGACCCGGTGAATCTATCTGCTTCTTGCTGAGAAATTTATCAAAATGATGCTGTGTCTGTTCACAGAGCCCCCCATAGCGAGGCGCTCATGATAGCTGCTCATGCTGATCCATGGTATCATATTCAAGTTGGAGATAAAAAAAAAAAAACTATGGCCTTTTTTTTTTAACCAACAAATTGTTTTGGAGAGGGAAAGAGGCAGCGGCACTGGTCCTCAGAGTACATTGTTCAACTATAATGATTTATCCTTCCTCTCCAGCAGCAGTGAAACAGGGATACTTCTAATTATATGAGAGGAAGGCATTTAAAGGCAACAGAGTGGTTGCCTATGGGAAAAGTCTCACAGTACCCAAAGACTCTGCTATCAGTGCAGCAGTTTGAACACTGCCCAGCTCCTTTGTGGTCAACAGTTATTTTTATTGGAGGCTGCTGGTTGTCTCTGAGAAGTGATTTTGGGGACTTTATGCTAATTCCTGATGTCTGTCTATGTTATCACGTGATGTACTTTTAGCAGAGAGACAGGAAAACTGCGCTGCTGTATCACCTCCCACAAGTGTTCTCCTAGAAGAACAGTTATAATCAGGTCAGTTTGACAATATAATCAATCAATTGACAAATAGGCCTAGCTAGGGTCTAAGGGACCTGGAATCTCCATGACTGGTAGTACAACACTCTTCCACTAACTGCAGTCAGCCAATTTCCTTCTTCATGCTACAACCCGTTGCAGGTGTGAGACGCAGAATTTGCACGTTTGGGCCCTGGTGGCAAAGAGACATGCTAAGTGATGGCACATCCTTGCTCTGAGCTTACATGTAGTGCTTGCAAAGGCTTATTGGATAAAAAAAATATAACACTGGGTGCTGTGATAAAGTCTGCCTTTACTTTTGGTTTAAAGTTGGGAAAGATAGAAAATGAGATAGTTGGAAAACTTCATGGACAATTGTTGGAACGCTTCAAGGGTGATGGTGAATCAGATTGCCTGCACCTTCATCTGGATGAGACGACTTTCAGGAGAACTGATGCTTCTGGTAAATCTGGGTTGAATTCAGTAATGCCTTATGGCTGAAAAGGCTGATCAAGATAATTGTTTTTAAGTATTAAGACATTTTCCTTCGACAATGTTTAAATGAAATGTTTCCTCTTGGAAACACTTACCATTTCATTTTGGTGTCTTCCATATGAAACTTTCCTTTTGCAAAAGGTTGTTTCTTTTTAAAAAAATATTTAAATTTAAATATCTAAAAAGAATATTAAAAAATCTGCAAATAAGTCCAAAAGTAAAGCTTAAAAGTGAATTAAACATTTGAGTGTGACCCCAAATTAAGAGGTTTGTTTCCCCGAAACATTCCTGCTTCAGTTTGCGCAAAATTAAACCACTTTATTCTGAGTTTTTTAGAGCTGGGATACACAGAGTAAAAAGCACTTTTATTTTCCTACAGAGTAAAGGATATCAGTAATTTTATAGACACAAGTTATGGAAAAATTATACAAAGGTTGAGCAGAGACAGATGGCAACAATAAGCCTTTTTACAGACTACTGCAAAAATATGTCCCTGCCACTCTTAGATATTTTTTTCCAGAAAGCAAAGCAAAACAAGTTGGAAAGATGCTATTCTGTGTGTCACTAGCACTAGGAGCAGACAGAAGATCAGTGATGAAAAATGTTCCTGCAGAAGATCTGTCTATTACGGATCCTTTCTCCTCACAAGCCAAAGCTAATCAACACAACCCTGCGAGAACCTTGAGTAAAGCTGTCTGGGTAGTATTCTTGAGGCACAGTACTGGGATACAAAAGGCTACACTTTGTTCTTAGTCTCAGTAATTAAAGACAAACTTTCTCCCAGATCTACCTTTACATTCAGATAGCTGGACCTACATAGACTTTGTCATTTAATTAACTCTCAGTGGTAATAAAGAACAGAAAACTGGAGTTGCTAGTAAGTTATGGTATACTGTCCACAAACTCACACCACTGAGCACACACTATCATACTATGTTTTATATTTATTTGTGAGCTACCTAAACACATCCCCATTCTGCAGAGGAATAAAGTAACGACAGGGACACAGTGGCTCCCTCAATTCATTGGAGTATAGGGCAATTCTGGGCTCCTACTGACATTGCTTTTATCATGTGTATTATTAGACGAGCGCACTACCATGGTGTATCTTCTACGTCTCTTTATATTTTTAGTACAGCTTGATCTTCAAGTCACATTGCTGCTCTCCTAACCAAGCACCTGATCCAGGAAAGCTCCATTCAATGCCAGAACTACAAGACAAGCTGCTTGAATTCACGAGCATGAATCTATAGCCCACTGCCAGATACAACTATGCACATATAATTCATCTGATGGGCACAATTTCCTTATTTTCTGTTTATCTCGTCTACTTTATTTCCATGAAAGAACATCTCACAGTCATAACTAAAGACTAAATTCCAGTTTGCTCTGGGTCAACATACCCCAAATTTCCTTTCAGAGCATAGCCCTCCATTTCTCCCCTCTCTTTCCTATTATCAGAAACGCATTTGATTGCCTTGGCTCATTTTTTTTGACATGTCTTTCCTACTGGTGAATTTAATATCCAACATGTTTTCAGGAGGTTAGTCCAATCCTCTATTGTGGTGCTGGCTACTGCTCCCATGAAGAGATCCTTTGAAGTAGCAGCGTTATTGTTCATGCTGGCCAAGCTCTAAGGGAGCCTGTAAACTCTCATCCATTCTAGTTTTGACATCACTTTCCAAAAGGCAACTATTATCTTGGCTTGTATTGTATAACAGAGTGCTTGCTTCCCACCCCAATTACCCAATTGTTAAGAGAACACAACAGGACACTATCTATAGAAGCAATATCTGTCTTTTCAGCTATTATGAAGTAAAGAAGGTCACTCAGCTCTATTAGCTCTGCCTACATAAACTGGAAATCTATAGTGTGCCTTAGCTGCTTTTCCATCCTGTTTATTCAGGTAAGAAACATAATGTAGATGAAAAAGTCACAATAGCTTAGCAAATCAGTAAGCTATTGTTTAATATAAATATAGTGGAGTCATCACATGTGTAACACATATTGCATTATCATTTTTACTCAGCAATGTGAAAACAATTCTAAGGTAACATGAAAGGATCTTTGTTAGATATCTAAGGGTAATGGAATATGTCAAGAGAAGAATGGTTTTACCAACAATTTAACATTGTATTTTATAGGTTTATAACTGAGGGGGCTGTATATATGTCTGTGTGTGTCTGAATCCTTATATTGACTTTGCAACTTGCTTTCTGTAGTGGAGGAGAAAAAAAGGCAAAACATGCTTCTTCCTTTCTGAGAACCTCCTTGAAATATAAATAGGGATATAAATGGGGAGATGGGAATGGGTTCATCCTAGTTGAGTTTCTGACACACATACACAAAAAAAAATCTCTTCTGCCTTCTGTGGACTCATCCACACCTTAAATCTTGCTAAAATGCTGTTTTTCTTTATGTCCATACTTTCTATTTAGCAGTAGGACGTACTATATTAAGTTAACAGTGGTTGCTTACGATGGATGATATAGATGGCAAGCAAGCTGAGTATAGCAGCTGTCTCTGCAGATCTCTATAGCTTTTTCATGAAATATTCTATTGGAAGGTTATAAAAAGGAGACCTCTGTCTCTCATTTCTAAGTCACTGCTGAGGAGGCCTTGGAGACAAAGCATTCCCAATCTTAGTTTATTTCCTGTCTCCAACTTGAATACAAAAAGCCCATCTCTTTCACACACCTATTCTTAGGTTATTGCTTGTTTAGAACAACATTGTATTGCATTGGATGTTCAATATTAGTACTGCATTAAATCACAGATACGGAGCTGAAGGCGCACAAAACAGTTCCCAGACAAGACAGTCTCATGCCAGCGGCTTAGCTGAACCTACAGCTTGCTAGACAGGGCTTGGCAGATCCCTCAGATGGAGAGAGCCCACAGGAGGCTGATCAAACTGGCAAGTAACGCCAAGCACTCCCGCCGCAGACAGGAAAGGACAGGGGAAAGGCAGCAAGAAGCTCACAGAAACAGCCCTTGAAAAATCAAGTTAATTTCTTATAACTCAAGTTAACTTCTTGAATATCATTTCTTTTCATTTCCAGCTTTAGAAATGTTATTATCTGTTAGTGGTACAAAGGCTGCCAGACAAAAATGCTGAAGAAGATATTGATGGCAATCAGATTTTGTCTGACCAATTTCCTCCAAATCAAAGATCTTTCTGGTAGCGCATGGCAGCAAGTCTGTATGGTCACTCTGTGACGTGACCTCTTTATGTGGAAGGGACTTGTGCAGGACCAGAAACAATCAATCTCTTCAGCTTTGATAACACAGGCCTCCACCTCGGCCTATTCCAGGGCTTTCTGCCTATTCCTATGGGAACAGGAGAGCCTGTACACCTGTGGCCAGCACAATACATGTCAAAGATAAATTTTACTGAGGTATCAATGACCGTTCATGCTTCTCAGCCTGTGGTTTATCTTGCAGAACTTGAGAATTGCCACTCAAGCACACATTCACTTCAGCATTTCTACCTTACTAAGCGTTTGGGGAGAAAGAACTTTGATTTGTGGGCTTTCGGGTATTTTTGTTTTATTTTGTTTTTGCAACACAAAGAGAGATGAACAATTATTTTAACTAGATTCTTCAGAAACTGATTGAGTCACTAGAGAAATGTTGATAGAGAAGTATCACTTCAATCTAACATGCACACACAGTGAATACAAATTACTGAAGAGAAAATTAAACTTCATTTTTCGAGGATGCTCAGAGGGAACACTAGAAATCTCAACATTCACAGAGGTTTGAAGAAACTCTGAGACCGAGCTGAACTGTCACATAATGAAGTTCTTACTCTACAGCTAGAGATAGCACTTCATTGCCCACAGCCCAGATAATGTGGGCAATGTGTGTGTTTCCTATTCATTAAGGACAAGAGATATTTTTAAAGCCTATTTTTTCTTTGCTCTTTGTTCAGTCTTGGGGTCTTTGTAATATGGTGATATATATCTGTAAGGGAGGTGTTATTGCAGGTTGGTCTCTTGGCACACTCTGTCTTGACTGTTTTTCCTTTTTCTCAAAACAAAAATAGAACGACAAGATTGCAGAACACTAATCAACACACATATATGACTTATCTGAGTACTTAGGTGGAAGAAATAGTAGAGGGGTCTGTGAGATGGCTTTTCAAAAGGTTTTCAATTCAACCTGCAATAGCTTACAGAGAGACCCAGCAAAGCTCCAAGTAATTAGGCCTGTTTCTAATACAACAAAGCAAATTGTGTTATCTGTAATGCACTCATTGCTAGTGAAAGGATGAAGATCAGAGAGATGAAATCCTTTGTGGAAGGCAACACAACTGTACTGGTCTTTTCCATTAATTTCCATCAACCTCATTCTTTTTCTTGGAAATTCTGTCACAAGACAACCAAGCAGTTGTCAGACCACGTGTATTACCAAGCACTGCTGCTGCAACTTGCAGCAAGAAGGGGCAATATCACTACAATGCCCCACAAAGAGCAGCTCAAATGCAAAAGTACACGCACATCTCTCCACCTTCCCTAGGTGGAGAGAGATTTCCATTATCACCGAAATGAAAGCAAAGGGCCTTCATACCTATTAAAATAAATGTATTCTCATCTACAACAACCATGCAAAGACAGCCCAAAATTAGGAAGAGTTTGATTTTAACACCATGCTGAGTACATGCCAAGATGTTTCATGCTGTAGAGCCGAACTCCAACACATTCTGGTTTATTACCAAAGCTCACATTTTATAGGCAATTCCTAATCCTCATGTTATTTTGTTACTTAGACAAGTTTATCTGAACCTATCTGCATATTTTGCAATTACAGACTGTGCTGTCTGAGTATGTAGGAGTTTGGGACTAGCTCTGTAAGGCAATACAAATGAGATGGTTTTCCTTTGCTTAAAAGATTCAAGCCAGAAAACTCTTCAAAAACTCTTGAAAACTATTCACTGCATGTAAAGAGGCAAAGGCTGACAAAATGGGTATTAAAAGCCCTGTCCCTATAGCCTAAGGCTTAGCAAAGGAAATGCTGTAAACTTAGAGAAAGAGACTCCTGGGATCTCTTCCTGACTGTCACTTTTTAATTCTGCGGAGAAAAATCTACAGCCTCTAACTTGTTTTTTACATTTCTAAAATGATGGTATCAAAATGCACTTTTATTCTACACCCTGAGCTCTTCAAATGAGACCATAGCATATACAATTTAAATCTCCAACTGATATTAGTACTAACTTCAGATTGATTTTCTAGGTTTACCACAGATGGCAATCTAGCCAAATAAGAGTCTTTTTTTTCCCTTCTCCATAATAGCTCTTCCTTAACCAGCACTGCATAATTTAAATGTATCCATCTGTTGTCCCTCAAGAAAGTAAAAAATCTCATGCTTCACTGATTCACAAGATGTAACAAATGGGGCCGAAAGAACAGATTTGATTTTTTAGCATAAATAAACTCTAGCACACCTAGAGTTCCCTTAGGATCTGTTGGGAATATTGAAAACTGCGCCAAAGATTATAAAAATAGTTTAAATGGAATGCTATCCAGCTTAAAGCTAAATATAATAAAATATTCAGTGGAGAAAAGGCAAACAAAATTACTATTTTTTTTTTTTTCTATTTGTATATTTTTAATATATTCTCCAATGGATCCATAGATTTACTTATTGCAAATTGAAGCTGACCAACACAGACATCATCACAAAGAGCTCTCATATTGTCCCAGCAAGCCTCAGGGACCCAGGGATGATTAGATGAGAACAGTTAAACTAGGTTTCCAAATATGCTCATATTGTAACTCACAGATGTGCTCCTCAGTTCCCCAGTTGTCCTGCTACAACATAAAGAAATGGACAGAGAGCACCCTGTCTGCACACCCCAAGTATAGTAGAAAAGAGAGAGATTAGTAGGACAAGCCAAGGCATCAAGTACATACTCCTTGCTGAGAGTACTGGCAAAGCACCCAACTCCCCATCCAAATTGAGATGTCAGTCACATCAGTATCAACCCGAAGCAGCTGCTCTGAAATTAATTTGCACCTGCATGGCTGAGTGCAGAATCTAATACTCAGTCTATAATTTTGAGGAGGAGGGCACTGGTATCTTGCTGTTTTCCACATTTTTGTTTGGCCTAAAATGAACTTTGAATATTTAATGAGCATCACCAGCTTATGAAAAAGTTATCTTCATTAGACTAATTTACTAAAGACAATCCTGTTGAACTGAGAGTTTTCATAGCCATGTGAGGAAGCCTATAAAAGAAAAGGATAGAGAAGTTAGAGGTTTTGAAAATCAGGGATTTTACTTGAGCCATCACCTAATTAGAGTGTTGAACAGCCCCTTTCCATTTCAAGTTTGAAATACTGAAGTTGTAGAGCACTACTAGGAAGCAGTTATAGTTTGCTTCTATATTGAATATACTGTCCTGCAAAAATGTTAATAAACAGTAAGATGTGGATTTGTGTATAAATTACTAAAAATTGCTTAGGAGAATTTCAGCACTAAGTAAATAACAGTGCTGTGAGCTCCCAAATGCTCTAAAACATGCATTGTTACTGGAAAGTACATTAATTTAATTTTCATTAATTTTCAAATGTGAGCCACAATGGTTAATCAAACAATGCAGCTTTTAATCAACCCTTTTCCATTCTCTGTACAGTACCTGTGAGGTGACATTTAATCTGCCAGCTAGGAATTTGGATGTATAATAGGATGTTTTAACATATACAGAGTTGCTTAATATTTGCTTTCTTAAACTGGAATAACCAAATGGAAAAGTACATGCACATGACAACAAAACAAAACAAAAACAAAAAAAGCTCTAAAAAGAAAAATATGTATTTGGTGCTGCTGAAGATTTGCTACTGAAAACCCTACAAATACGGTCTGTATTCATTGCCAGAATAAAAATAGTAATTGCTTGTCCAAAGCTTTGAGTGGAAGTAAGTGATGAATGTTATATGAGTGTTTGCACTTCTAAGGTTAACATTCAATTTAACCAGTTTTAGCTGTATGCTCTCTCTGTTTTTTTCAACCTCTCCAGCTAGTTTGCTGTTGTTATTAAGGATGTATCTTAGTCATAAAATCTAATCTTGAGTAATCACCATCTGTGAACGAGACGAAGGATACATGTTCTTCATGTGCATTCAGACCCTTCTGTTAAGAAGACTCATACAGCAAGAATATAAAGTCAAGTTGTTCCTAATTACCAGATTATTCTTAAATTTTTATTACTAAGAAACCATTTCATGGAAAAAAATCCTTTCTGTATCTCTGTGTTGTTCAATGGTGGCAACAAAGAGATCACTCTTATAGATGAAGGTTTCTATCCATTTAAAAAACACAGACAAAAGTGCCAAGAATCCTGAAGCAGGCAGGTGCTGGATATTCACAGAAATATAAGATAACTCTGGAAAGTTGCAGATTGCTTTAAGATTGAAATTCTTTCTAAAAGGATCAGCCATCCATTTTTCTTGGAAGATTAGTGAAATCTGCATCAGCAATGACGGGGTATCTCCTTACAACCAGCTCCTAGCAGCAAAGAGTGAAGGTGAGAAGTATTGTTCTTAAAAGAAAATGAGAATGGGGCAGGAATTGTGTGCAGACATGGAGCTTGGAGATGCAGGTCTGCAGATGAGCAGATCAGAAATGCAAACAACCCTTGACACTCTGCTAATGAATCACTCTCACTGTGTATAGGACAGGGGTTGTGTGGAGCTGCTATGTGGTAACCTCTCTGCAGAAGACAAACTCTGCGTTAGATATTTCTTTTGCTGTTCCTCTCTCCAAGAAAAAAAAAAAAAAGATGTTATAATGAAAGCACAGGTGGGAAAAAAGATAACGATTTCATTTTGAATCCTGTTAAATCTTTTCTTTTTGAGAACAAGCTATTTTCTCTTCAAAGTACTCTTCCAGGTACTCTCACTAGAGTACCTGAGGTATGTCCTTCTGAGGCAGTTATAACCATGATACAGCTGAAATTTGATACATTAATGTTTGAAGAGATATTTAAATAGATATGAAAGATACTTTCCCCCTAGAACCATAAGAACAGATCTGAGATACTAAGCTTGATAAAAGGGCTACTGGGAATCGACTTTAAAACTTCCAGCCCCGATGTCAGCACTTTATACTTAATGGAACAAAGAAAACAGAACTAGATCTATATTTAAACAAAGGTATATACACATCATTACAAGACTGAAACCTACCCCTTTGATCCAAATTTCTAACATTGGAAGTACTCTTAATTCTCACTGTCACGAAGGTTGGCCAGTCCAACTCTGGTTCATTTAGGATAAATAGATATAAAGCCGTGCATTAGATGAGCATCACTTGTAGGAAATCTTTCAAATGTGCGATGTTGGGAGATTCAGACTTGCTTCCTTTTGTAACCAGCTGAAAGTGTCTCATCTCATTCTCCTTGGGTTTATTAGGAACATAGGTCATCAACAGGACATGTACATAAAACGTCTATGGAAGTTTTGGTGGCATCCATGTGACTTGTTAATGTTAAGGGTAAACTTTATTGCATAATTTATTAAAAGCAACTTCTGTCAAATCATTCTTTTCTTCTTTATAAAGCTACCTTTCACGCCAAGTTCGAGAAACGACAGTGAATATTGTTTTCTGGGCTGTAGAGCCAAGGCTTCTTTGGAATTGCTAACTCAAAGAAAGTAACTCGAAAAGTCAGAGAGAAGGCAGCAATGTAAAACATCTAAGCACTTCTGACAATCCCTGAATCAGCATTGCTCCCAGTCAGTCGAGGATGAAGAAGAGCAATCCAAGGTACCTTCTCGCATGCAGTGCAGATCCCTCTGAAGATGTTAATGACCTCCAAGTAAATTAGGGATGGGGTATTTCAAATGTAACAGGCAAGCAGAGAATGGGATTTATCTGAGTGTTGATGTCATTATTATGGGGCCTAGATGAGAAGGGAAAGGGAACAAAACTGACTTTCTAAAAACTTTTCCTTTGTAATACTAAACTGTGTAGTACTAACTTTGAGGTAAAGTGACCCCAAAAGGGTGCACTGATAAAACTGGGATCTTTGAAATACTTTGTGTTATTCAGTGTTTGAACTGAGATCTACCTAGGAAAAAAAAATCACAAATCCTAGAATTACAGAACTCAGCAATGGAAAGGAAGTAGGTAGTATGTCTGCATTTAATCTCATTTGAGCAAAGTGAAAATCCACATTACAGTAATTTCCATATACCTTCAAAATAAAAAGAGCTTGCATTTAAAAGTGTGTTCCAATAACAGAAAGAAACTTGTAAATTCAATAGGAAGTGACTCTAGTGCCTAGAAAATTTAAATGAAATAAGAAGGTGGTAAGGTGGTGCTTAACTGTACCCAAAATATTTTAACGGAAAATACATTTTAAGGAAGAAAGAAGAAGGGGGAAAAAAAAGGCACAGAAAGAAATAATAAGCCAAATAGTCATCACAGATCTATAACTGAGCTGGCAGAGCTACACGCCAAGTTTCAGCTAAGGACATTGAATTCAGCTGACAGGTTCATCTAATTTACTGCTTTGTTTTGGACATCAGGTTAAAACACTTTAAAGAAAAGCTGGACCAACAAAGCTATGTCCTGAGTTTTCCAAGGATGATGAGCTCAGCCTGGAAAAGGAACGAAGTGTTTGACCTTATTGTGCAAAACGTAAGCTCTTAATTTTCTCTCTTTTTTATTATTTTTTAAAAAGTTATTAAATCAAGGCAGAAGTTTCTCAGGATGAGGATTTAAAAGCTGGAGAAAGACGACAGTGAAAAAAGGACTAGTGGTTCAGGGTGAAATTGTGCAATCCTAGCTGCTTACTCAGGTGGAGTCTAAGTCTAGTTTTGGAGAGTGATGGAGAATGCTTGGGTGCCACCAACACCAACCTCAGAGGAACCTAGCCATCAACTCAACTTTTGACTGCTCATATATTGATACATACGTTTAGGAACCAAGGTGTGTTTAGAAGGTCCTGGTGCTGAGCTGCTAGCACCTGCTTTCCTTCTGGGACAATAAGGTTGATCAAACAAGTCACTCCTCCCTGAGCCACCATGGCATGGAAAATCTTGGCTTGGAGGCACCACAACCGAATAAGAGCGAGTCATTGCTCAGTTAGATGCCCGGCCTACAAGTCACGCAATGGGATAATGGGCAATCCTGAGTGGTGCTCACGGCCGAGAGAAGAAGGATGTTAGACAGACGCACCGTGCAAGGCACCGAATACATGAAACCTTCTTACACAGGCAGTGAGGAGAGAAGGATGCCGCACTCAGATTGGCCTTTCTTTTTATCCCTTGGTGTTTCACTCAGGTGTTCTCAAGCATTTACAAGGGTAGGTATCTGTTAGCAGTTCTGGGTGAGGCAACTCTACAGTTTAGGCATTACAGCTCCCTTATGTGGGATGCATGACTTGGAGTAAATGAAGTTACTAGGTCTTCCTAGAGGTCAATTTTAAACACAGATCTAGCATCCAGCATAGCGCCATTAGATTAATTATACTTTTGTCAAATGAGACCAGTACAAGTCTCTGTTATCCCTTGATCATTAAAAAGCTGAGAGTTTTTCTCTCCAGCTTTCAACTAAGACAGTTATCTCCATTTTATCTATATTTTCCATGTGAAAGCAATAACTTTTTAGTTGTTATGTATGTTATATTCCTCCTAGGTTTATGTTTCCATGTGGTAAATAATACACAATATGCCGGGCTACACAACTATATACCTCTTAATGACCTCTGAGAGGAAAGGTGCAATGTAAAGGCAAGCACATGTGAAGAACCCCAACCACACATTCACAAAGCCTTGTCTCAAATCTGATGGCAGATTAGCTTAAAATTTTATGTCTGAACTGCAGTTATCAGTGACATCATCTCTCTTTCCAGATCCTAACAGTGGAAAACACTCCATATGGACAAAACCTTGCTGTTTCATCCTGCACAAAATCATAAGATCTCCAACCATGTAACACGTCTCAAAGGCAGATTAGGATCTCTGGTTGTTACCTTCCTACTGCTCCTTCTCTGTCACGAGAGCCCTGTCAGCTTCAGATGGTGTCTCTGAACCATAAGGAGCTTCGAAACTGCGCAGCTCCCACTGACTTCTCTCTGCAACAGATAGGCTGATATCACAGGCCTTTCACTGCATCCTAGGTCCAAGTTCAAGAGCAGGCCACAGAGGCAAATGAAATGGTTTATTCAGTCACATTCTCTATTAGCACAGATCCATTTTTTAAAGTGACAACGCAAAACCAGAGGAAACAGTCTGGCTACCGTGTAGCAGGCTAAAATGCTCATTTCCAAGAATGTTTAGTAACCAAATAGCAAGTGTTGCTGCAGATGACAACTTAGAGGAGCTGGCAGAGCAGCTTAAGGGCTCTACACTGTGTTGACTAGCCATATTTTTAAATCATTCTTATTTACTAAAATAATCAAGAAAGATCACTCTGTCTTTTGCCTTCCCAACAAAAATAAAGTATTGAATGTGTTGTCTGGCTTTGCTGTTGTGCTGTTGTGCATCTTTGCTTTCTGCACATTCCTTTCATTCACAGAACAGGCCCACTCCTGACAGCAGCTATTCAAGATTAACCACATTTGTGTATGAAATATGTTGCATAAAAATCGTTTTTATTGTCTCTTTAGCCCTGGCCTTCAGCTCAGTTCTGGAACAACCAGTTCAAAGGTACTTCTGCTTCTCACTTTTCTCAGTATTTTCCCTTTCTGCAAAGTCAATCTAGTGCAGGTTAATTATGACATTTTCCTGGCGACTGGCTTCATAGCTACTGAGAACAGACTGAGACCACCAAAAATTGGTATTAAGTATCTATGAACTGGGCAATGCTTGTTCTCTTCCTATTTTGAAATTTTCCAGCCATATTCCAATTGCTCATATGAATGAACAGACTTCTGGTAGATGGACCTTGACTAAAATTGTAATCTATATGAACGGAATCTGCAAGATATTGAGTGCTTTGGTCCTCCCCACCACATGACTGATCAGAAACCTTGTCTTACAGTTCTCATGTCTTCCTGCGTATTGTTTCTGCAAACTTTGCCTGTCGCCTTTCCCTACAGATTTTAAATCCACTTTACAGATTGTTAAGACTTAACAATTTGTGTCTGTGGTGATTTAACAAACTCTGGAAAAATGTTCCCATGTGTGTATTTTCCTACAGTTTCAGAAATCTTTCATAGCTGGATGATTCATTTTCTTTCTTGTCTGTTACATAATGTTAGCAGTATTACCTGTTGAAGGAAAACAGTAAAGCTCAAGCTTTAGCCACAAACCAACAAGAAGTTTTGAGGCACTCATCATTGCCAGAGGACGTAAGACAAAAAGAAATGCAGAAGTGAAAATCACTTTTTGGACTGCAAACTCTGCAAGTATTTGCTAAGTATTTGCAGTGTGCAAGGTTCTTAAAAGCAGCATTCTTTAAGTACTTTCTTCTATTTTCCTAAAATAACAGTCAAGTTACCTAGAATTTTTAAGTAAGACTTTGCCAAGAATTTGCGATATAACTCAGGTACCTTTTTTTCCTGTCTGTGCTACCACCCTGCAGCTGTGTGGTCTTCTGGTCACAGTAGCTGCAAAATAACCTACATTACTGTGGCCTTCAGCAAGGATGGGCTCAATCAAATAAACTTGCTTGTGACATAAGCTACAGACATGTCCAAATCATCTTTTAACTTGCTGTAACTTGACTTATGACTCAGGATTTTTTTTTTTCAAAACACTCAGGTGATTCTGCAGCCCAATCCCATTTCCAAGATCTGAGAGGTAGGAGACTGAAGAAAAAGTAGAAAGACTTATGAATACACGGTGAAAACATTTCAGCACATCTCCATTACATCATATTGAGGTTAATGTGACTGCATGTAAAATTAATATAACTGTAAAGATGTAACAACATAAATATAATGGGAGTTGTAACCCATTAATATTTATAAATCTTTGTTATGTGTTAATATTTATAAATCTAGACACTTAAATAATTGACCTAATCTGTCAATGGTTCCAAGAAAAAGCTCCTTTCTGAGAATCAAGGGTGAAATTTTGATCCCTGTAGCAATAAGTCATGGAAGTTCTCCAGAACAAAAAGCTTCATGCTTAGCTTCATTGACTTCGGTGGTGTTTAGGCATGACTTCAGAGTCCTCATTTGGGGTTGTGATTTCCAACAACCCTTGGCAGTTCGATACTCAATGGAAGACATTTCATTACACACGGTTCCATTAGGTCAATTCTGAAAAATCCAAGAATTCCCCCAAATTGCCTACATATGAATATAAAAAATGGCAGTAAAACACATTCTGGAAAATGTTGGCATAGCTATGCTGAAGTTGATCTTAAAAATTCAATGATTTTAAATCTTCCAGTATTTCCACTGTGCATAGGCTGATGTTTCCATTTGCCATTTTACTAATAAGTTCTATTCTGTGATTTATATTAAATACAGAAACAAAGCCTTCTAAGTATATAGAGAAGACCAAACACTACACAGCTGCTATAAATGCTTTGTAGTCAAATTAAACACATTAAAATATGTTCTACACTTAAAAGAGAGATGACCAGCCTCTGTTGTCTCATAGACCTGTCATCCGAATGAAAACATCCAGCCTTTCAGAAAACTTTGAACTGCCACCTTTTAAAAATCCGATGCGTATGAGGAAATATTAAGATGGATGTCCCCAAACTGACCTATCATTTAAGCCACATAAAAATATTCAGAAGAGAAGGCCCACCTCACAATCTGGGAATCCTAGAGTCCTCCCAGGATTTTCAAAGACGAAAGGCTTCACAGTGGATAAACACGGCGCTGCTAGATTCCTGCTTGATAGATATTTTAATTCCCAACTTAATGCTGTTTAGGTTATTTCATTTCCTTTTGTGTTTGCTGAGGGATGTGCTCTGTGAAAATGCTCACAGATTTCAAAATTAAAGGAAAAGAAGGATTCCTGAAGATTAGGGGTGGGAATTAGTATTAGTCCCTTAGAAGTAGGATTACAGAGCCTTCTGCAGTGGACAGTGCCTTGCTGTGCACTACTGAGCCAGCATGCATAAAACGTTTGACAACAGATACTAACCACCCAGCCATACCATTGAAAGAATCTGCTCTGAGAAGCTGTGTATACAAACTTTCATGGTTTGCATAATAACATGTCCTTATCAGATCTGAAGCTGTTAATTAAAACAGCAGGGCACCAGACATCAGGAATATGAGCCTTTCTTTGGAAATGAGATTCAAATTCACCCACCTTTTGAACTAACTGGACAAACCCTCAGATATATTTTATATAATTATACTTGCATTTTTACATATTTACTTCATATGGTAAATGGTATATACAGACTTATTAAGGGCTTTTAACTCTTTTTTCACACTGATGAAGGCTTTAATTAAAAATGCAGAAAATGCAATGTAACCTCTCATACACCAGGCTAGGAAAAAAAAACAATCTAGGAAATGTATTTTATGACAGGGTTATTTAAATATATAATCACATATCTGTCATTAAATGGGCCTGCTTATAGCATGTTGTCAGTTCTCCCAGAGAGGGGGTGGTCTGCAGTCAAAATTTTTAAGTAAGTAAGAGTGTAGAATTTTCAGAAAGCTATAATGGCATCTAAGAAAGAATCTATAATTTTCATCTTTTATTCATATTAAAGCAGAACTCAACAATCCAAAATCAGGACTAGGTACTCACTGTGCTAGACATTTTAAAAAAATAGGTTGTGCTTATTCAGCTCTGTATTTATTTATTTACAGACGTCTACCAGGGAATATGTTCTTTGTTGCCCATGAGGATGGTCCTGGACAAGAAGCATGAGTACAGTTTTGCAAAAACTGGGGTCAACAAACAGTACCTACAAATCTCATAGTCTTCCAAAACAAATCCTTTGTAGGATTTGTCTCCTAAGGCGTTCAGTCACAGAAACTATGGCTATACTGCTAAATTAAAGCTGTTTAGGACCTTTCCTTGGCAGTGAGATGAACAAGAATGGAAGAGCATAGGTGGTATCAGTCTGCAAAACTGGGGAGCACTTGTGAACTGCCTGGTTCTGCAGTCCCCTGAACCAAACCCTAGAAATGTGTAGGTTTTGTTCTAGGCCTCCCGCATGCCAGGGACCTTTCTAACAATTCATTGCTACAAACAGGGATGCTCCAGTGTCCAGGAATGTTTCCTGTCACTATCTAATTTTCTAGTACTGATGCAGGCTGTGGTTAGGTTGGGAATGCATTCAAATTAATATATAGTGTCTGTGACAGAGAACAGAGAGCATGTGACAGAGAACACCAAGGTATGCCGGGCTCTTGCTTACCACTCTGCTCTGAAATATCTCACTTTTACTGCGTTGTGCACCCTCTGCTTGTAATGTCCAGCTCCTTTCTTAGTCCTTCGTTCACTTTCAAACTGGTAAATTCTTCTGGGCAGGGAGTTCTTGGGACATGGTGGGTCTTCACCTTTGGGCTGGGGACCTAGCTCTAATGCAGGTTCCCTATTTCTGTCATATAAATTGATCAAGAAACACAATTTTGTTTGTGAGGGAATGTTGACAGTTAGAAATGAATCTTCCTTCTAAGTAAGAACAATAAATGAATAAGAAAGGTCATTCTGAATTGCACAAAACAAAAGGTATTTTCAACCTAAGTAAGAACAATTATATTTTCGGAAAGAAAAAAATACATTTTTATAGAGGCTGTCTCAAATACTTTTGACTACTCAAAACTATTTAAAATATTAGTTGTCTTAGCTATAGTTTAGAATCCTAAAAGACATATTTGTGACTCTCTCAGAAACTTAAGTTAACTCAAGTTAATCTGAAACAATTATTTAAGTTCCTAGGCCATGGTAATAACTTAATTTTTTTCTGAATTTTATGGTGTAATTAGGTGCTAACTTCTCTGTGTTAATATCATATACTAGGTTCTTTATAATTCAAGTCCCTCCATTTTGTAGGAAAATGAAAATGTCACATTGCTCCTTCCAGTATTTTCTTCAGATACCACATTACCTTAAAAAGAAAATCCAATAGCGGAAGGTGAGAAAGAGTTAAAAAGGCAACTTTTAATGAAACATTAAACTGAGGATCCCACGCATACAGGAATGAAGCTTGGTAAGTTATTTCTAATAAAACATGCAAAAATAAGGTTAGAATATCAGACAGGAATTCTTCAGGATTAGGGCAAGCATAAACCAGGCCAAGATAGGAGATTCATATATGACTGCAGAAATTCCCCAAGAAATGCTTTTTGACTATATATCCGGGTACTTTGCAACAGGGTTCCTTCTATATTCCTCATGGACACTAACTCTCACAAAACCCTGTCTGTGAGCAATGCTTTGTACCTTCTCCCAGTGACTAGAACGCTCCTATCCCAGCAGACTGCTGGTTATAAATGCCTTTCATTATAGCCTCTTGCCTGGACAGCAGCAGTGCGATGCTCAACACGAAATCATAACCCTTTTAGGAACTGCACCAAAGTCAGCAAAGGAAAGGTCATTACCCGTCTCCTGATATTTTTGAGACAGGCTTCTCATGGAGCAGTGTCATCTAGTTGGCATCAATAGGATTCAGACCACCGTGCTCTGAGGATATGAGAATGGTGGGAAGCAGCTTCGGATGTAGAGGTGGAGAAAGGTGGAGAGAGTAGCTTATACATAGACATCTAGCTGAGGAAACTGAATCCTTCTGCTCAAAGTATCAAGAAAAATTCATGAAATTGTTCATTATGTTCTCGACATTGTGACAAACGTGAGGAACTCAGACATTAAGAACACTGATCAGTCACTGAGATTTCGGTTGCAAGGGTAAAATTTAGCAATTTGGCCTTGTCCAAAACCAGCTATAAACTCCTATAAGGAATTAAATATCCCCACAAACCGCTCCTATGAACACTCCCTTGCCAATCCACATCTTCAGAGGAGAGCATGAGAGAAAGCATGAACCACAAATAGCAGCTCCCACTTGGATGTTCATTTGCACACAACAGAAGATGCTCAGTCATTATCATAAACAGGCCATGAAAGAGCTGTAAAAATGCAAATTATCCTTTATGAGTGCTGTAAAATTACACACAAGGAAAGCAAATAAAATGTATTGTTGTAGCCTCACGGTTCCAGATCACCAGCCACAAGCTCGTCGCATGCGTTTTATTTCAAGCTCCACCCGAGGGGTTTTCTGAGCTGTGCTGTGTGACAGCAGTGGCCTGGATCACATCACGTGTGGCAGGATCTCTTGTTTTCTGGAGAAAGACAGGTGTACACAGCGCAGGATTCAACCCCGTGGCCTGTATGGGTTTGTTTTCTATGCATTCTAATCAATCTCCTCTTTAGCCCCTAGAACAAACTAAAAAAGTCCATATATAATGCAGAGACTGCTGCATCTCCGGCCAACTTCAACATTTTTTCAGCATGTGATCAAACATTTACATAACAAGTTGATAAAATCTCTAGACCCATTAGGGGTTGAACCTGGAAAGACATCTAATTTAAGTGAACTCCATTTGCCCTTCCGGAATTCCTGGACTAATGACTTAATCCCCCAGTTCAGGAAGTTTTTAAAATTTATTTGCTCGTACATTGCTGAAGTTTCAGGAGGAAAAACAGTAGAAGTTTTGTATATGAAAAGAAAGGCTAGAGAAAGCCACTGGAATGATGGAAGCAGATCTTCAGATTTTGTAGAAATCATTTATTATTCTGGCTTTCAAATCTATTTTTAAAGCTGTTTTGTTGAGATTAAACACCGCTAAGGAAATAAATCTGTCACACTAAGTATTATTATTATTATTTATATGATCAGAGTGCCTAGGAGTTCTTCTCAGGAACAAAAAACTCTATTGCATTAGGTATTATATAAACACATACAAAGAAAATGCCCTATCCACAGAGAGCTTACAATCCACGTAAAACATAAGTCAACAAATGATATAATACAGACAACAGAGACGGGCAGTAAACAACGAGGTGATGTTGGTTTAAGAGTGATAGATCTTGCGAAAATGAAGGGCAGCCTTCGACGAGCTTGTTTCAAGTAGAAGAGTGGAAAATACTAAGTGGAAAATGCTGACTAGTTAGATGGAACGATGTGAAGTTAGGGCTGGTATCTCAAGAATGAATAAAAACTTACAAATAGGTTGTAAATACAGTGTGAATGAGCAGCGTGTGTTTGAAACGAGCCCGAAGGGGAAGATGGCAGTAGGATGAAAGAGAGTAATGTTTCAGTCTGTCAGTCTTCAAAAGCAACTTGTAGTTGCATTTGCATAGGCAAGACTGGGACAGCTCTCCATTAACTAACACTGGATATTGGAACAATTTGAGACACAAGGTCAGGAGACCTGTAGCAAATATTCAAGATGTAAAGAGATAGGAGAGGCCAGAGGTGTAAAAAGATTATGCAAGATCAAGATATAGTTAAAATGTAAAGATCCAGTGAGAGGCTGAAATCCAAAAGAACGCTCAATTTCCAAACCTTGGGTGAGCTGCATGATTGTTTGAGAAAGGAGGAACAGGAAAGAACAGTGAAGAGATGATTAGGAGCTCCTCTTAGTTATACTGAGCACTACAAAGGCTGGAGATATAGGGTGAGATTTAGCTTTGATGCAAAGACAAAGTTCTGAAGGAGAGTTGAACATTGTACAATACCAAGTGTGGAATGAGGAGAGGGAAGAAACAGTGACAGAGTCCAGTGGAACTTCCACAGAAAACTGGGGAAGGGGAAGATGAGGGCTATTCAGCCAAGGACATAACAGAGGAGCAGTTTGCAAAGTAAACAGAACGCCAGGATAAAGGGAATACAGAAGCAAAGAGAAATTAAGATTTCAGAAAACAAAGGGCTGGTCGCACGTGTTTAAGGCAACTGACAGGTTAAAAAGTTTGGAGAGATTTGGTGAGCAACAAATCATTAGAAACCTTGCTGAGAGCAATTTCAGTGGTCAGCATGGGGACAGCCAAACTAGTATCAAACTGAAAACTACAGTTAATAGCACATTTCATGAAAGGGGAAAGGGATAGAAAGGTTAACAATATGTGTGTGTGTGTGTGTGTGTGTGTGTGTGTGTAAAATATACATATATATATATATGAGAGAAAATAAATTACTTTTCCTTTACGAGGTAAAAGACCTACAAGAGCTCTTTTATGAGGTAAAAGAGCTATTCAATGGCCTGCAAGGTCTGGGAGGACAAATTAGAGAAGAGAAAAGGACCAAGTGAGTCACTAAGGAGAAATCCTGTAAACTCTAAAAGGATGAGCCCAGCCATGCAGCAATAAATACACCACTTTGCTGCCTGGGAGAAATGTATAAGCTCTACTGTCCAATTAGAAGCAAAAACTCTTGAAAATACTCTCAGAGCCATGTGAAATGTCTGGCCTTCTCATAAATGGGACAGCTGAAGGGAAGTTACTTGTTGAAAGCAGATATGAAAGGCAGAGAAAGGGTTAGCTGAGAGGCCAGAGTTACTGGTCAGGTGTTAGAAACCCGTTCACCGTGCTGTGTCCTCTGAGGTAATGGCAGCCACCGTCTGTCCGTCTCCATCACCACAGATTCATACCAGGGCTGGTCTGGTCTGTCTGAATGGGAATGTTCAGGACCCGCTATGATGCGACCAACCATGACTCCTAAGAGAACGATACTGATCCATCCCATCTAGGAATCCAGTGTCACGGGGTGATATCACAGAGTCAAACTTACTGTTGAATCTGAACCTCTTCCAGTTTGAGATTCCCTTAGGTTTTAATGCTGATATGTACTACTGAAGGGCCTCACTGAACCTTAATCCTAATGGATTTTCCTATTTTTCTTGACTAACAAAATCAGAGATAGGATATATCATTCCATATAACAGTACTCAAAACCTACTGTCAAGCTGACAGGTCAGAATTGCTTTACAATAACACGATCATGGAATAACTTTTTCTGACAACTCCTTTATTTCACTGTAAATACTTCCCAGTTAAAAATAGTCATGTGTTCTAGGTTAACATCATAAAGTTGTTGGGATTTTTTCCAAATAGCAGATTATCACTTTTTCTGAGACGATTTTAACCACAAGTATGAATTTCTTCCAAGACTGGGAGAAACTCCAGTACTGATTAAATCTAAAAGAATCCTAATCAGTTTTACTTGTCTGCTGTAATCAGGCACTCCAGCTTTCTGCACGTTTGAGTGGAGAACAATTACCACAAAGGGTTCCTGCGAGCTAGGCTGCTCTTCAGAAGCAAATGTATGGTCTTGCCAGATGCCAGATGCAGGCAAGATCAAAACTAACACAGGCAGAGGAACAAACAGCGTCACAGTGAGCAAGTGAAGTGGGAGACCCTGGTATCGAGCATATAAGGAAACTTTGTGAAATAGGATATACTTACATGGACTTGACGTGGGTCATAAACTTGTTGAGGCTTTCTGTCTACTAACATATAAAACAATACATGTCTATTTTTAAACCAACAAGGTCTGGGTATTAGGAGAAAAAAAAAAAAGATGTTTACGCATCTTTGTAAAAAAGTACAGCCTTCATCCCACCTCTTTGCTTTTCCTGGTGCAGTTCTATTTCCTATATTTGATGCACTTTCTCTTAAGTCAAACCTACTGGTGAACTGATCTGTTGAGCGGCATTAAATAAACAAAACATTTTATTCCCCTGATTAATTTCATAATTACTTCTGTAAGGTTTCAGTAGATGAAGCAAACATGATTCCATCACTCTACTGAGACTCTTATTTCTGGGAGTTCCACTGTATCCTCTGCACCTTCCACATGTGGTCTGAGAAGTTCTGCCACATTCTTTTTTGATTCAAGCCTACAATAACAACAGTATTTTATAGCACTGCTAACAGCATGGCAAAAAATAAATCCAGCTTCTTTATTCAAATGTGTAAAGGAGAAAAAAAAATTAAATGATGGTTTTCTCAGTAGCTCTTAGCTACTAAGAATCCCTGGGACTGAACTGCCATTTAAACAGAGATGCTCCTATGCATAAAAATTTTATATTCTTTTGTGTGATCCCATTTGCTTAAGGTATTAACATTCTGAAAAACAGCTACATCTCTCATTCTTAATGATCTCTGTATTTTAGTATTGTAACCCCAGACAACAACTTGCAAAACATTACAGCTTTACTCAAATCATTAATGTCAGTGTCTACATGGAGAGACCTGCATAGGCCTTGATGTAGCTATTACTTTCTGCTGACTTTTAGACTGTTGATGGTACGTTGTTTTGCTTAAAACACTTCATATTTATGTGCAGCCATCTCAGACTTCGGACTCAGACTTCGTTGGGAAGTGATGTGCCCTGTGATATAAAGCCCTGCGATATAAAGAAGATAATAAACCTGACTTACTGCCTTCTTATTAGTATATAAATATGCCATGAGAACAATTTTCAGTTTATAATTGCAACTTCAACTTCAAAGATCAAAAATAACATTGCACAGCAGAACTTTAGAAATGGCACTAGGGGTAAATTTGGCGAAGTATTTGGTTTTAGCAATGCAACCTCTTCATTATCAACTACTTACTACATGTTTGTTCCATTTTTTGGAAAGTATATCTTACTTATAGCCTGTTGTTAGACTCTCTGACCATTAATAGTCCTGCATATTCTAAGGAAATGACTAATGCAGCAAAAATAAGTAGAGATTTAACTAAGTTACAACTTGCTAATGTTTCTTCAAAAAAAAAAAAAAGAAAAAAGAAAATATACTGTAGAAAGTTATTCTTATAGATGCAAGTTACTCTCATTTTTCTGCTTAGAAAAGGGCAAAGGAGCACAAAAAGCTCTAGAGTCCAAATATAACTAGGGTAGAATAGTATTACATAGAGGCAGCATATAGTATAGTCACCCACTTTGCAAGTTCTGGTAGGATTTCAGTAGACCAAAAAGATAGAATTCATCTGTTAAATGACAGATGAAGCAGCAGGGTCATAATACTGAGCAGCCTCTGCAAACCAAACTTCCAATTCAAAGGACAGGGTAGGGAGAGAAGCCCTCAGAAGCCTCAACTACACGGGAGGCAGACTGCAGATTCCCTTGCAATAACGAGAAAACATCTCCCCCCTGTTAGTGAATATCCAATAAAAGGCTCCTTTCCTCCACCTTTGGAAACACGGTAAGGAATCACTCCCTAAAACAGCTAGTTTGACACCATGGGAATCCACCACCATAAGCTCAAGTTTGCGAAGCAGCCGGTGCCCAGCTCGTGCAGAGCGCCAGTCCCACCTCCCCCTGCACAAAGGCAAGGACATCGGAGCGCTTGTCCCCAGGTCCCTGGGGAAGGCTGGAGCTGGGGAGCCCTCGCAACCACCCGCTCCCTCGCGGAGCCTCAGGGGACCCACGAGGGCAGCGCCCGGGCCGTGGGGGAACGCCAGGCTCCCAGGACTTGCTGCTTGAGGGATTTCAACGCTGCTGTCACCGCTCACGGCTCACGGCTCACGTATTTCCTTACTTTCACATCTATGTTGATATGGAGATTGACAGACAAGACAAGCCTTAAAAGATATAATTCCTTATGTTTATTTTTCCACAAAAGAAAGCTTTACAACAGGTTTTACTAGAGAAAGATTACATTCTTTAATCGCTGTTTATTTGCTGAATTGATATTAAAGGCAGAAACTTCTACAGTGTATTTCTTTCCATAATATCACTGGACATTTACCTTTTAAATAAAAGTACTTTAATCCCTGCAAGTCGTTAAGAATTACATTAGCTAACGCTACATGTGAACAGTTTATACAGTTTGTATCAGCTGAAGTTTCTTCAGTTTATTCTTTGCACATTCTGCAGCAGCAAATAAAACATCTTTTATATATTCATATTTTTAAAAGGCTTTGCATGAGATATAATGAAAATAGAGGTTTAGTATCTCAAACAGCAACAAAAATATTCTAATGTCCACAATGCCACACTTCCGTTCTCAAGAAAGGAAAACAGAAAATCCTCCTTTCCCCATAAACAACACAGAACATTTATTAAGGTTTTACGTGCTCAAGTGTGATAAACTGCTGGGATTTTTATACATCCCAACATCAGAGCCTAAATGAAGTTATATGGTTTTACACAGGGAGAGAATCTGACCATAGCCGCCTATATGCACAACCCTTTGCCATTTATATCATCTTTGCTGTTCTGTACAATAGGAAAATAAAACAAAACTAAAACCAACTTCTCACCCCGAAACACCAAGGTACCACAATCCTCACCCTTTTAGACCAATGGAACATTTGGACCAATGTTCATTTCACGGGGATCAGAATTTCTGCAAGATGTTTGCCATCTCCTGCCAGATGGGTTTTGAAGCGGGCATAATACATAACAATGGTCTCAGAAGCAGGTTCACAAAACTGAGAAAAAAAGTTTTACAAAAAAAGTACTTCATAAGAGTAGACCGAACATAAAACATTCTTCTACTTCATTCAAAAACATAATGAAGAGGGGAAACCTTTCACAGTTTCTGAATTAATAAAGATCTTTAAAAATTCCAAATTAAAAAACTATGAAGGTCAAACAAATACTCTATTTCAAACAGTGCTCCAGCAGTTCTGTAACAATGTGCATTCAAATATTATTAAGTAAGGCACTGATATTTCCTTCAGTTGTCATGATATAATGAAAATGCGGTATTTTGGTTTGAGGCTGAACACCTGGCCCAAAAGATTATTTCCTATTAACCCTGGAGAGACAGGTTTCCATGCAGAGTTTCGCAGCGACCTCATTTTTCCTTACTAGTGCCCTTATAAACTGCAATAGACCCATTACAGGTTTTAATGGATGTACAATGATTTACATGGGAGAAAATAATTCTCACATTAATGCTCCTTTTTTCAGTGAAATTGGATAAACTGGAAGTTAAACATTTAAATGTATAAAATATGTACTAGTTCTGCTCCTCCACTTTACTATCAACTCAAAATTATTTTAATTTGGAAGTCAATCACCTGATACAGACAACTCTCAAGACAGATTAATGGAATGGATACTTCAAAAGCAGGTATTTCATTTTAGAGAAAAGATTGAAGAACAAGCTCCTATTTTTTAAAAAACTAATGTAAAATCACATTGGGAATAATTACCTTGTTTACTATGAAGTCTGCCAGCTTCACAAACCAGACAGGTTGAGTTTCTAAATACTTACTCGAAAGGAAAAATACTGCTCTCCTGAGGCATACTGAGTACAAATAATTAAAATCTATCAAATTAAGATAGACTTAAGAATAGGTTTTTACAAGCAGTGCTTCCTTCCTTTGCAGCCTTGAGAAATTTAAGCTAACAAACTAGGCAAGATTTGAAAAATACTTCTATTTTTTTTAATTAGTCCTGGGGCCTGTAATTGTACAAGATGATCTCCGGTGTGCTTGAAAGCCGTCAGTGAAGAGAGAGGAGGTAGAGCAGATAATTGTAACAGTAATTACCACTGCACAGACAGTCCCCAATCACATTCAAGACTTTTACACAACACAACCTGCAACACAAATATGTTAGCCCTCCATAATAATTAGGCAAAATCTGCACTATGAAAGCAAGCTGATCTTTCAAATCCAAAGTATTTTCTGTGACATCAATATTTCCTGAAGCTAAGAGCCATCAAAATCCCTGCAGAGGCCACATAACTTTGCTGGGATGCGCTGGGAGGTCTAGAAACAGGAGCTTGGAAGCAGGCAGCCCCAGAAAGCCAGTGTTCACTAGGTCTATCCATTTGGGGAACCAGTGTCAGGGTGCAGCTCACCCTCAAACTCTCACCTCCCCTGCAGCACTGGCAGCGAGATTTAGATCAGAAAGCCCTATTGCAGCCTCTCTTTATGTTCACCACCTAAAGCCGGGCTGGGGAGAGACCAATGTCCTACTCGAATCCCTCTGAGGTACCAAGAAACGGACGGGGCTTCATCCCTGGGGGAAACGGCAGGAGAGCCAAACCAAAACCTGGCCTGGCAATCCTGTGACACAGATGACAGAATAAACCTGGAAACTGGATACTCGACAAGAGGTGAATCTACGTGCGGCAGTACAGAAGCTACAAAACATACCAACAGGTAGTTTGATGGAGGACAGTGGTCAAGTTGGTTACATGAACAGAACTGAATGTATACATGATTAGAAACACTGTGTCTGTATTTATGATGTGTAAAATACAAAGAGACAGACGTGGTACAATAATTCAAACTAATCAAGTCTCACTTTTGCAATGACTGTAAAAGTTACAACTCGTGACTAACTGTCAGAATCTTTCTAGCTTTCTAGCTGGAGACAAACATGCTCATTTAATCCCTGGAAAAAAAACAATTCAATGAAAATCATTAAACTTATATTTTACTAACATATGAGTTATTTTAACTAACGATATGAACAATTCTGCCAGCAGAATTGAGCAGAGACCTGTTACAACATCTGCCACACGCTATTTAAGAAAGAAAACTTCCTTTTGCCTTGCAACATACAGTTTATGCACATGGTTGTGTGGTGCATTAGCTGCAATATATCTTTGAGGTAAGTGTTAGTGAATAACAGTGATCTCTAAAAGTTAAGAATAATTGTAATAACTTAGTGGACAATAGCAGAGATATTTATAAGTTCTTTCCAGCTAAAAGCTCATAATGCTACAAAGTCTAACAAGTGCTTCATCTGCATAATAAATCTTGCTAGGACTCCAAAATTCAAGAGCATTTGCAACTGTGCAGTCACACATCTATCTTTGCTTAAATAGTCGGTAACTAAATGAACAGAATGACTTTTCCCTAAAAAAGAAAGTCAGTTAATTCTGATCACCTCCCTTTTCTGAGCAAGTGATGAGGAATATGGTTCTCTCCATGTTTGCGCAAATAATGGTTTGACCCATGGTCGCAACTGTAAGATTTGCCCACTGGAAAAAAAAAAAAAAAAGTGTATGGTAATATATACAATACACCAAAACCTAGATATACCTTTTCTCATGCTAAGCAGATATCTATGATGCTATAAAACTATCTTCTTGTGTATTACACATTTGGTTTGTAGTTACTTTGAACCACTGGGTAATCACGGTATTATACAAAGTTCTACAAGAGGTAATTGCACTCATCAGTTTCTTTACTTTCATCTTTCAAACAGCATTTACAAACTGAACAAAGTAGCAAAGCTTTCTTGTTCCTCAAAACATGTGATGTGAAAGGCTAAATTAGAAAAGTTGCTTAAACAACACAAGAAAAATAATAGTTTAGGCCTTGCCTTGTTGACAGGTGAGATGGTTATCATTTCTGGTACTGGAGAACTCACAGACAGGCTGGCATTTCAATGGAAGGAAAAAACACGAGTCCATATGGTTTCCTTAAAACAAAAGGTTCCTGACTTCATGACCAACATTTCAATCAGTTTTTAAGTGGGAAAGGGCAACAATAAATCATACTGGGGATTTAATGACAGATGCCAGGAACAATGCCATGTTTGTTATTACAAGCTATATAATTCTTTCACTACTGTGCTTCATGATATATGTAAAAGTGTATCTTCAAAATTAGAACAAATTCATCTTCTTAAAACTGGTCCTCGTGATGTAAGCACTGAGCCCAGTCCAAGTATCACTGAAGCCCACTGGAAACGTCACTGATTCATGTAAGAAACTTGTACACATTGCAGTAGTCCTGCTATATTCTATGGAAAATTGATAGGATTTTACTTGCATGACAGCTAAACAGCAAAGGCAGAGTTTTGGAATGCAGTTTTAAAGGCCATTATGCAAAGATTAGAGTAACAGTTTACTGGTAAAAGCTCAGATCCTGCAAACAGGAATGTGAATGCAAATAATCCATCAATAGATATCTGGTCTGGTTCAGAGGCCACTATAACAAATGACTTAGAAGGCTTTGAATTAGAATCCAAGTGTGTGATACTACTGATCATCAAAGGTGTTTGCTAGACAGCAGTCTTCAGACAGGTCTGTAGACAGAAGCCACAGAAGTGGGAAGAAAAAGTGATTCTCCCTGCCTGAAGTGGCTGATGCTTAACTTTTGCAGTGTAAATATTCAATTATTATCTACAATTTACTATAAAATGTAAATGGGTACATAACAGAAACTCTGACTTTTTAATATACACACACTAGAGAGAGGCACATTCTTTGTTAGAAAACAGTATGAAATGCTTCTGTAGGAACTTAAAAACCTCCTTTCACAGAATTTTTTCATGAAATTGCTTTTGATATAAGGCAGTCATATCTGGTTAAGTAAAACACATTTTGCATAAAATGAGAGCTGCACCTAGTTTAAGATATATTTCCAAAATGCAGGTGTCGTTAAGTGCCAACACTGAAAAATAAAAACAATAATTTTTAAAACCTGGAAGAAGAAAGCACTGGTTGTGGTATTCTGTTAAAAGTTAAGGGCATGAAAAGAATTTGTAACTGCTAGTCCAAAAGGATCTAGCTGTTTTACAGTATGCACAGTGCAAAGACCTTATTACAGCAACCTCAAAAAGCAATACTACCTCTTCCAAAAGAGCTCTTTATATTGTTGTTCATTGCTCAGAATGGTAAATATCCAGCATATTCACCACCGGTAATAAAATCTAGAGTGTCACTATATTATCATTGCTACAGTATAACAAGAATTGAGGTGGTGATCTTAAATTTTCATGTTAAATTCTGAGGAACTCCACTTTATCAAGTATATTATTTCTCAACTTCTTCATAAGTTGTATAAAAATGAACAGCAGAGAAGTCATCTATTTGTATTTTCTCTTACAGAAAGACTGGACATTAAAACAAAGTATGAAATTAGTCAGCTTTGGGTCGATTAGTTAAAATGTGTATGTCAGTTCAACTTGAGTCAAGCTGCCTTGGTTTGCATTAGCTATCTGCAGAGGCTGACTGAATGAGACTCCTTTCATCATGCAGGCACTGCTCCCTTTGCTGCAGTAATAGAGGCACGCTTTGATCGCCAGGGTCGCTTCAGCCGAGACACAGCTACGAGGGAGCTGAAAGGGAATCAGAGTTTGATGGGAAACATCCTTAATTTCTCCAGACACACACTGTCTTGGAAGTAACCATGTATTATCTGTAAAATAAAAAAAAAAAAAACAGGTTTTATCATTAGGACATTCAACATCGTGTCTAAAACTGATAGAAAGCACTGATTTCATTTATCAGACAACATGGGCTTTCTTTCCATGTGCAAAACTGGGCAAAATTCCATCTAATTTTTTGAAGTCACAAAGAAAAAGGAAAAGCAATTTATATATGTTCTTTTGGTATTTATTTAGAGGTGGAAGCATCCATAGCTTTGCATTAAGAAGTACACCTCAGTTAAAGCAATGCATCTGCAATTTGTTCTACAAGCTCTAAAAAGAATATTAAAATTTATTCTGTGATATGTAAGCATAAATTCTGCAATATGTAAGCATAAATTCTCCTTAAATTAATGGTCTGTTACAGATTTGTATCAGAGGCCTAATACTCAAGGCAAGGTGACTGCCATAAATGCATAGAAATGCAGGTACTTTAGGGTATTTTCAAACAAAAATGCTGGTTTTAGAAGTGTGTTCCTATAATCACTCGTACAATAGACCTGAGTTTCATATTTATTTAAATATTTAAGAATACGTGAGCTGAAAAATGAATTGCACAATGAATGCTCCTAACTCACTGCATCGTACCCTGTATTTTGCCATAAATGAGATGGATGAAGTGTTCTTTTTGGCATTTTTCAGCAAATAACTACAACTTGGCTGTAGCATATATATATAATTTCACTTGCTTAAATTTTACAGTTTTACTAACTCTTGAAACTGTGACATAGCTCTTCACTTCAACAGCATTTGGAGATTTTTTTCAGCCAAAAAGTATGCTGATGCTCCTGAAAAGAGTCTATCTGTTCTCTAAAGGCAAAAAGTGGTTAAGAGAAATTTCCTCAAACCACAAAGTGTACAGATAAACTGTAGTGCTCTATTTTCTGATTTTTAAAAACAACCCATCTAGTTGAGGTACCATATGGATCTAAAGATTCTTTGAAAGCTGGCCAAAAATGACTAGTCAAAAGATAGACGTTTAGCTTTAGATCTATTTAACTGCGTCTGCATGCACTGATGACTATTAACCATATAATTAGATTGGAACAGACAACAGATTTCTGATACAGTGCTTTCCAATGCAGTGCTACAAATGAGTGAAAGTTAACTTGTATACAAGTGTTTTCTCTACAAAAATCTACTGAAGGTGCAAATGAGGCACTTTTAAAAACTGTTTAGGAGCTCTGAACAGTCGGTTTTCTATAGCTCTGTATCAACTTATTGGGTAGTTTGTTCAGTCCCTTCTAAAAGTAACAGCTCCCTGTCCACAGCATCACACACTTCTAGAGAACCTAGGGACTAAGAGCAAACGTGTTTATAATGTTTAGATTTTTTACTCAGTATCTGCATGCTAAGTGTCCTCCCTTCATTCCCCGAAATACTAGTTTATGGCAGCAGTTTTACTTAGGCATACAGTGCACAGTATTGAATAACTTTTAGAAGCAATGACCTTCTAGTGAGATCAAAAAATTATTCCTCAAGTGTAAATGTGTTCAAGCAAATAACCACACCCAGTTAACTCAATAACTGTTTCATCACACAAAATATCTGAAAAATATGTGGGTTATTTTATATATATTGGCTTTCACATGGTACTTTGGAGGGCACTGATAGACATTCCCTGCTGGGTACAGCTGGGACACTGGAAAACACTGTCTCCAAACACTCATTAATGGTCACCCTGCCCAAGAAGGAGCTTCAGATAACCTTGCTATTTTTGTACGGAAGGAAATTTTAGGGAATGCTCACATGTTCCATTCCACCAGTTATGCTATGGGCACAGTAATCTCCAGTGTAAGAATGGCAATGATGGATGGAATTAAACCACTCCAGTCACAGGTCCTAAGAACATGTTCTCCATGTTCTTTTCAAATACTTAAGAATTGAGATACTGATTAATTTAGGTTCACAACACTCCTGTGACATGGAATATTATTATTCCCACTTTACGGTAACCAAGACCAGTCATTTTTGATCTTTTTGACATAAAAAATTACCTCCAATGTAAGAATAGTTCAGAGTAGCTAAGTGAAAATACACCTCAAATAATTTTTAGAAGAGTGGAAAAAAAAAAAAAAAAACCCAACACAATAAGTAAATAAATAAATAAAAGAATCTTCTTCAGGAATACAGTACAGGTTCACGGTAAGTTTTCCCCCTCAAAACAGACACCAGTCCTGGGATAATCTTTTCAAGCCAGAGAGGAGAAGGAAAGCACCTAACAACCAAAACATCGGACTCCTCTGGGAGCAGCATCTTTGCCAACCCCGCACAGGCAGCTTATTCCAAGCAATTCTGAAAAAGTCAGCGCAGCAAGTGTTAACTCAGGCAAAACCAGCCGTTATCTTCCCAGCTGTTAAACACAGCAACTTTAACTATTCTCTAAATATAATACACAGGCCTGTAAGGGACCTTTTAAGTCCATCCCTTGTGTGTGAGGCATGTCATGGTATGACACACTTCATAGTTTATCTGTTCTAGTTCAACTGCAGTGACAACACAAACAATTTACCTTCTGCTGTGAGGAACCAGGAATTGGGTGCTTCTTCATTCAGTTTTGTATCTGGAGGAAGAGTCAACTTCAATAGAAATTGAATTGTCTGGCCGGGGGTTACCGTCAGCGAAGGAAGCTTAATGTTTGGTGAGGATTTAGGCAGTTTTGGAAGGTTTGCTGTTTTATCACTTTGTACAGACCGATGATCTGGAACATCACATGCTTCTGGATTCAGGATAGGCAACTGTCAGCAGAAATCAAACAAAATATTATTATTTTTTTTTAATCTGTGCTGCAGAGCACAACACAATTGCACCTTCAGAGTTGACGTGCACTAGGGAAACCCAGGCATGCCAAAACAGCATGTAATAGTACTGCAGTGACAGAAAGTACAGTGAAGGACAGATTTTTAAAAACTTTAGAATAGATAAAATTGATACAGAAAAATAATATTCACTATTAAAATCATAAAGTCTACCACTTAAGAGTTTCCACTAGTTATACTATACTTAAATTTAAAATTATAACAGTTTAATAACATTTTTAGTTTAATGAACGTTACAGGTATGTTCTCCTTATCTGGTATTATCTTTACCTTGAGGTAATAAGACACAAGAATCTAATCATGAGGTTACACAGAAAAGCAAAGAATTATTCCTCAGAATGTTATGTTTAATATGAAAATTTAAACCTACACAAACCTACTTGGACCATTCTGTCATACCTGTATGAAAACAGTAAGTCAGACCCATTCTAAGATGTACAGGAATTCAAAGCTGTTTTGCCCTCAAGTGGTATAAGCAAAGACAGCAGTGCTTAATTCTGAAAATGGTTTTAATTTGACAGCTTGAAAGCCAAAGAGAAATTTTGCACTGCACATTAAAAGTAAGCTTCAAAAGTTAAGCACTGTAATAATAAAAACAAGACTTTGTAGTACCAAAATTTTAAAAGATTTGGAAGAATTCTGATTTAGAAACTCATTTTTTTCAATGTACAAGGGAATAGTGAGAGCTCCTCTGCTCTCTCAAAAGCACCTGCATTAAATAATGTAAGGATATTATGGACATTGCTCTCCAGTTCACTGTTGCAAATTATCTTTGTTTTGTTTTATCTTAATAATCTACTAGATAGATGAGACATCCAGGTGCAGAATTAGAGATAACAATGCCATCAGATATAAGATCAAGTAAAAATAATGTGCAAAAAGAAACAAGATATTACAAGGTGATCTAGACAGAAAGGCAAAGCACAAGGGGCAAGGTGCCTCGCATTCACTGTGCAGCAGAGCAGATCACACTGTAGCAAACACAGAATAGTTGAAATCTGGCATAAATGAAACTCTGAAGGGAGCTCAATTATAACTTTGTGACTTGAAGTGTCCTGAAAATAACTTGATTATCTACATATCATGCCTGAAGGATGACCTCTCAAAATCATCTTTTATAGCTTAACTACATGATATGGTAACCAATTTTAATTCTACTCATTCCAAAGAGCAAAGGCTCATGAAATACTGTTCATAATGTAAAACTGGGCTGTATTTTTTTTTTTTTTTAAAGACAGCTCATGTTTCTATATTTTTATACAGGACCATCACTTTGTTTCTAAGTAAAAGTAGCCTTTTCCAAGGCTAAGGCTTTCAACAAAAGCACTAACACGCAATGTGTGTTTGCCAAAACACATCTTGCCACAAAATATTATGTGAATATAACAATTATACCAAAAAATCTCTAGCTACCTGACTTTTATACCATTTACGAAAGTCTATAATAGCAATTTATACCAAGAAACACCAGTATTAGCACGCTTAATAGATATTACTTGCCGTGGAAAGAATTCTTGTTTCCAAATCCAGCACTTTAATCTGATGGTTATTTGTGTCTGCAACGTACATCAAGCGGCCACTTTCCTCAACACATAAACCTCCTGGTTCATTAAAAGTTGACTCTGTAAAGCTGGAAGCAGTAACATTGCTTGCTTCTCCTGTGCCTGCCAGGGTGGCACAGTTCTTCATTTTGGGATCTACAACCTTAATCTAAGATAAACAAACAAACCAATCTTAGGAAAAAAGCCACCAGTATTTAAAGCTTCTGTATTATCTTATGCCCAACATTTTCAGAAGCCAGCATTAACTTAGAGTACCTTAGCTAATAAGCGTCTATCCTTGAAGCTAGGTGGTTGCTAAGATATCATCCTTTAACAAAAAATACCCCCATTATTTCTCCTCCATTTCCCCAATGGAAAAACTGGTCATTATTTAGTGTTCTCTTTTTTCACTTCTACCCCTTTGCTATGTAAGTGTGCCAACTGGCATGTTTCTCTTACACTGCAACTTTTCTGGAAACATTTTCAAAATGGTTGAAGCATAAAAAAAGGAAGGTTAATTTAGAGTATATATTTACTCTTCAAAGGAAGACAAAACATTTTTTTTCTTAATGCATTTAATCAAGGTAAATGTTAACAAGCTGGTAGACATAAAAGCTTATATATCACATGAGAAGAATCACACAACACATTCCGTATCTCTGAATGACTCCATTCTATAGGAGCAACCCACAATATTTCTTCTCAAAAATATATAATTTTTAATATTTAATAAATATATTTTTAAGGAAATCTAAAAGCAAGTGCTTTTGGACTATAAGTTTTAGCAAACTTGTATCAAAGTGGCCATCATAGGTGTATAATAGATGCTAACAAAAAAAAAAAAAGGGTCAAGAGAAAGACCCACCAAAGGAGGAACAGAAGGGAACCTACAAAAGAGGTAATATCATTCGCTTCTTCAGCTCCTCCAACATAATCTTTTTATGTTCCTAAAATTATCTCTCATAGTTCTAAGAGTTGTCAAATGGTGTGCTATATGCTCCTACATACTTACCTTATGATTATAGGAATCAGCCACATACAGCAGTTTTCTTTTCTTGTCCCATGTTACTCCTAGGGGATGCTGCAACTTTACATTTATGCCTGCGCCATCCACGTCACCAAAGGCAAACAAATTCTAAAGAAGTATGTCATTAAATTAAAATGTGATCATTTAGTGCTGACAAAAGTAAATGATTATAAGTAAGTGGAAATTAACTGACTAAAAACAAGACAACTTCAAAACAAAGATACTTAGAACTGGGAACTATGAACACTGACCATTAAAACCAAGATGAGGACAGTTAGGTTATTAATATGAATACAGGTGACCATACAAGAGGCAATGCCAGCTATAGTTGGCCGTTCTACAAGTGAACCCCTGGAGGTACAATCTGCACTACAGCTGAGCTCCACGACTGGCACACACTTGCATTCCAAGCAGCAAAGTTAAGCAATGGATGGCCATGGAAACCGAGTTACCCTCTCACCCCAAAAGTGGCTCTTCCAGGTCAGGCTCGAGGAATATTAGCAGGGCAGTGTGGGGAAGGTGGGAGTGATTACCAATGGATCTCTCTCGCCTCCTACAAGGTGCTTCACTGCTCCGTCTTTCAGAGAGACTGTTCGCACGGTGCTGCTCTCGCTGTCGGCTACAAAAAGGCAATTCCAGGGATCTTCAGAAGCCAGGGAGAGACCGGAAGGCTGTGAGAAGCCAGCCTTGTGTGGGTAAGCGTTGTTTCTGTTCTCCTCGTTCCCACTCCCGGCAAATCGAAGGCAGACTCCTTTCTTTAAATCGCTGAAGGAAAACGTTATCCACGTTCACGAATACATACAAAATACTTTAGACTATATACAAACTGAAGCTACAGGAAAAGCATGTGAGCCATGAACAACTGTAGTGTAGCACAATGAATTTTCTGAATTTCCTCTGCACTAGTTTTTATTTCATCTTAGTTTATCATTCCTCACTGGAAAATTCAGCAAATGCAATGAAAAGCAACCTCCACTTATATGAATGTAGTTTACCAAGTCATGGGTTTATAGCAAAAGTAGCATCTTCCTTGTCATCTAACTTATGTGGGGGAAAAAAACCAAACAGGCAGACTTTCAAGTGCAGAAGCCTTTCAAGTCTGAAGAAAAGCAGCAAACTTCAAGCTAAGTACAGGCTGAGGAAAATTACTTTGAATTTAATGTGTTTATCTCTCTCTGGGGTTTGAAGGCTATTTATCAAACAAACAGCAATTCCTTATGTCTCTCATTAAAACTGCTTACCTTCCCTTTGGTAGTTTTCCATCTTCTAACATCAGTGCCCAGATCTGATGAGTGCCTGCCATGGCTATCCATAAAACAGTATCTTCCTGGGAACCTGAAACTTTTTAAAAAAGGACGGGATGGAAAAAAAAAAAAATCCTTTGGACATGTTTTGAAAAAACAAGAAGTCAGCAAACCAGTCCTGACCTTCCCCACCTAACCACATCCTTTACCATGGGAGGCGCTGTCTTTATTCCTCTGTTCTCTTTCCATAATTATAAAACATTTATCTGATATCTCCGGCAAAGACAATCCCTCAAATGGAATTTGCTGCTTGCATGATTTCGCTGTTGAGTTCATGTTTCACCTGTTGTTTTTGGATTTGTATTAGCTAACAAATATACACATATGTCTGTTAAGTGTGTGTGTGTGTGTGTGTGTGTGTGTATATTTATTAAATTAGCAGCAAAGTTCAAAATTCCAAACAATTATTGGCCATTGTTTCCAGGGTTTGTGAGAAATAACAATGGCAGTATCTTTCAGATCATATGCTCATTTTAATTACAGATCTTTTATCTTGCAAATTCACATGTTCTATTATCTTAGCAATCCCACTGAAGTCAGTGGTAACACTAATGGTAGTTTAGACAGGGTAATTGCTTTCAAGATAACAGCAACTAGTGCTTCTATGTCAGGTAGATTTAATGCTGTAGAGAATAACAACTGCTGGGTACTCAAAGATTACATGTGATATGTGCAAGTACCAGCTTCCCTCTAACCAGCTTCCAAGTGATTCTTTCTTTGTGTGTATTTGTATATGCAGTATCACAAATGCAAGATGCAAAGCCTGAATCAGGGATCTGACCAAAAAATGTTCAAATGTGTATCTGTGCTTTTCCAACTCAAAGTATAAAACCAATCCAAACTTATAGACAAAACTTAACTGGACAGTATTTCCCAGATAAAATGACAAAATTGAAAACAGAAGACCACATCACTGTTCTATAGCTTAAAGCAGATCATATCATGGCATAACAAAGAAAATAGTGAAAGACCAAAAAAAAAAAAAAAAAAATTACTTGTTTTTTTTTCTGAATAATTTAAGAACAGAAAAATGACATTAAAATCATGTACAGTGTACATCTTCCTAACACATTATACAGGATACAGAACTGTTCCATCTAGTCAAAAACAAAATTATTTTTTTTTTCTAAATCCACATAACAGATATTGAAATAACTTTAGCCAGTCAAATTGAAATCATCTTCCAAATGCTCACAGAAACTCTTTATTCACACAATCTTCTAAAACAGCGCTTCCCACAGCACTGTTCCTTGCAACCAATATCAGCCCCTCTTGGTAGTTTCAGAATACAAGTCATTTTATGTAAAAAGCTTGCAAACATTTTAAATCTTATAAGTTTGACCAAATACATCTTCCTATAATAAAATTATTACCATTCCTCAAATTGAGATCCTTGCATCTTCCACTTCTCAAGCATTCTTACATCACGTGTTAGAAGAAAAATAGTACCCTTCTATCTACAGAAACAGTTGCCCCTCAATTCAACTCTCTTAAGAGCAGTATTGATATATATCAATGTAGTTTATCTTCAGCTTTTCCTTTTTCTGGAATCAAGATACAAGTTTCCAAGCCTGTGATGAAGGACTCAGTTGAATCTCTCCTACACCTCCATATGCTCCATGTTTTTATGCAAACCCAAAAATAAAGTTAAACTTCCATAGCTTTTAATAAGCGAAAAGGTTCACGAAATGATCTGGAAAACAAATATTCTACAAAGATGCCAAGAAAGTACTAGAAATGACAAAAAGAAAAAAAAAAATCCTGAAAATCCCCAAACCACAGGATAATCTTTGATCAGAACTTGTTTTTAAGAGACTTAATGAAGGAAACAGGTTAGGCAATCATCTGACTATCTCCTATACAGCACATGTTCAGCTCCTGGGATTTTATGTTTCTATGCTACATAATTTGCATTATTCGGATGCTGCTATTCACAGTACTGCATAATGAACAGTGTTAAAAACACTGGTTAATTCAGAAAGTGGGCTTTTTATCTTGCATTTATGCTACACAGTTCATTCTGAAAGCTCCCAAAGTGCTTTGTTAATTATTTAATACCCACTTTATCCACCAATGAAATGGAGCACTAAGAATAGAGATGAGCACTTCAGAAAATCTATTGCATAGATCAGATTTTGTAGCTCTGCACACTAAGAACCCTTGTGACAGCCAGAAGTGGAAAAATTAAAGAGATACCTTACCCCAATTATACACACTGAAAGGCTTATCAAACACAAAATACAAGAAAAAAGTATCAATATTGATTTCAAATTTTACTGAATATGTAAGATCAATGAGTGAAGATTCTTTCTTCAACTAGATAAGACGACGGGAAAAATAAGAAATAAACTTGTAACTGTTATAAATTTTAATGAAAGTTAAATATTTTCTTCTGGATAGCAAGTAGAAGAAAGAGAATGGATACAAGCATGAAAACAGAATGCGTACCCTGAATTGTGAAAAATACGTCAGAGCTTTAACCAGAAAATTATACAAAATGCAAAAGTAAAAACAATGTCTGAGGTTGCATATTTTAATCACATGATGGTCCTGACAATACGGAATTTCATGTTTAATGTTCTAAAGCAGAAGATAGAAAACATTCTTTGAGGGGAAAACAGTTTGGGGATGTGTCACCAGTGTCATCCTTCTACTGTCCTCATAGGAGAAGTAGAGGCAGGGAGAACAAACATGCTAAAAGTTATGATAATGCCACCAATTGCTCCTTATCATCCCTGAATGGAAAGAATTTATTTTTAAAGAATTTATTACAAAGCAACATAAAAGAACAAAGTAATTCTTTTACATTTATTCAATTAAACAGCACATTCCAAACTATCTCAAGCTGTTTTTAAAACCAGTGTGGTTTCTCCTTATTAGGATATGTACTCTCTTATCTTCAGGGCTGTCTGTATCAAAGCAAAGTATGGCTTGTAAATGTGATATACTTTACGTTATAAAGATTCACTAATAACGAACGAAAGCAATGGATGCACTTTAGTTCCATATGGCAGCATTACAGTGCACTTCCACGCTTTTCCTCTTCCTGAATCCACCTCTGCTACATCTCTATGCTTTCAACAACTTGCAGTCCTGCCACATAGATATTCCACTGTAAATGTCCCTAGTAATGCTGACCTTTCTAAGGCACTCACTGTAGCTCAATTCATGTTTTAGGGTAGTGCAAAGTTTGACCTGTAAAGAAACATGATTCAAAATTAATCCCTGACGATCTCCAAAGCAGCTCTTATTTTGAGCTATTACCACGGGAGATTCTTTTCACAAGGCAATGAAGATTACAGCATTAGTGCCAGGATGAAATAAGACTAGAAGGAAAGAGACATATAGAAAGACATATGGAAACATGGAAAAAATCTTACAATACTTTTGCTTTTAAGGGTTATAAAGTTTGTACCATCAAGATAGCTACCACACTTTCATTTAAATAATATCTATGTTATCTATTTTAGATTTATTTTAGATCTTTCAAGGGCAAATTTCCATGGTCAATACTGTACTTGGGAATTTCTACAAACAGCTAGGCAAAACAAGACAAGGTTTTGGATGATTTGGGAATCTAAACCACACAGTTATGTCACCATGCACAGGTCATCCTTCTGTTCCTTCCAGCAAGAATGCAGCTATCAGGAACATTTCACACTTAGATCAACTGTGCATTTAAGCATCACTTGCTTTCAACACCCAGTGGATAAAAATAGGACTACAGAAAGCCTTAAAAAAAAAAAAAAAAAAAGAAAAAAAAGAAAAAAAAGAAAAAAAAAACAGCCAAAATACCTTAACACATAGTAATTTATTAATGCATTTTTAAACTGATGGCCTTATATTTTGTATTTCCTGTACAATTTATGTCAATTCAAGTTTCAGGAGCAATTTCAACAAAGCCAGAATGCAATCCAAGGAGTTTACTCAAGAATTTTTAAAAGAGGTAAAACAAAACTAAAGCAACTAAAAACATGACAAAGAAGAATATTGTCCATCTGAATCCTACTCTGTGTTTTGTCTCCATTAATTCCCCTACCTTAAAGGGAGACAATGGTGTCAACCTTCTTTTAAATGGTATTTCACAGTCACTTAATCTCTCTGCCTTAGCTTCAACATCTGTACCAAATGAGGAAACAAAGTCTACTATCTCATGTAAATACTGTGAGGCTTGGGTTAAAAGTATGCCGAGATACTTGCTAGTATCTGTTCTAAGAATGATCCCTCAGTAACATTTTTCTCAATATTGTTATCTTGCAAATGTATACAAAGCAAATTCAAATTACAAAACCGCCAACTAATGGATACATTTGGTTTTGATAAAGATGTCTTCATATCCTTTCAGGTCTTGGTTTTGTTTTTCTCATATCTGAAAGCTTTATCCTTATGAATTCTTAGAAGGATTTTCAATGTAACCACTCGGATCAGACACTACAGTGCTCAACTTCATAAGAAATTGAGAAATCTGATTCTTACTATACTTGGAGGCAAATTAATGCAAAAAAAAAGTCATTCACTCAAAATGACAAGTGATTTATTTTCTATGGATGATATAAAATAATCTTCCTGAATGTTCAAGACAGATGTCAGTAAAAGATCTGAAGACTTCCATGGGTTTTGAATCAGGCTTGATGTCTTCTGGAATCCAACAACTAAACTGTGTATTTAATTCATATCTGGAAACCAACCATGTCAGAGCAATAATGACTTGTGAATATACTGGCCTAAGATTAGCAAGAATATTGCTTGGTTCTTTAAATAGCATCTTTTAGACCATAATTTAAGCTTGTTTCATTGCAAAATAATTCATATATTAAAATAAACATATGCAAACAATTAAGTCTTTTAACTTAATACATAATCTGAATTGTATTAAGAGGAGTAATGGTTTAAGAAATAGAATTGAAATGGAAAAGAAGTTTATCTTTTAAGAGGTAACCTTTCCCTTTGAGATTTTGAAAGACACCAGTATAAGCAGTTTAATACTGTAATTGTCTTACATAGCACATAAAGAGCTTAAGCATTTAAACTTTTCTTCTGCTTTTTATGTTCTGGATTGCATGGCTCTGAGCATTAGAAGAAAGCTCAAAGAAGCATCACTTGCTTAAAATGTATAAAATCCATGGATCTGAGTTCTGGAAAAAAAATCCTCTTGTGCATACCTTAAGGTACGCATTTCTAAGGAACATGGAAATGAATCCAGTTCATCGTCACTCCATTTGACACAAAAATCTAACTTATAAAGATGGGATAATGAACCTTAACCTTCTGAAGTGTAGGTAACCTCAAAATTGCACAGAGATGCCCATAAGCACATGTAAACAATATGGCATGTGGGCATCGTTGGCTGAACACAAACAGAAGTAATTTCTGAAACAGACCAATTACTTTATCCATCCAAATTCATTTGCAGACATTAGTGTACTGAAAAATAGTATGTTATCCACAGCAGCAGATGCCCTTGTGGTAGGGCAGTAGCACACTGAGAATTGCCAACAGAAGGCTGGTCTCTGCCCAGGCACACAACTCTGTCTGTCCTTGACTTCCTCTGCTTCCTGCACGTCTGCTGAACGATGCACGGGCACTATGACTTACCAGAGTGCAGGAGAGTTGCCCATGAGGCTCCAGCAATTTGCAGTAGAAATATAGCTTTGACAAACTCTCCTGCACTGGTGATGAGCTGTTTTGATATTCTGTGACTCAGAGCTATATCAATGCTTAAGGCAAATGCATTGCGGGCTGTGACATATAGTCCTGGTTCTGATGCACGTTCTTGCTGTGTTTGCATTATGTTGAGACAACATCTCCACAAGCACCATTCATAGCCCTGCCGAGACCTCTTCTATGATTCCTCCAACTGGTCTCTGAAATTGATTATTTAAATTGCATTTTGCAGTCTTGGTTCCTCAAAAACCACTTGTCTTAAAATGCATTAACTGGCACTACCAAAATTCTGTACATGTCCCAGGAACACTAAGTACTTCTGCTAGAGGCTCCCCATTGCTGGGTGTATTTTGGCAAATTTCTTTCTAGGGCAGTGTGCTAAATCCTCCTAAATGACTCCCTAAAACACAGATTACACAGATTGCTGCACCAAGCCCAAACCTAAACATTCCATTTCAACTTTACCATTTGTGATGTCACTTAATTTTCACATAATACTTCATATATCTATTCAAATAAGTGTGGCATCTTGCTGCCACATGCAAGGATTCAAGAGGGCTGTGCTGGGCAGAACAGCCGTGGCTGAACTAATGAAGCTTTGGCTGTAATAGGCTGTTTTGAAAGAATATGAGGTGGAGGCACTGATGTGGTTCCCGGTAGGAGATTTGCAGCCTCAGGAAACACAGGAGGAGTGATATTGGAGTGTGCAGGACTGGGGCACTCTACCCTAGGATCATACAGTCAAAAACTCTCTGTGCTTTGCACCAGCTTTCCCATGTTTTTTCTGCAAAAGGAAAAAGACAGAAGGCAGCAGTGCTAAGAGGATACTTTTATATGTAACCTTAATAGTTAACATAACTTTACCTCATTATATGCAAGCTTTTTTAAAATGGATTTCTGTGTTTTCTGCAACATTAGAATGACTGACATTTTACACGTGAGGTATTTTCTTTTCAAAATTGAATTAATCTTGAAATAACTAAAACCCAGCCTGCACAACATGTTACTCCAAGGTATCTATCCAGGGTCTGTATTACTCCAAGGTTATAGCCAGAGAGAAGGAGAGGAAGACAAATAGCCAGGTGCAACAGCGCAAATCTTCCAAAGGGGAATAATAATGACCGAAAGGGTCTCCAAGAAGTGGTCTAGTTGTCTGTTCTTCTCCAAAGAGATACTAAATACATCCAATCCATTCCTGTAAGATTGTCTAACCCATTTTTCAATACTTATTAAGAAAAGACTCTACAGTTCTGTCAGTCAGGAAATTTTACCAACTTTACTGTTTTCTTTCGTGCCAATTCCTGTCCCACACTCCACAGAACCAGAAAACAAGATTACTCTTTCACACTGTGGCAGTTTTCTACACATTTTCTACACATTTCTTTGTACATGAAGCACCTTCTTCCTTCTAAATAACACATTTTTTTTCCCCAAGGAATTTAAGTCATTTTGAACTTATCTTTTCATTATTCACTGGCTATCCTTTCCACTCAGGTGTTACTGGGATCATGAACAGATTCTTGCCAGTGTAGTACTTGGTAAGCCTGTATTTTGTAGTCTCTCTAATCACAGTTTTCTAAACAGTTTTATACAAGTATTATAGTAATTTTATCATGTCTATTTCCCTAGCTCATTTTGTTCACACAAAATGAACAGATACTTCACCTAGTACCCTCTCAGAGAATGAAACAAAATTGATTTCATCTCCTCTAACTTGCAGGTTATACTGTTTTGATAGAGATCTAAATAGACAACTAACAGACAGGATCTAACAATATGAAAAAAAAATCTATATTGCTCTGAACAGCGTGCATTTAGAAGATCTGAATTTCATATAAACAGTGACAAAAAGCAGTCAATGCTAAACAGTACAGGTGACTAATTCTCCAGAGGTGACTAACTGAGTGATGACTAGGCTCACACTGACAGCAACCAGAACAATTAACATTTCATTTAACAGGATTCTCAGAATTAAAAAATATCAACAGATAATCAGCTACAGGCAGAAGAAAGCATCATGAAAAATAACAGTTAAATAACAGCTCTGTTTGAATAGCTCTGCAAATCAGCTTAAGTTTCTGAAGCACTGGCTTCAGAACTTACGCTCAGTTATTCATCTGCTTCCTTGCTGGGCTATGAAACAGCTTTGCCACAGTAATCCATACAGATGAAAACCTCAGCACTTGACTACCCAACAGTCTACCAGACCACAAAGAGGTTGGAAAACACCGAGAACAAGTCATGCAGCCACTCATTTACAGCAAGCCACAGCTGGGGAGACTCTCTTTCAGGTATTGCTCTTACCCCACAGCTGTAATGCAGACTGTGTGAAAGGATCACTGTTTCAATACAGGGTCAGAGTCTCATAGTGCTGCGCTTGTTTTTGTAGAAGTCACATTAGCAGAATCATTAAATCTAAAAACGGTGCCTGCTGTTTGATTTAACAGTCAATGTACATTGTTTCTACTGAGAACATATTTGCACCAGAAGACTTCCAACAATCTGCATTTATGAAATAGCTTAATGTTCCCTTAAACTAATCTAGAGCATTTTCTTTCTTTCTTTCTCCGTAGTTACCCAAGATTATAGCATGCTTTCAGGTCATGACAATTTTCTAATTATAAGTACTGCAAAGCACTTCTAATTTAAAGATAAGAGACATTATCTACAATTGTTAAGCTCTCACTCCTTCATCTGCAAGTTCAAGAAAACCCAGTGTAAGCAATCAAGTTTTACACCAAAAATTCTGGCTCCAGTTTTATGCCACATTTAAACACTGGCTGCTCAATGCTACGAAATTTTGCAGTTTCGACTTTTAAATTATATTGAAATGAAAACTAAATGAGGAGGCAGAGCATTAACTCCCAGCTAATAACAGTTAACAGTATCACAACTATGTGCTCAGGTATGTGCTAGGTGCATCGGGAAAGGAAAAGCTTTCTAATTCCTTAGAAGATGCTACTTGCATCTTTCTCATTATGAAAAGATTTCATTTTTACTCCTGATGCTTGCAAGATTTTTCCTGAAATACTCCTCTGCTATGAATCTAAATCTGCTATGATCTTCAGTCTAATGATTTTATGTCACCTGAACAGTAATAAATACAGGTCACAAACTCCAATAATGGTCAGACATGTCTGTAGAGCCAAAAAAGGAACTTCTAGACAATGCCCATTTCCTATAGAATACATACGCTTATAGAATGATGCTGGCATAAAGCATTAACCTAGCAGCAGCAGTTACAGCTTCCTTTTCTGTACTGCCTTTGTCCTAGGTAGAAATCCACATTTCTTTCAAGACTCAAACCAGAAACTTGATGTCAGCTGATAAGTTGATAACTCCTATTTTTGCTGAAGAAAACACTGTTTCTTAAACTCAGTTGTATATCAAAGGAAAACTTTTTTTTTTCCTGCAATTCAGATTACCACAAAAGGAAAATATATAGCAACACTCAATTCACGTGTGATGTACATAAAAAGTTAATTTCAGCTGATACGATACCTGAATTTCCAAAGACCACATCCCATGGAGAGCTGATGGGCTGTTGTTCTCCTTTTGCTCCACCTTCCTTGTCAACACCTTGTATTCCAACACCTGCTACAGTGCTCACCAGCTCTGATTCAAGGTCAATCTATGAAACAAAATTATGTAAATTGAGTGCACAATAGCAGGTGGAATCAGTACATGCCAAAATGTCAAAAATGGAGGATATTTGCTGAAAAAAAAAAAAGAAACTAAATCCCAATAAATTTCAGGTATTTATTTACATAACACAGAAAACAAAGACAAAAACAAAAAATAGAGAGAAAGAAAAAAAGCCTGTATTTCTCTTCCTGATCTGTCAAAGTTAGGCCAAACTTTTAGAAAAAGTATGAACATTTTCTAGAGTAGCATTCAAATGGACAATAAATGTCCATGTCTCATTTTAAACCAGTTTTAATTCATAATTCATGCTCTGGAGGGTTTTTTTTCATTTCTGCGGCCTTTTTCTCTCCTTCCCTTTTTGTGCATTTTTTAAGTCACTTCTGGTAAGTCTCATAACTTTATTGTTACAATTATGCAAAAGTGTCGTCTTGCCTGCCTAGTATTTTCTAACTTTTCCAGCAGTAAATGCCTCTCTTTTACACAGACTGTGTTTTGCATAAGCAGTTCATATAAGTAGTTGGAAGCATGAACCCATAGCTGTTATATTACCTTAATTCTTTAATCCTGGGATATCGCATGTTTAGAAACCATGAAAAATGCTGAAGCAGTATGACTCAAATCTTCCGCTGTCCCTGTACTATCTTTGTTACCCAAACCATTTAATTATCTGTGGTCCCCAGGCTACAATGATGAATAATTAGCAAGATGAGAACTCTGGAGCAATTTTTTTTTTTTTTGTAATAATGCTCCCTTATCAATAGGGCCACCTTGGTCGCTTTCCAGAAAAAAGCTTGGGAGCAAACTAAAATGTAAACAGCATGGAGAATTTGTAGATTAGTGCTTTGAATATACAAAATTAGCCAATATCACAGTACAAATATATCCCAAATTAGTAAATACCTCCTGTGATAATGATTCAGAAACCCAAATACTGGTTAGGATCTACATACAAGATGTTCTGGACAGGCACAAAATACTTTTATTAATACAGTAATACTTTATTGCTTCAGCAAATTTAACTTCTAATTACTCTAAATTTCATGTAATCAAATTTGAGATCTAACCACAACTTACACTGAAAAACATCCCAGCGTGCTAAAACCTTGTCTTTTAGATTAAACCCGCCCATGTAGACAATTCTCAAATTAAACCAGTTTCCTGCCATTTTTGCAGACCCCAACAGCTAAGTAGGAGTAGAAATCACTGCACCTCAAGAGAAGAGTTACCTTTTGTTAATGAAACCAACAATTTTGAAGCGAATCAAAAATAATTTCTGTTTCCAATATTAAGAGAAGATGTTTCTCAAAATAGGAAAGCAAGAAACACTAGAGGAAAAAATCAAATAAATCCAGCTATGTTAGAACAAGTAACCCATATCACCTCCATTTGAAAGGATGTATAGATACATATGTAGTCATTAAAAAAAAAAAAATGCATTAAAGCATTTATTTATATTAGGTCAAGTTTTCTTCTTTCTATAGAAAGTATCTGTAAAATAATTAGCAGGGTGTGAATTTTCATCTGTGTAGGTGGGAGAAGGTGTAAAAGATCAAATTTTATATTTTCATATAGGAAAATTACCTTTCTAATTAGATGGTTTTCTGTATCAGCTACATAAATCACATTATTTTTTATAGCAATCCCTTGAGGTGAGTTGAAAGCTGCCTCTGAAAATTTTCCATCTCTTCTTCCGCTGTTTGGACCTGTCAATGAAACAAAGCAAGCGCAAAAGTCATTTTTGAAAGAAAAACTTAAAAATAATCAAAGTGCATATATTTAAATCTGTAAGATAATTACATATTCTAAAAGATTCTTTCATAGCACCTTGTATAGCATAAGTTATTAATATTTGGTGTACTCTCGTTTTAGTCACTGTGTTTTGTGACAATGACAACAATTAAGTGCTACTATGTTTTTCATTCTAAATTCCCTGCATCTTTGGCTTCGTTGTCTAAAAAGTGATCTTAATAAAGGTCTATATTGTTCTTTTTTCATAAGGAAAGAACAGCAACGAGAAAATAAAACGAAAAGTAGATTTTTTTATTCCTGATTGCATCAAAGCAAGTCAGCAGTAAAGATTTTAAATTCCAAAAATCAGTTTCATTTCAATTATATATTTTTGGTGCAAGTTTCAAATGAAAATACTCAGCACTGTTTTCTGATGAATAATAATTAGCGAAAAAGATGACAGGAAACTAATTATGTGACAGAAGAGTGAGAATAATGGAGTAACCGTCTTCTGCACAGTATAATCAAGAAAGAGGAAAGACCTTGACCCGAACAACACAGTATGAAGGTAAGCATCATATTTTAAAGGAGGAAACCTTCGAAGTACATTAGCAGTAAACATCAGCAGAAGTAGAAATGTTACTAGTAAAAGGTTTGTAATAAAACTAAATTTGAAATACTTTACTTTTCTGTACTTTGATAACTTGTTGGCATCTTACACTTGAGTTTTGGTAAGAAACCAGACAGAAATTCTGCAGAGGGATGCTCCTTTTCAAAACACGCACACACACACACACACACACACAAAAACCCAAAAAACACAGAAATAAAACCACAACATTTTTTCTACTGAGATGGGAGGCATTATCATGTCTCTTCCCTGCCACGCTACTGGCACGTATGGGGGTGTAAATCAATTAAACCTAAGACCACGTGCAACTCTTACATAAGACTACGGAATATGTAATTTGTGCTTCATGTTGGACATGGCATAAAAAAAAATACTAAACTTAGGCAATAAGACAAACAAAGAAAAAACATCAGTCAATTCAACCAGTTGCATCACCCCAATATCCACTGAAAGATATTTTAAACATTGTTTTTCCAACTAATATACATAAATAGATAAACGCTCTAAGGAAAAAAAGAGTTGTCATAAGAAAAGCTCTAAGAAAAGGACCGGACCAGTAACCCCAGAGAATATGCTCCATTTATAAAATAAACTTACTGTTAGAAACTTTCATAACCTTACCTCCAATAGTGTGTAGAATTTGCCCATTTTTCCGGGTAACCAAAATCCTGTGATGTCCAGTGTCTGCTATTACTAATCTTTCTCCTGAATTATCTACAGTAACTTTGCTAGGAAATAGCAAGGGAGAAGATGGGAGGGAGTCTCTGTATAGCTTGATTCCAATTCTGTTATCCTTGATTTGTCCTCTCTCTTTGTAGAACTTCAGAGTTACAGAAATAAATAAGAACAACTTCTCTTTGTGCCCCTCTCCAACAAGTGAAAACAGGATGTTTCCTCGAGGCCCAAGAATGACAAGAGTTGGCCAGCAGGACACTTCCAGTTCATGCCAAAGTGTCGCATCTGCATCATTTACTACTGGGTGGGCAATATTATACCTCAGAATTGCACTTTTGATGTTATCCAGAACTCTTTCGTTTGGGAATTTCGCTGAATGGACACCAACAATAACTAGGCCATCTGAAAGGAAAAGTAAGGAGTCATATTTATATCTGAATTTTATTTTAAAAAGTAAAAATGAAGCATAGTCATTGCACAACAGGACTCACTGCCTTGCAGAATGAAAGATGATTTGAACAAATAATAAACCATTAGGTCTCAGTAGAAATATAGCTATGTATACAAAATATTGAAACTCAGAAATAAATCACAAGTACGAGTACTGAGCTTGAGTATCATTACTTCCCCAGCTGGTTGACATTTAATATGGCATAAATTGTTTTTAATTCATGAACCTCAATATAAAAAGACAGAAATTGCTTTCAAAATAACAAGTAAGCTGAATAGCTCATCTGCTACTTTAATTTTTTCAAGTGTTTACCATACTTCTTTGTCTTTTGCTTCCCCAACACAACTATCCTCAGGCACAGAGATAAAAGTCTGTGGTTCAGATTTTCGCTATTTTTGTGTGATAAAAGCAAATCAACTCCCTTCTAGTACAAGATTTTACCAGTAAAATCTCTACCAAATGGAGCAAGCAATGTGTATGACATAAATATTAAACATCATCTCCCTTCATAGGTGAAGAATATTATTAAGCATAACCTTCTTATAGCCTGTGAGGAACCCGGTAACCTACAAAGTAACCTGTGAATTCCGTGATGATACTTAAGACTTCGGAGGGCTAATAAACTGGACTGCACTTTTAAAAGTTTTGAAGCTTAAGTGAACTATTTAATACAGACTATTGACTAACCTCATAGCACCACATACAATTAATACTGCATACACACACACACACTCAAAGAAAAATGTAGCCATTCTCTTTTTAAGTGTATTATACAATACAAAACCAGGGCATAAAAACTCCCTTGTTCCTAAAAGGGACTCAGTGTTCCAAGATACAATATGACTGTCTGACACCTATTCAGGGAAAAAAAAAATCTTCTGCCGTAATGCAGACTGCACTGCAAGCATTTGATGAATTATCTCTGCAATAATGGAGCACTGCCAGAATCATTATTGTTTTGGCAATCAAATCCATATTTTATTTTTAAATGATCTACTTTGTTGGTTTTGTGGTAGAAATGTAAGAAAGGCAGTTACTTCAGGTCTTAAACAGTTGTATGATTTGAGCTTGGGGGAGTTTCTTCTAAAAGACAAGCTCAGTCTCAGTATTTTTCTTTGATTATGGAGGAATGGAAAATTATTTTTCTCTTCTAGCCTTTCTCTTCCCTCAGCCCTAACACAATATTAATGGAGAAGTGTAACATCTGCAGGAATGGTCATATTTCATTACAAGAATAGGAAAGAAGAAAATTGCACAGCAGGAGAGTAATAAAACTTAGTCGAACAGAACAGGTTCAGGGATTACAAAATCACTATAACTGACACAGTCTTTGCTAATCCCACAAGCATAGCATCTTGCAACATCAGATAGTTAAAGTTGTAATATCATAAACTGTTGAATTCCAACAGCATGTCAAACATTTCCACCGTAATGGTGTCAGCAGCAGCCCTTACACTTGTCCTTCCAAAGCAGCAAAGCTAGAACAGCTCTGTACTTGACACCTGGACAGCACAAGCCGGATGAAACATTGTCTTGTGAAGAAAACTCCTGGGAGAGCTCACAAATATTACTGTAGGCTGTAGGAATATGCACACCATTTGAAACACAGTATTTGAAGGATTATGCCAGAGCATAACACTGGATGCCAGCCAGGCTATTTCTGAATATATAAAAAGTACTCCCTCTTATAGAAGTCATTTCTGGACTGCTGATAACATGAACTGAATATGCACCGAGGTTTAAAATAACTTTCTGAATGCCACTATGAAAACAGAAATAGCACCACTGAAGACAGCAGCAAGAGCATATCAGATAAAGATGCTAAGCAGCCATTTATTTCTATGGAAAGTAATCTTTGAGACAAATCTACTGAAGTTCCAGACAATAAGAACATGTGCATATGCACAAAGACATATTTGATGGTTACAACCATCCTAAAACAAGAGCTTCTTGTGTTTGCACATCTCATGTCTGATTATCACATTGCTGACGTTCCAACATACTCCTGCGTAAGAGGGTACTTACACCATGTGAACAATAAAAACATTATCAGAATATCAAGTTTATGTACCCAGTGAAGAGTCAAAGAAAAAAAAGACACTGCTGTGAAAATGCGTCCTTAATTAACCAGAAAGATACAGAAAATGTTCTTTCAGATATTCCAACAACGGATTAAAAAAATCTTAATACACTTTGAGATAGATGCTTTAGCAAAACAAGATGACTGTTTTCATTCCAAATAATCTTGTCAGATAGATCAGAACCCTCTGTTATTTCCATTGCCCTGTAAATATGTACATTAATGCTGCAAATACATCCTATATTAATACACCTGAAGTTTCGTAAAGCTGCAGTTTCATTATTTAACCGAGACATGCTGCCCTAAAAAGGAGCCATCTAGCTATTTGCATCAAACTTAGCATTTGTGCAATAGTAGGGTGATACACATTGCATAACTTTTCCAGTTGAAAGTGAAGCTGCTCCCACTTCCCCTCACCCCAAGGGAGACTTCCCTTAACTGAACATTGCACGTTGAAATGGACTAAAACTCCAGTATAAGGCACTGAGCAACAAGGCACTTGCATCCATTTATCTTGAATTTTGTTTTCATTTGTTTTCTTTTTTTCCTATGTCAAGCATCCTTTTTCCTTTAACCTTATTCTTCTGAACTCCACTTTCTCAGTTTTCTCAAGCCAGTTCTCCTCTCCTCTCCTCTTTCCTCTAGTAACTGATAAGCACTTTTTCCCCCTCCAGTGAAGACACACATTGCCAATACCTATAGCTAAAAAAACTCAGCCCTTTTTGCCTTGATGTATCTGTACATACACATATCCATCTATAGCTTTATACTACTGTAATACTAGAATTCATGCAGTTAATTTAATAAACCATCAAAGGCTCACAATCCACACAGGAAAAAAGTCAAAAGAATCAAAAGGGAAAGCTACAGTTAAGATCACATTTTCATTTTTGTTTGTTTGAACTATACAAACATTTTCATCTCTTCCTGAGCCCAGCTGCTAGCCTCTTTTACCTAACACATTAAATGTAAGATTAACGTCCCACACACCTACTCTCATCTCCTACTTCCACCCTAATTTTCCATTTTTATTCCAAATATGTTTTTGTTCTGCCTCTAGTTCCTGCAGAAAACAGAAACAAAGCTCAAATACAAAAAAAGAAGAAACAAACAAACAAACAAACAAAAAAAAAACAAAAAAACAAAAACCCCACACACCAAAAATGTCTCCATCTGGATTACAAATTCAGTATTTATCTACCAAAACCAAAGATGTTCAAGTATTTTAGGTAGCAAGTTTAAGGGGAGAGGTTGTTAAGAACCAATCTTTTTTTTAACCAATTGCTTTAAAAAAAATGATTAAATATATGAGAGATATACTGATATAAAATACAATAACACTGTAGTGCACAATGTTTATCATTTAAAATATTGTTTGGTATATAATCACTGTAATCTTCTGAAATCTCAATTCAGATCCTTTTCCTCAGCATAACTGATGTTCAGAGCAGACCATTTATAATTCATTAACTACCTTCCCACTTAAAGCAGTTTCTCTCCCCACAAAAATTCTGGACTTTTTTTTTCATTAGATAAAGTTCCTTATATTTGGAACCACCATAGTAGATCTCAAATTAATCTGAAGCAAAGAGCTAAGAAACTTTTCAGTTTCTAAGTCAAATGCACAGGGTTACATACATTAATCCTGAGCCTCTATCATATATCCTTGCATAGCATTTTTCAAATAGCTCCTTTTATAAAATCAGAATTGGGCTTTAAGTACATACATGAATTCTTTAATTATACAGATACAACAGCTACCTTATTTAACCTCATTTAAGAATGTGATGGGGGTACAAACAGCCACTTTTACCAGGTTACATAAAAGATTATAAGACACTTTTAGGTCTCCCTGAACTTCTGCCAGCTTTTAGTAATGAGCAACAAATGACTCAGCTACTCCACCTGCAACACTGCCAGGAAATTCTATTCCAGGCAAGCCAAAGCACTTTTACCTTTATCAGAGTACTGGTGCTCTAAGGCATGGAGATCGGGCAGCAAGTGCAAACAATTGATGCAGCAGTAAGTAAAGAAATCCAACACCACCACTTTTCCACAAAGGTCTTCATGAAGAGAAATGGGACCTTCAGTGTTCAGCCACTGTAAATCTGGAATTTATAGAACAGAGGTATCAAAATTAGTGGAAAGGGAGAGGGAAAGGAACATCTTTATACCTAAGTTCCATGAGAACAGACTAAATTCCCAGTATAGTTAATTTAAAAATGTTTAGCATCACTTTCTATCCTTGTAGGAATGCAAATAGAAGTATTATATTTATCAAACTCATCTACTCATCAAACTATTTTTCATAATTAGCAAATAAATTGTTAAGTAGTAGTGAGCAAAATTTTAAGTTAGTAACAGTTAATGTAATATTGAAAATGCAGATTATATATTAGACGCCTTTAATGGAAAGCACATGCAAGCTATAGAACAATTTTTATCCATCACAGAGTGTTATCTAACATTATCTAACTCCTATATGGATAATGCTTATTCTATTTAATATTAAACAAATATCTGCTAGTAATCAGATAAAATGCAAAACTCTTGGAGATTTTACATTTATGTAAAGAACTTATCTCAGAAACTACTGAAATATTTCTGTATTTATAGAGTTGGAACAGTTAGAAATAACAGGTATAAATTAATGATGTTATATGTTGATTTCAAAGAATTAAACCCCTTTCAGATATGCCTGGTACTATTTCTGCTCATTTATTTTCAACCACCTTATACAAGATATTAAAGCAGTGTTTTCTCATTTTATGTACATGCACACACAGAGGTAACTTCTGATATTCCTCTAATCCCACAAGACAGTGGCATTAATGTAGCAATAAAAATCCAGGATATGTTTGGTCCTTATTATCAATAAACATTTCTCAAAGTAATAGAAAAAAAACCCACGGGTGTAATATATCATAGCCAAACTACATTTCAGAAGGGCTAGATTTAAAAAAAAAAAAATGTACAAGTGTGCTTTGGTAAACGAAAAATACCCCCAAAATTCTATCCTGAAAGGTTCAACTAAAGAAGCTATTACTTCTTGCACACCTAGAACAAGTTACTCCTGCTAAAGGCAGCAGGAAGATTGTTTTTCTGCTTCACTAAGAGGAGGGCTGTTCACTACCTACATACATACACAAAAATATAAATGAATGCACACAAAAAGTTGTTGTTTTGGTGACAATAGCAAGATCCAGTAAACTCTTGCCTGTGCACTGAGGAAATAATGCATTCAACTTAATAAATGTTTTATCTTTTTAAAGACTAGTTTTTTATTTTACATTATAGGTCCCTAGATATCTTTCATCACTGTAAATTAAAAATGTTGACTATCTGAGCCGCTTTTCAGAAAAGAACATGATCTCTGAAAGAATACAAAAGGCGAAATAACACTAATGACACTAAAGACAAAGATGAAAGTTCAGGAAACCAAATCCAGAGAGAAAGAGCATTCACTTCACTGGTTAGGTCAGGATTACGTCCCATGATATACATGTGATTTTAAGCCTGAAGGGTGTCATTCAGGCTTTCTGTCTTGCAAACTCCCTTCGTGAGCTCTCCTGGTTCCAGCATCCCACTAGGTTAGCTGGACCCTGAGCAGGATATACAAGATCTTATAAGCCTTAACATTTGATTCACGTCGAGTGTAAAAAGAAATATAACACGTGGAAGGGGAATGGGGACACCACCGAGCAGGAATGACACTTCCGGCATGGTCTGTATTATCAAAAAAGGGGAATATTGAGGATCGTGGGTGAGATGTGGGAACAGAGTTGTGGGAAGCACCTTAAGGGGCTGCAGTGAAACCAGGTGAGCTCAGGAGGAAACTGCCAGAGCAGGTAAGGTGAGACCACTGCCTGGTGGAGATCAACACCCCACAGAAATGCTTATTAAAAACGGTAAAACAGCAAAGCTACATGGAAGTTTCGGGAGGAAGTTTTAAAGAACACTTTTTAACAAGCACTTGCAAAGTGCTATGAAGGGACTCCCTGCACTTGTCTTTTTCCTGCCGGCACTTTCGGGAGTCACATTTCTCACGACGGGGGCAGATTCTTTTGCAGAAGCCGTAAATTAACGGGCCCGCAATTAACACCTCACCCCCCTCCCCGACAGCAGCAGCAGGCGCCGGGGGCGAGAAACAGGGCTCAGTCCCGGGTCTGCAGGCGGTGGAGGGGACCTGGGAGGCAGCGGGGGGATCTGCGGGGTGTGTGAGGGGATGGACGCGGCCGCCCCCGCTGCGCCGCGGCCGGGCCCCGCCACCCACCTCTGCCGAGCTCGGGCACGGTGAGGTCCCGCTGCCGGCCGTCCGCCTTGCGCACGTACTCGTAGACCAGGTCCTCCTTGTGCGCGGCCGCCTCGGCGTCCTGAAACCTGGTTCGCTGATGCAGGTCGGCAATATAATCCGGCATTTTCTACAAGAAG
>JAWLRI010000203.1:5278972-5319590 GCA_034781795.1 Crypturellus tataupa | reverse complement strand
TTTTTTTTTTTTTTTTTTTTTTTTTTTTTTTTTTTTTTTTTTTTTAAACTATAGCCCTGGTATTCTCGGCGGCATATTCGTGAAAAGAGGCGCTAGCGGTGATTCCAGGTCCGCAGATTCACCACCGCCCTTTCTCTCCCGCCAAGTTATTTTATTTTTTAAGCGCAATAAACCGCAAGCCGGGGGCTAGGAACACTATCCAAGGTGGACCAAATAGTTAGAGGGAGTTTGCGTTTTTTTTCTTTCAGAAGCTACGGGAATTCGAGCGGCGGCCGCAGTGACGAAGCTGCGGCGGCGAATGCGGCGGCCGGCGGGATCGGCGGCGCGGGCGGCAGCTCGCTCTGGTCCGCGGAGGTTGGCGCGGGGCCGCCCGGCCTCACGACGGGTAACGGAGCGGGATGGCGGCCCGGGCGGGCGCTCGTGGCCTGTGCGGCCCCGCGGGCCGCGTAACCCGCGCGAAGGCCCCGCGGGACGAACCAGGAGCTGCTGCGGGGGCCGGAACCGCCGCGCTGAAGCCCTGAGCGGCGGCAGGAGCCACCATGGTCGTGTCTCACCCGCGCTTCCCGCTCCACTCGTTGCCCAATTTCGCTTTTTTAAAATGGAGTTCAAGCGCTTTCCTGGAGACAGCGGGGGAGGGAGAACATATTAGCAGAGGCAAACGTAGGTTTGAGAGCTGCTGTCCCCGAGCAAGGAGGGCAGCTCATGTGCTGCCATGTCAGAAGATGCTTTATTGGAGGAGGAGATTTGGGAGTACAAATCTATTAGGAAACAGAAGTCGGTGCCTCAGGATGGTGCGGAGAGCGGCTCTGCACCTGTGCAGGCAATAAGTAATGGCAAGTGCAGGCCGAGAAGGAAGGGAAATGGAAATAAGAAAAAATCAGTGGAAAAAAGTGATGCTATTAAGAAAAGCACCGATACTGTTAAGAAAAGCAAGCGGAGATCAAGATCAGATCAGGATCTAGATCAAAGTAAAGATGATTCTGTCGTGCAGTCCCAGGAGAGTGTTAGTAACCTCACAGAGCAGAGCTCACACAGTGCAAAGCCAGTTCAGGATGGACACTGTCCGAGCTGTCAGATGCCCTTCTCTTTACTGGTAGTCCAGACGCCTCGATGGCATGTTGCTGAATGCTTGGATACCCCAGGACCCATGGAAAAAGGTACGAGTAGCATAAGAGTGTCTTTTAAAAAAACAAAAATGTTAAAGACAAAACATAATGTTGCTGGAAACTCTTTTTTTTTTTTTTTTTTGTATTTAAAAATCTGAGGTGGTCCTAAGTTGTTATTGGCATCTGAATTTCAGGTTGATTCAGAATGTGGATTTGGTTCGTTTTGAAACATGTTTGTTGCCTTTTGTGATGCCAGTGCTCTGAGCTCATTGCTTCCATGTGAGATGGGTCTAAACTAGAAGCTGTGTAACTGCACACTGGAGCAAGCTAACCCTTAGTGTTGCGTTTATAACATCTTTTTAGGTTGGAAGCAATCTCACTTATAGCCAGCTTAAGGGGCTCTTAGCTGATTGCAGATTGTTTTGTAGTTGTGCCTTGTATCCTCTGATGACTACCTGTATAAGCTTTTATATGAAAAGTCATATATAATTTTAATATTTATGCCAAGTGCCTATCTTTAGAAAGATATTAACGGAGTTCTCTGCTTCACTTTCCATAGAGTGTCCTGATGGTTTACTCTGCAGCTCCACTATTCCATCCCATTACAAGCGCTTCACCCACTTTCTACTCGCAGCAAGCAGGGCAGGAGATTATCTTGTACCCTCTTCAACATGCACCCCAGAGAGAAAGGACACTTGTTCCACTGCTGCAGAGCCCAGCTTCTTCCCAGCTCTCGTCGAGGCGACTTCACAGGACAAGAAGCCATCCAGGAATGGCCCAAATGCTAAGCAGACGCTGGTGGTGCAGAGTTCAGCACAAATTAAATCTCTAAATATAACCAGTGAAAGTGCTTCCTCTTCTGCAAACGTTCACAGACCTCAACAGACACTCCAGTTCACACAGAGCACTGATGATGATTGCCAGTTTGAATTTTATGACTTTGCATCCTCTCAAGGAAGTGAAATAGGAGAAGATCTGGACAGCCAGAGAGATACAAATCAGCCAAGTCTGCTACAATCAAAAGTTGATTTCAGTGACTGTGAAATTTCTTATTCCCCACTAAGTACTTGTGAGGAAAGTGAAGAGGAAACTGAGAAAGAAGAGAAGAAAATAAAAGCATCCCAAAAGAAATTATTTGAAGTTCAGAGCTCTGAAAATGAAGATTCTAATTCATTGTTTAAAAATTTTGAGCTTCCTATAGAGCAGACACATCAGTATGGGCATGTTAAAATGGGAAGTAACAAAACAGAGCACTGTGAGAAAGTAAATATTTCTCAAGATCACATGAATAGCAAGTTCTCTAACTCAGCATGTGTAACTAATCTGCATCAGCAAGAGGTGCTAACCACAGCCTCCTCATTTCCTCTTAAATATAATATAATTAGGGAGGTGGGTGAAGAGTCAGAATTGCTTGCACCTGTTGCTAATGCAGGTAGTAAAATCTCTGAAGACAGCTGTACTCATGCTGTGGATTCTGCCTATGTGGCTGTTTCAGACATGGTGTTGCTGCAAGCAAGTGAAGGTGCTAGGTCTCTCCTGCCACAGGAAAGTAGTATTTTGAAGGACCCAAGTAAGTTTTCGACTAGCACAAATAGAATGACTGCTAGCACGACTGAAAAGGCAGGATCCCCAGAGAGTTTGCAGTCAGTAACAGAGAAAGAAGGAAATCTTCCTAAAAAAGCTGCTGTGTGCTGTTCCAGCCCAGCATCTAAAACAGTGCAGGCTGTTTCTTCAGCAAGCACGAATGCCAAATCTAGTTCTGCCAAAGAACTCAAGCAAATGGACATTGGTGTTTTCTTTGGGTTAAAACCCAAAGCAAAAGAGGAAAGCAAAAGAGAAGAGGAAAGCAAGAGAGAGACTTTGCCAAACGAAGGAACGCAGATATTGAATCCAGTTACTCCCGATGGAAAGACGCCCAGACGGCGCAAAAGGAAAGCTGAAGGATCAGTCGAGGATGTAGAAGCAGTTATAGGTAGCTCAAATAAAAATGGAGTCTTTGCAGATGCAAATTCTAGTGGCCAACGAAGGTGGAGAAAAAGATTTAGGGAATCATCTACTGCAGGGGAAGGAACAAGAAAAAAACAGTGCCCCTTCTACAAGAAAATACCAGGTGAGAGAGAGTGTTGATTGTGGATTTGTTTGTTTTGTTGGTTCTTAAAAAAAAAATATATATATATATATAATTTTAAGCTGTATTCCTTAGGTCCCTGGGGACAAATGGTTATGGAGAATGAGTTTTCCTTGCCCCACCCAAGTCCTTCAGATTTTGTAAAAGTGCAGGTCTCCAGAGGATGGTGACAGAACTGGAATTATCACTTTGTCATTATAGTATAGTGAAATAATCTCTAAGAAATTATTTCAGATGCAGATTTTCAAATATATTTAAGAGAGTAGGAGTATAAGAAGCTTTGAAAGACAGATCTACCTTCTTCAATTATTTTGAAAATATCTGTTCTTAACAATCCCTTCTTCTAATTCCCGAGTTTAATCTCTTACATAATTGTCAGATTTATTTTCCAGGCACAAATGAAGCTATTTCCTTGCACTAAATTGAAAAAAACAAGTTTCATTTTTGTATTAAAACTTACAGTATTGTGAATTTCAAATCTGGCTCTTCTAAAATAGTAAGAGATCTTTTTGCCTTTTATATTTTATTTTCCAGCCTGCTCTGTTTTTCTTTCAGGAGTTGCAAATATTTCTGGTGTTAAGTAACTATTTGGAAGGTGACAGCGAATGGGTTAATTCTGTGCAGTATTGTGTGAGTTCAGCCAGATGTCTGTTTGTTGACTTGTAATCTTGTCATTTGTAAAATGACCGTTTTTCAATATGTTTGAATTTAAAAAAAAGTAGAGAAAGGTCTGTCTGCAGTGATTTTATACAAGTAAAGCCTCATTGATAACAAGACAGTGGCAAATCAATGAAGTATTATCTCAGTAAATGTATTCCAAGACCAGAGATCACTTTCATTGTAACTATACAGTAGCATATTTTGGGAGGAATATCAAACATGTGAAAACATAAAAACTATAGTTTGACTACAAAGCATTTTGTTAAGCTGTAGCTGTCTGTTGTATTTTGTGTGAATATGGTGGTATCAGGCTTCAATCCATATGATCTTTCAAAAATAACAGCTGAATATACATAGATTTTTTTTTTTTCAACTAATTGCCATTTATGGAAGATGGCATTTGAAAAGCAGATATTTGAGTGGCCTGTGAAGCTGTTTGTGCATGGATATTTAGTTTGGCATCATTTTAATAAATGAAAAAACTCTTTTGTGACTGTTAACTCATAAAGATTCATGACGTGGTTTGTTTATGCTTCTTCTAGTTGTATATCTTGTAACTATGTTCCCTTTTGTAACTGTATTTTCCTTTTCATAAAACAAAAAGGAAAAAAATATAAGTAGAAAAGGAGAGTTCTGAGCTATGCGTATTTCTTGACTGAGTTTTCTTCTTCTTTTCTTGTAGGAACTGGTTTTACAGTTGATGCCTTCCAGTATGGAGAAATTGAAGGCTGTACAGCCTATTTTCTCACTCATTTCCACTCTGATCACTATTGTGGGCTAACAAAAAATTTCATGTTTCCAATCTACTGTAATAAGGTAAAATTTTTCAAGATTACTAGATATATCAAACTCATATGCAACTATTATGCTTTTATGCAGATAATGATAATTATAGGAGTAGAGGAAGGGCAGTAGGCATGGTATTTATATAGATTAAGTTGAAATCCTGTGGTCAAAGATCTTAACCTGATTTGGCAGGTAAGGAAGATTAGAAGAACTTCCATGACTAGATAACATGGAATAAAAATAGGTTTAAAGGGTCCCCAAGAGATCATGTGGTCTGATTTCTTGCTCAAAGCAAGGTTAATTTTCTAGTTGGATTAGATTGCTCAGAATCTTTGTAGTCAAATTTTGAAAATATCTGAAGACGTTTTCCAGAACCTCTTTGTCACCTATTCATTGCTTAACCACACTGTGAAACTTTCTGCTTATATTCAACCAAAATGTCCCTTTTTGTAGCTGGTAGTCATAGCTTTTTCTTTTGTGTGCATCATAGAAAGGAATCTGGCTCCATCTTCTCTAACTCTCTTCAGGTGGTGGAAGACTGCACTGAAATTCTATTTATGCCGTCTCCTCTCTGCATTACACAGACCCAGTTGCCTTAGCCTGGCCCTGTGTGTTCTGTGCTTCAGGCTTCTGAATGCTGCTGCTGCCACTGAATATTGTATTTCCAGTAGCTTTTCTTTATTGGTGATGCAGTAGAGCACCTTGCCTAAGCAGCCCATGCAGGACCTGTTCTGATGTATGCCAGGAGTTTCCTGGATTGCTTGTATCCCACTGTGTTACCTTCAAGCAGGTGTTAGGATGATTACATTCTTCCACAATGTTGAGGTGGTTACAGTCCTCCTAGGACTTAGAAAGTTCTTCAGTTATTCAGACAAGTCTTGGTCCTTCTGTTCTTGCTTGGAGAATTTATAATGAATATTCACTAGGATGCTCATTGTTTTGGAGCCTTCTCACTGATGCTGTTGATAACTTTTTATTTGCTTTTAAGAAGATTGCTTATTTTAACTTTAAGTGTTTTTTGTTGTTGTTTTGTGTGTTTTTTTTTCTTTTTTTTTTTTTTTTTTTAGGGGTGAAGCTACTAAAAGTCTTGATTATACCTAAGATTTCACAGTTTCTCCCTGAGACAAATTGTATGATTTAGAGATCCTTTGCTTCTAAAATAAATAAAGTTTGTTTGTTTTTTAAGATTTTGTTTCTATTTTATCTTTTTGCTGTTACAGATAACTGCCAATCTGGTAAAGAGCAAACTCCGAGTCAAGGAGCAGTACATCCACGTATTGCCAATGGACACAGAATGTGTAGTAAATGGGATCAAGGTGTTGTTGCTTGATGCCAACCAGTATGTATCACTGCATTTGCAAAGATGTGTTTATATCTATAGAATGTTAAAGATAAATAGCTTTATTCTGTTTGCTTGTCCATGTTTCCATGGTGTTATCCATACACAGTTCCTTAACTCTCACGGATGACAGTAAAATCTTCAGCTAAAGGAAAATATACTTTAGATTATTGTTAGAATGGTAGATTTTCATCTACAATAATTTAAATTTGAACTTCAAATCTTGTTGAAATCTATAACAAGATTTTTATTGGGTTCAGTACCAAAGACTGAGATTTTCCCCAGGATAACCCTAGAAGTGTGCCCGCTAGCATTGAAAGTAGAATACAGCTTCTGTCTTCCCATCCTGCGCCCTGGCAGTTCTTTTTCTTGATGCCTTATAGAGCTGTGAGATAGAAGTTATTTCCCTAAAGTATATATTTAAATGCACTGTGTTGCAGCTGGTTTGAATATTACTTATCTTTGGCTTTGTTTATAATCAAAGAGATAAGGTTGCATGAAGTGCTTTGAGAACCCTTTCTGGGAAAGAGAGAAGCTTTTTTGCTAATGTAATTTGGACACTTTTCACTTTTCATGATTTGCTCCGTGATCTGCTGCTCCTTGATCTGCTGCTTCAATTTAAAAGGCATATAAACCCTAGGTACAAAGTTCAAGTTTTGGAGAGCTTACCAGTTCTGTCATTTTTAGCTCCCATTCTTGCCAGTGTTTCCTTTTTGAGATTTTGTTTATCATTTACAGATATTTCATGCCCAAAATAGTCCCACTGTCATTTCCTAGTCTGAGCACTTGCCCTTTTCTAATTAAGAAGCTCAGAAGATGCAAAAGGGCTCCCTGTGGCTCACAAAAGAATTGCATTTATAACAGTGAAGTGGGTGGAGGATATGTTTAAAGCTTTAGTAAGTTGAGAGGAGTGAAAATGGCATTTGCAATAACAGTTTTGTTTGTCCAAAATAAGAATGTTTCTTGACTTTAGTGTGCCTGTTCGTCCTTTAAAACGAGTCTGATGGAACCACAGAGGCACCATCTATGTCATACCTAGACAAAGAAAGAGCATCCTAAAAAGGCAGTCAATGCTTGATTAATCTTGATGTATCTTGATGTAATCTTGCCATCTCTGCCATCAGTTAAAATCCTGTTCTCTGGGCCTTCCAGCTACTGAAGGACAGTGTATCTCTTAAGGCAGCTCATCAATATAGAGAATTAACTGTTTTTGTGTTTTTTGTTCTTTTTTGTTGTTGTTTTCTGTTTTAAGTTGTCCAGGTGCAACAATGATCCTTTTTTGTCTTCCTACTGGAAATGTTATTCTGCACACGGGAGACTTCAGGGCAGATCCTTCCATGGAGCGCTATCCTCCTCTGATTGGTAGAAAAGTCCATACCCTTTACCTTGATACCACGTAAGTCTTTTTATTTATTCTGTATAATCCTCATTTGAGTTGAGTAAGAATTTACATGAATCAGAGAATTTGCAGTATGAATGACCTTTCAGTTTTTGACACTCATTAGGTAAGTTTGGTATCATACAAAATTAGGTAATGCATATCTGATCTCTCCATCTCTTGTAGGAGTGAGAATAAAAGTGGGTGGTGGAAAATTTGCTGAAGTATTTGTTGAGGTGGACTTATTATTTATAAGTGATATTAAATTCTAGATGTCAGAGTTCATATGTTGAGTGCTCAACTCTAAAAATAGAGGTTTATGGAACAAATGGTTTTAGGTGGATTCAGATCTATTATTGAAAAAAAAAAAAAAAAGAAAATTCAAGGACTAAAGAATGCAAAATACATTTGTCCCTGTTTTCATTAGACCTTTCTCTGATTCATCTATATAAAATTGTTTTTCTGTATATGATGACTAATACCCATCTGCAGTCTTTTATTTCTGTTCCATATGTTTCTGTGAATGAATAATGCTTTATGTTATGGTTTGTGTGCAAAAAATAGACATAAGGAGGTATATGATACAAATATCTAACTTGAAAGAGCACTTGGTATTTATAGAAGAAAACAACTACAGAATTCAGTGTCAATTTCAGACGTGTGAATAGTTGTATAGAAAGCCTACAAATACCAAACATAAATTTTTTTGTAACAATTTTATCTCAGTACCATAGTGTTTTCTAACAACTAGATTGCTGATAGTTTGAAATTACATTGATACATATCACCACTTCCATTTCTGTGTTACTGTATGAATGCAGTTTTGAAGGTCTTTTAGGAAAACTAAATTGCCTTCTGTCATGTATAACAAAGTGCTTACATCTTGTTTCTGTGCTTCAGATACTGCAGTCCTGAATATACCTTTCCTTCTCAGCAAGAGGTTATCCAGTTTGCTGTCAATACTGCTTTCGAGACAGTAACTTTAAATCCACGTACTTTAGTTGTCTGTGGCACCTACTCTATTGGAAAAGAAAAAGTTTTTTTAGGTATGTAAAATAAATGCTCTACATCAAATGACTAAATACCTGTCTGAATCTGTAAAATGACCTTTACAGGGTATCTTAGGCTTGATGCATAAAGGAGATTTAGTAATTCTTCCTTTTTTTTTACTTCCCTCCTTTAGCATTCTCAAAGAAATGTTTTTCTGCCATTTTTACAGCCCCCAGAATGTACAAAGTGTCTGTTCAGATGCTAAGATGAATGAACAGCTCTGATGGTGAGGAAAGCACTGGTAATAATTTAAAAGGCATAGGTGAAATCTTTATGGTGTTTTTTCGTTTTAATAATAATCTGAATCTTTAATAATCTGAAGTGTTATCGAGAAACAGCAGAGAGGAAATCATAGGGCACACTCATCTGGGTGTTATGTTTCATTCAGTTACAGCAATACTGATTAGCTGTTTGTATTTTTTAGAGTAGACAGCTCTGTACTCTTTGTACTCCTGAGGAGATTTTAGTCGCTAGTTTAAGACTGTCTCTGATATTCAGCCTGTAATTAACTTGGGCTGTTCATGCCATATTCTAAAAAGTACACTCGGTTCTATCTTCTTTGAAATAAATACCAGTTCACCTCCAAAACATTTTAGCAAAGAACCATGACTTGTAACTGAAAAATGTACTTCTGTTCTGCTTCTTGTTCCAATTGTCCTACAGAATTCTAGAGCTAAAATACAGGAGGCTGCATATTGTAAAAGTCATTACAGTTTTCTGCTCTTATACTTGAACAAGGAACAATGTGGAGTATTGTATCTTGTTGAATATGGATTTTTATTTTTCAGTAATAAAAATGTTCCAGTGCAATAACTAAGACTATCTCTCCAAGACAAGTAATGTAAGAACTAATAATTTTTTTTTGTATTTCATTCTAAAGCAATTGCTGAAGTTTTGGGCTCAAAAGCAAGTATGTCCCAAGATAAGTACAAAACACTGCAGTGCTTGGAGTCAGCAGCTGTGAATTCCCTCATCAGTATGGACTGGCATGATAGTTTGCTTCATGTTCTTCCTATGATGCAAATTAATTTTAAGGTAAGTTTAGAAATATACAATAGACTGATTAATCTGATGGTAGAGCTTATTGTTGGCTCATCCCAACCTATGCTGTCTGTTGCTTTTGTCAGATCATATTTATTTGGTGAAGTTTTGACATATAGCAATACATAGAAAATGAGATGCAATTATGTATTAATAACGGTCTTCAAACATGATGCACAAAAAGTGTAATTTCGCATTAATGCTGTGTTTGTATGAGATGAGATTTCTTCAAAGGCGCACTCTTTGCAGGCCTTTTTGAAGTAGGTTTATGTAATGACTGCAGCATCTAACCTTTTAACAATTAATACATTATGACACTTGGTCCATGTTTTTGACCTGCCTTTTACCTTGTATCATGTAGGAAAAGACTCAAAAGAGTTTTCTTCTGGAGGATTTCTTTGTTTAGAGGGAGCCCATGAGCATTGCAAGCTTCCATACTGTAATTGTAAGGTTCTCTGTGCCCCTCTCAGTTCTATTTCCATGGCTTTATAAGAAAATTTCATCAGATAAAATAATATTATTTCTCATTATATTTTGAAGATCAAAGTGAGGATATGGATACTTGAAAACTCATACACAAATATATGCATACAGTGAGCACGCTGAAGATCACTTCATAAATGCTTATTTTTTTTTTTTTTTCCGCATACAAGAATTTTCTCTACTACCTGTAGCAAAAGGAGGCAAACTGGTTTTTGTTTAAGGTACTCTTTCATTTTTGCTTTCAGTGATGTTTTAGTGAGGAGATAGGGATTTCACTGTAAGATTTTTGTGGGAATTTTTTAGTTGGAAAAGGTGACTGATTCATGAGAAAATGTGTTTTTTAAATAGACCCAAAGTTACAGAATGACATTAAAGCAAAGCAAAGCAACAAGCTCTAGTTTAAAGGTAGCTAGAAAGAAAGATTTAAAAAAAAAAAAAAAAAAAAAAAAAACCCCACTTGGCCAGTTCAGCCTTTCTCACTTGGATTCCTTTTCCTGCTCAGATCTACTGTGTGAGCTCAAGCAAATCCTTCATAGTGACAGGATATTTAGCTGCAGGACCAGCCAAGGTCAGAGTTGACCTAAAAAGGAGAAAAAGAGGCAATATGATTTGGACAGGAGCTGCAGGAGAAAGAACTTAATATCTTAATGGCTTAAACTTCCTCTATAATCTTTTCCATAGTTGGGGAGAAAATGAGTAATGGAAATGCATATAGATTTATTATGCATAGCTCTATGTATTGTGTTGTCTTAATAAATAGCAATATGTTTTAGTTTCTTTCAGAGTTTGTTATGTGATACTGCTCTCATGTATCCCAGAATGGTTTTGTGACAGAAGAGGCAGACAGATGACTTCTATAAACCCCTGCATCCTCAGGATTACATGTTGCCCTAGCTTTGCACTTGCCAAATAGTTGGCAGCTCATCTAGTGCACGCGAGACTCGAGCTGTTTGTGTGAAGATGTACACACTTCTGTGCAAATACTTCCACAGTGGAGGAGACTGTTACCTGGCTTGAATTCTTCTGCTGCTACTTATCCTCAAGCATTCAGTTAAATACCACGGCATTTGTTATTCAAGCACTGCACTGAGAGTTGTATTGGTGTCCCCAAAACAGCTGAAATAGTAAATCCAAATTTAGAAAGAAAATATGTCTTCTCTGCTTTATAAATGACAACCTTGTCCAGGGACAGTCTCCATCTTGGTTAGGACAAAAGATGCCTTGCCTGTGAAATTAAATACTTGGCTAGATAACAGTGTATTTAATCCAGGCTTTATGACTGTCCCCTTGAAGAGAACCAGTGCTTGAAAATTAGCTCTGTGTGAAGTTTGAATAGTAAAAGTAGAGGAGGGGAAAAAGAAAAAAAAGCTTTAGGCAGTCAGAGGCAGGGCAGATATAGTGGATGGAGAACAAGCTTTTTGTGTTGTCATAGTGCCGTTGATTATTTTGTTTCTTTGAAGAAGGATTATAAATACTGTTTCAAAGAGGTGTGGTGTTTCACTGCAATGCTTGGTTTTACCCCTGTAAAATACCTGGGATCACTGTGTTTAGGAATCGCTCTTTTTAAATGAGAGAGTTGCAGCAGTGTTAGAGCTGGTAGTAAATTAACTATTTAAATATGTTTTAACCTTCTCATAGCATCTGAAAGCCACTTGCATGTCCAGCTGACTAACAGTGTTGATGACAGGTTGTTTTGGTGACTGAAGGAGGCTGATTTAGCAATGAACTATGTTTTCCTGTTTAAAAGGATGGAGGTTTTAGGACAATGTTGGCTAAAGAAACTTGGAAGGAATATTTGAAGTATACTTGTTATGGATAAGTACTGTAGTCATTTGTTTCATGGGAGGAGGCCCTCCCTTAAAATGCATATACGTTTCTTTTGCAGTATCTGTAACAGTGAAAATTAGAGACTTCTGCCCCTTTGACTATGCACTGGAACATTTCCAGAGAATTTAAGTTTTCGTGGCACATGCACAGTCTGCGTGACTCTTTCTGTGGCTTATTCCAGTAATGTGCTTCCCATGGCTTATCTCAGTAAAAGTAAGGGGAGATTTTTCAAAAATGACAGTGATGGAAATGTGCACACAATTTGAGATTGAAATTGCCTCCTTAGTGTTACCACTGCACCCTCCAGCACTGGTTAATACCGTATATTCAGAGCAGTTGGGATTTTGTTGGGGCAACATGAGCAAATGGAGCGTCGGGAGTTGTTGCCTTGTGCTGTGTTGGTCCTTTTGGAATGAAGTCTGAAGGTGGAGCAAAATGTTACAGATTTATTTTTGTCCTAATAAACAGTGGAATTGTGCAGTGCATTAAGAGTCATGGAGGTGAGACTCTTGTTGCAAAATGAAATGTGTGCTATTTCAACTATTTTTAGGATTTTTAGCTACTTTTCTTTAATGTGTCCAATTTATTAGGCCCTATATGTTGCTATTGGACACTGCATTGAAGATGCTACCTGTGGCAGTATCATAGTTTTCTACTTCCCTACTCAAAAAAAAATTCTTCTGCCACAGATTTGGGTTTTTTTTGCTTATTTGTAGGGAAGAACAGTCTTTATTTTACATTGCCTGCTGCTGACATAATGTTTATGCTTTGGAGCACTAAAATCTTGGACTTTAAAATGGAAAATGTGCCTTTAAGTTTTTTTTACAGGATACATGAAATAGACTTTCTATTTTTGGTTTGAAATAATATTGACTTCACTTTATCCAAAAGCAGGATTGTACATTCCTTGTACTTCCCACTCATCCTTTCTTCTAGCCTAGCTTAAATGAGATTGAGTGGTAACTTGGCAAGGTTTAAAAATTTTCAAATTTTTTTTTTTTTTTTTTTTTTTTTTTTTTTTTTTTTTTCTGAAGAGATAAGAGGTGGTTTCCTTCTGATTGCAACTGGAGTTGTGGTTAAGTGGTCAGAGCAAGACCTAGATTCCTTACTGAGCTCGTATACTGGCTTCCTCTGAGGTTTTTGGGTAGTTTGTTCAATCTGAGTGCTTCTGGGCACAGGCCAATGTCAGGATGTCAGTGGCACTTTTATGCAGATGATTTTTACTGAAACAGCCTTTCACAATACTTGATCACAGCCTGTGCTGGAGTCTCCAGCTGACAGAAGGAAATGAGTAGCTTGGGGGAAATTACACTGTCCCCTCAAGACCTATAAGATGATGCGACTGTCTTCTGTGTTTTGGTCTGCAATTGACATTCCTAATGTGTTGTTAGGTGAAACAACTGAGATCCTAAGGTATAAGGTGCTCTGCAGACATAAATATTTGTCAATATTAAGTTGAAGGCAAGTGGTGTTAAAAGAAAAGTTCTTTACCAAAACATGAAAACTAAATTTAGTCTGAGGTCTGTTCATTACCACATCCCTAACCCCTTCGGCTAATATTTAAAAGGTTTCAGTGTATGCTGTATTCCTTTAACAGGGCCTGCAAGATCACTTGAATAAGTTTTCTGAGAATTTTGATCAAGTTCTGGCTTTCAGACCTACTGGGTGGACCTACTCGGATTCGTGCTGCTCGGTGGTGGATATCAAGCCTCAGACAAGAGGAAGGATCACCATATATGGTAAATGTGTGGTAAAGATTCACTGCATTTAGTTTTGTAGGGATGGTTTTCATATTTTATTTGGGAAACTCCTGCTGTTCGTTGTAATCAGTGCTTCCTGATAGCTCTTCTGTGAGAAACTGAACAGATGGATCCCTCTAGGACAGGATTGTGGAATGAGTAATCCAAAACACTGTAAATACAGATTTCTTGCCTGTTATCCTCTCCTGCTGTCCTCTTGCAACTGAAGGACTTTATCTAATTTAAATAAGACTTCAGAGATGAAATTTTGGCCCCACTAATGATGGTGGCAATGCAGTTTTATTCCATATCTCATTCCTGTTGAGAGCATGAGCCACCTTCTTCCTCCCAGTTTGAATCTGTGGGTACAGTGTGTAGATTTTCATTTTACCCTTTCTGTAAGCCTTAGTTCTCCTGTTTCATCTAAGAACAAAAAATGATTATTTCGAGCATTTTCTTAGCTGGAAGTCTTCCTAAAAGTATTTTGCGGCATTCTAAACTGACAGATCTCTCCGATTTGCTTCCTCTCAGGGATTCCTTACAGTGAGCACAGCAGTTACCTAGAGATGAAGCGTTTTGTTCAATGGTTGAAGCCACAGAAAATCATCCCCACTGTAAATGCTGGTGACTGGAGAGCCAGAAGCTTGATGGAGAAGCAATTTAGAGACTGGATGGTGGAGAGCAATGGACACAAATAAGGAAGGATGCATATTGCAAAGGAGATAAACTCTGGAATTTCAATTCCCTAACTTCATTTTTTTCTGTGCAACTTTGGTTGAGTGCGACTAAGCTGCTGTTTCCATGAAAAAGCATTATTTAGGAAAAAAGGGGCATCTTTCACTTCTAGTGTACCTGTTGATTTAGTTTCCAGTAACTTATGACTTTTACTTAACACATGCAGATTTTGATTTTCTTCCTTTTTCTTTCATGTTCTTTCTTCCCAATTTTCTATCCCCTGACATTTCACTTCTGAGTGCTTCCAGGATAAAGATTTCTAAAAAAAAAGTTATGGTAATAAATGAAACAGTGGTACTAAGCTTACCTGGAATACAGGCTTCAGGGAAGCTTGTTTCATTAGGCAGAAGTGCCTATTTTGACAATGATGATTTTAAAGCTTATAAAGAGTATTTATCTTATGACAGAGGATTGGGCTGTTGGAGCAACTTGAAAGATAATAATTAAAAAAAATGTTGCTACTTATATTGCACTCAAGATTTTTATACACTTTTTTTTTAAATAAAGAATCTACATGAGAGGTGTGTCTTCTTTTTAAGTTAAAGGGAAAGGTATCATTTTCAAGGTTACTTCAGTTGCCAGTCTGACAAACCTACTGTATTCAATGAGCTTTCTGTAAATACTGCTTGTTTGTACAGCCTGTATGAGACTGGCCCCCTGTAGTGCAAATACCTCAGCACAGAAAGTGGTCCCTCTGCAGATAGTCTGTATTACACACAATCCTCTAACTCCAAATGTGTATGGGCCTGTTGCTTGATTTCTGGGAAAACAAGAAAAGTGAATGCAAATATTAGTAATGGAGCGGTAAGTTCCACTTTCTCAATTACCCTTGAATCCTACAAGATTCTCAGTGCTACTTGTTTCTGAATCTTATTCAGTATTATGTTGCTGCAAATCCATACATATTTCAGTCACACTAATGTTAAACGGTGCAATAACATTTGTTCCAAGCATTCAGGAGATATAAAAGTTGCAGCCTGTGTAACAGGCCATCACTAATCCCTATAAAAAATAATCTGAAATCTTCAGTATGCTTTTTGGTATAATATAAACAGGCACTTATCTTTGAAAAAAGCTCTGTACCTTGGAGAAATACAAGTTCTTTAATGATTCACACTTTTTTTTCCCACTGAAATATGCCACTGTTAAATGGTTCTATTTGAACTATGCACCTAAAGGAATCTTAGTATTTTAAAAGCATAATTTATTTTAATACATAATTCATTTTATCTTCTCCTATCACAGTAATTGTTAGTTATCCTGGGTTTGACCTGTTAATTTCTAGTACTCCCTTCCTTGTTGGAGTATGAAATTTGTCTTTCATGGTCTGTGCAAACACTGAACCCAATTTTAGCCCCTTGTACAAGTTGGAGCACAACTAAGGATTCTCCTTGGCAGGAAAATGCTGCTGCCTCATTAAAGATTCGTCCATGGTTCTGCCTTCAAACTCCTCTCCCTGGCTAACTCTGCACCATGTGTAAGGGTCTCAGTGCAGTAGAACAACCCAGCTCTTGCTGCACTGGGTCCCTTCCAGGCACCTGTTGCCCTTTGCTTTGAGCCCTCGGTTATTACCTGTGATAATGATCCAGCTGTGCTGACCAGCTTGCAAGTTTTCAGCCTGTTAATTGTGTTGTGGTTTGGAACAGATGCTGGAGCTCACTGTAGTGCCCAAAGCAGAAGTGCAGTGGCTCTTGGATCCCTTTCTGCTCTGCACACGCTGGGTCTGTTTTCAGCTGCCTCCTGTGCTCTAGATACTCACACATCATCCCTCTAGCTGCTTTCGTTCCTCCCTCCTCCTGCTTTGGATTTGCACTCCAGCCTCCTCTTTTCTGTGGGTGGACTTAAACTCTGCAGCATTTCACAGTAGCATCTCTGTAAGCTCTTTCCTTGGCTTCCTTCATATGGGAAAAAAATATATTTTCAGAATCGTCACTCAGGAAGAAATTATTTTTGTTTACTTCATTGTAAAGGAAGAAGATCAATAACAGGAAGTGCCTGCTTAGATTACCAGGGTTGGATATATAAGCAGATGTGGAAAACAGTTTGTTTAAACAAGATTTTTGAAGGAAGATTTGCAATAAGAGCTTTTCTCTTTCCTTTTCTAGATTATTCCTGGGCTGAGCTTTCTGATTGCAGTAGATTAGGTGTTTTGGAAAGCAGAGACATGATAAACCTAATTTCAGTGTTGAGGCCAAGTATAATTAATTGGGATTTAGGGAAAGTTCTGCTTTTGTCCGTGAAGAAGAGAATGTATTTTTTGTCTCTGACAGGGTTGGTGTTACAGAAGTCAAAGGATTTGCTATTCAAGTTAACCATGTTGGCTCTGTGTATGCAGGAGATAGCGCTTTTCAAAGGCAAGAGACTGGTTCATGTGGTGCTGGCAGACTTGGGGCAGCATTGAGTGCCCAGAAGGGTCTTCAAAGCCAAGGATGGCCTTGCACTTCCCATCACATCTCCCTGCGCTGAGTACAGATCACGCCAATAAGCTGATAAATGAGCTAAGAGCAACACTGCTTGAAAAGGCAAGAGGGAGAGGAAGGGAAGAAAATAGGGCTCATTATATTGAGTCAGGCCAGCAATAGGCTCGCTGTGCTAAAGGAAAACTGCATCACAACCACCATCCTCAGTGAAGAGGGCTCTGGGAAGACGAGTTGAAAGGAGTTCCTGAATAAAAGCATGTATGGGCTGTTAAGGGTGTTGGATATCTCTTAAAACTATGACATGAAACAAATACTGGCATATTCTCAGAATGGAGAAAGCTACTGAGGTGTCACTGGGCTGGTGGAGGCCAACCTCTTATCTGTGATCTACCCATATATTTGTAGTGTAGGGTATTGAATTGATATTTAATGGTTTCTTGTCTATTTTTTTTTAAGATAATATGGCTTCTGACATATACTTGTGCAATTTGGGATTGTTTTGTACCAAGCCTACGTTTTGAATGTGAGGAGTTAGGGAGGAGCCCGGCTGTCATGCCTGCGCCACACGGCTGTGTCTTGGGCTTCTGCTGCCCCGCTGGCCCCTTCTGTGCTGCTGCGGTGGCTCCTCCTTATCGCAGCTCCAGCAAATGCTCTGGCAGGGAAGCGGCTTTTCCACTGTCACATTTACACATGCCCTCGTATCTGGGAACTGAGTGGCCTCTTGGTGCCCGTTTCCACCAAGTGCTTATATAAACAAATAGTATTTCAAAACCCCAAGCTTTCTGCTTTGGCATTTGAATTTCACTTTGCCCACTTTTCTTTCTCTATGTTGTGCTGGTTGTTAAAGGCAGGAGGAGGAAAATGTTAAGGGCAAGAGCTATGACCCGTGCACCTGAGGAGAGGGGAGCCACGGTCACAGATGCGAATGCAGGAGGTTTTGAGTTCAGCAAGATTAGGATGGGTGCTGAGGCTGCTGTGTCCCCTTCTCCTCTCCTCTCTCTCTTCTGCCCTTCTCCAGGCAAGGCACGTGTGTGAGAAGACCCAGCTCATGATCGCGGTCTTGTCCTCAGGAGCTGCAGGCAACCTGCTCTGTGCCCCAGGAGGTGCCCGAGATCCACCGAACGCGACCCAAGAGGAGGCTCTTGTCCACCTTACTGCTTCCACAGCCTGGTTTGTATCACTGCCATGCGTGAACCTGCATGCAGCCACCAGTTTCACTCTTGGGAATGAAATCAAGTGTCCATGGGGAACACCAGCAGAGTCAGCTCATCTCCTAAATGAATATAATCATTTCATTCTGTTGCTAGCTCATTTTCTTTCCTTTTTCTCTCTACTTTTTAATCCTTTAGCAGTACTAATTGCAGCTGGAGGTCCCAGTGTGCAAAGCAGAGTCCAAGCCAAAGGCAGACAGTGCAGAAGGAGCTCAGTGCGAAGCTGAGAAAGTCCAGAAAAGGAGATGAAGGACTCTGTGCACGTCTGTAATGAATATGATAGTGGCAGAGCTTGCTGAAGCGAATGAAGATTTGAGAGAGTTTCACACTGCACCAGGCATAAAATGTAATGCTTAATCAATTAGGGAAATTTCAGTGATCACACAGCAACAGATCTGGATGCTCAGTGACTCTTCAATCAAAACCAGCAGATGTTTGGGCTCCCATCTCCCAGTTTGCTGCCTGCTGTTTTATTCCCAGGATGTTTCTCCAAACAAGCAGGCTGATTCCTTTGCCTGCTGGGGACAATAAACATCTTATCCCTGTCTCTGTGGCCCCAGGCTGTTCCTTGGAAAGCACTGGGAGCAGGTAAGGGCAAACAGCGGCCAGGTGCTGAGGATGAACAGTAGTGAGATGAAGAAATATGGCTCAGATGGTGCCCTCAGATACACATCGGAGCCACTGCTTTCTTTTACCTTTCCTGGCCTTTAAACTGATGTGCCACAGATGCTGAGCAGTGTGTGCACTCCCTGGTGAATACACACGGGAGGACCAGTGACCACTACGTGTCTAGGCCCAGTGACAAAGATGCCCTCGCCTTGGGTATACCTGGTGTCTCAGGCCTGCCTGGGGTCTGGGGTTGGCAGGAGCAACCTGGCTTGCATTTAATGATAATTGGATTACTATAAGAACCTATTCCCAGAGGTTCTGCACTTGCTTAGTTGCCGGCTGACTTGTTCGATAGCCCTTAGATGTGACAGTTGCTTATTGACTCGGTTCTGCATGGGTACAGTCTGTTACATTACCCTCTGTCTCCTTGCTGCAATGCCAAAATATCCCTGGACTGCTCCTAGCCTCTTGATCTCCATCAGCAGCAGCAGTGAATTCCATTTGCAGGAGTTAAACAAGACAAATAAAAATGAATGGAAACTCTCAGGGTGCCAGGACCATGGGGCTGTTGTTTTTAGCGACGTTTCATCACAGTGCCAGAGAGATGGGACACACATTTATTTCAGTGCTTCAGCTGGCCTTGAAGATCAGGTACTGCCACTAGCATGATAGGAATAACCTCAAGCTGATTTATTTCAAATCACTGGATACATAAAAAACTTACAGCAGACTACTTCAATTTCATAGGCTTTTGCTTCATTTTTTTCCTACTCCCTGTCCCCTTGCTGTCTATATCTGCTTGTGCCTCTGTTTTCCTTTCTCTCTATCACTGTCAGACCTCCCAGCTCCCCTCCTACTACTGGGATTTTCTGAGAACTGTTGCACTACCACCACTCACCTTCATTCTTAGAAAAAGGAGCACAAGAACATTTGCTTGGAAGTAAAGACTTCTGTGAAGAACAACAAATAAGACTGAAATGGGGCAAATCTGTGGACTTAAGCCCAGAAACGCTTCAGGGCATCTAATCACTTAAAGGACATTTAGAATGTAAATGAGATTATTTTGGCAAAATGTGTCCTGATGTCAAATATTCAGCTTCCCCAGGAAGCTGAGGAGCTTGAGTGCTTGGAAAAAATGGGCTTCTCTTGGATGAAAAGACTTGAGCAATCTTCATGTCTGATGGCAGTAGCAACCATCTGATAACCCTTGGAATGACATGAGCGCTGGCTCTACGCTGGGCTTTATAGGTGCAGACTGGAAAGAGAAGTAGATCTTACAAGCAAACTTACCCAGTAAGGGAAAAAATGGCCACAGGTGTCTTGAGGGCCATGGAGGATGTTCTGTGGCTTTCTGACTTTTGTTCTGCCTGCAGAAAAGCACAGCTCTCCTCCTGCACGCTGCCAGAAGTGCCTGCTCCCCAGAACCTCCTGCTGGGGCCAGTAATGCAAGCACTGGGAGTTTCGGTGCGGGACTCCCTGGCTACGGCTGCTGCAGAGGAGCTGTCAGTGCCACGCAGCGATGCTCGGTGCAGGTGCACACACGGTGCAGCTGCATCGCTGCGGTTCCTGCATCTGACCCGTCCACCCCTGCAGGGCAGACGTGCTGTGGCCAGAGCTTCACAACGGAGCCGATCAGCGCTCAGCACGTTCACGTGTCCAGCAATCCTGGGCAACTGTACAAGCTCCCTGCAGGCTGCCAGGGCAATATTTCCAGGTGGAAAAGGACAAGTCTGAGCACTGTGAATATGTGGTGGGCTTTTCCAAATGGGCTCTGTAGCACACTGCTAATAATTCAGTGCTTTTCACAGAAAAAATAAAGGCAGGCAAGGCATGTGCTCTAGTTCTTCCAAGTCTTTTCTTCCTTTTCTCATTTTTCTTCTAGGGTTATGGAGATGGAGGCCTAGATTTATTTGTTTTTGCCTTCTAGAGCAAGTTTTTGAGGATATCACTTTTAAACTGGAACTTCTGCTCTGGGGGAAAGGTCAAAATCATTTATACCTTTTTTTTTTATTATTATTTTTGTTCTGTTCCAAGGGCTGAGACAAGCCTGCATCCAGTTGTAATGGTTCTTGATAGCTGCTACATGGCTACAATAGAATACCCCGGGGCTACAACAGAATATCTCAGGAAACTCCTGCTCCTCCCTTAGCTATTTAGGCTGTGTATTTTCACAAAGAACATTCCTACAGTCTTGTTGAGTATCCTTAGTGTACTTGGCAGTGGCTGTTTCAGATAGGCATAATCATAATGCAGCTCTACCTAGGATTATGTATGCTAAAACCAATGCTATGCCCCCCACACACAGTTCATTTGGCTCAGTCAGTGTTGCCAATATCCACATCTGAAAGTGCCAAGGGCAGAGATGGAGACATGCAGCTAGCTGCTGTGCCACCACCTGGGGATTCACGGGACAGAGTTTGCTTTTACATCCACTGATCAACTTCATCAAGTCTGGTTCTTTATTGTGAGTGAGGAAATGAGCCAAACTGAGAGGGGGCAGACCTGAGCTATGGTGTGCAGCTGGCTCATGCTTTTAAGTCGAGGAGATGCGGAGGCTTCAGAGAAGGATGAGGCTGGGAAGCTGTGGCCTGTGACTGGGGCTCTGGAGCACATCTCGCAATGGCGGTAACAACAAATACAATGTTTTGAGACAGGGTATCAGCACCACTGCTAACTGCAGTCTTGAGCCCTTCCACTGGCTACCTACTGTCTTTGCCCCAACTTCGGAGCTACAAAAGCAGCCAATTCTCAGGGACATATCCGATCGTGTTTGATTCCAGACACTCCAGGATGGGAAATTCAACTATGCCAGACACTCACCTGCTATAGGTCTAGCCCTGCTGCAACTGGACTGACTTTGAACCTACAAGGAGCTGGCCCTACTGTAATTTCAAAGGGACAGCACTGAGTCACCAAGCAGCTGCTGGTAGCAAGGAAATGGCTCCTGGCTGCTGATCATCTTAATCGCTGCAGCATGAAGATAGGATTTCTCTCAAGGTGTTTTTGCTTGGATAACCTTGGCCAACCCCTCTTTTTCTTGAAATGATGCAATAAATTAGAAAGCAATAAGGGGCCAAAGGCAACATTTGAAATTCCAGTGGCATTTCTGGGAACTGCCTCCTGCATTCCAAGTCCTCTGCAATGACCTGCTGGCCAGCATGCAGAGGGAAGGGGATAGCTACAGAGACGCAGGGTTGTGCAATGGCTGTTCCTGGGTATCCCAGGTTGGACCGGCCCTGAACAGCATCCAGTCCCCAGCTGTGTAGCTACACATTGCACTGCACAGAGCTTGTGGTAGCCAGGTTGAAAATGGAGGAAGTTTGCACACACACCCTCCCCCAGCTGGACTTGTACTCCTACAAAGGATTTGTTCCCTCTCTGCCATCAACATATGGCTCTTTCTCAGTAGTTTTGCCCCCAAGAGGAAGTAGTGGGGCTATAGAGCCTGTTTTGTGCCTGCTGTACTTTGCTTCAATGGTATCACATCTTTTCTTCCCATTTCATTCTCTCTGTTCTGGGACTTGGTTTTGCCCTGGAAAATTGCCATTTTCCAGCTGGTCAAGGGTCTTAGGGTGGCTGAAAGAACCCAATTGATGGTTAGGATTTGAGGGGAAAAAGTTAACAGGCAACAGGGAGCAAGTGCAGCATGGGCCATAAATTAACAGCCAGGAAAACAGCCTAAAGACACTGGCTCTATTATATATATTTTAAAAAGTTTCAGAAAAAGATTGATCTTTTGTTAGTTAAGGCTAGCATGGTCAGATATTTATAAGGACTTGCTTGGTGCCTCACTTAGTGATTCCTGGAAAGCTATCGGTAATCTTCAGAAGCTGAAGGGGGACTTTATGAGGAGAAAGTGAGGTATGTTGTAAATCTGTTAATCATATGTGGATGGACAACTTCATACACCCAACCAGAAATTACTGTATAGATGCCATTTCTGTATTCTATACCTAGCAAGCCTATGAATAGTAAATCAGAGTGTATGTAACATTATTTCCATCTATTGCTGTGCAAACTGACATAATGAAGTAGTACCTCAGTGACTATTTCCATACCATGTGCACATACCTTCATATTCATCATTTCCTTCTCTGGTTTTCCCAGTTCTCTTGATCAGTAACTTTCCCAGCACTGGCCAACTCTGTACTCTCCCAAACACTCCTGTTCATGACATTCTCACTCAGGGCTTGGTTAAACTGCCAAAGAATCCACAGGTGCTTCAGATACATTCCCTTTTTCCAACCACCACTTCCTCCATCATCCTTTGAATGTCTTTTTGTGGCTGTAATCTAAGAGGGGTATAGCCCAAGGGAGTCCCCACTGAATCACTACTACACACTTTATTTACCAACCTTCCTTCCTATAATTGCAGATCTCAATTTGACTTTGCCTTTCTGTAATTAGACCCAGGGAAAACTTGGCTTTATTGCAAATGCAGGGTTTACACACCCTTAACTGTTTAGGAGATCAGTATAAAACAGTGTAATTCAGTGTAGAGAGGCAAGCACAGGTGTGAATCAATACTTCAAGGTGTAAAATGTGTATAGAACAAAGTTTTAAACACGTTTTGATCTTCAGTATTGTTCAGTCTATTCACTTTGGTCAAACACAGTGCATTCTTGTGCCCCAAACCAGCTATTAGGACTGGAAGTGAAAGTTAAATCCAGGTCCTGTATTATTTATCCTTCAGCACCAAAAGTTGCCTGACAGCTCTTGAAACCTTTTCCTGGTGAACTTTAGCACTTAGATGCTGAGATCTTTTTTTCAGGAACATGAGCAGCCTTTTGCATGGAAGATATCTGAGTCTGGGATCCTACGTAGAGTAAGTTTCACCTTAAAAAGAAAAAAGAAAAAAAAAGAACAGAGGATAAGAGTCTTTTCTTTTCTCTGTGCACAAGAACCAGGTGGGTAAGCTGCCCTTGAAGACACCACAAGCAACTACTACACACCCTCTGGAAACATTCCTTTATCCCCTAAAGTCTGCGTTTTAAGGTCCTTATCTAAAGATTACCAAGTCACTCTAGTTTACAATTGGCCACAATCTCGCAAGGTTGCTTCAGGCTCTTTGAGATCAAGTCAAACACAATCGTGCAGACTCTGTATTCCCCAAAGAGCTCACAAAGTGCTATGTCACTGAATGACGCTGCGGGGTCATTTGGCATTGAGATTACTAATGCTAAACTCAAGTAAACCCATTTAAAGAAGTTCTTGAAAGGTGAAAAATAACTTGCTTTCTCATTTGGCCTAATTCACTAGACTCATCTTCAAACCAGTTGAGCTTACCTCCTTTCTTGTGGACCTGCTGATAAACAGGGAAACTTCCTCCACACTCTTAGGGTGCAGGTCATTCACAGCCACTATATGGTCTCCGTGGTTAAATATACATCCAAGTCGGTAAGGACCAGTCCAGTGTGAGACACTAGGTTATTGGAGTATAGACAATAAAGCAATCACATGGGACACTGTTACTGCTAACAGACTGAAGATGACCAAATGGGATCACATTTATTCCTATTTCCCTCTTGAAAAAGCACACAGAGAAAGTGATACTATAACTTTCTGATCAGGTTCTAGCTGAAAAACAAAACAAAGAGCGTCTGCCCCACCCTCACCCAAAAAAAAAAAAAAAAAAAAAGTAGAAAGAAACCACCAAAGACCGAGCAACCAACACCCTGCTTCATCAATCCCAACAGGTCCCAGTAGAAGTGTACATGACACTTTCACTGACTCTCTTGCTAACAAGTTCAATAGCAAAAGCTGAGTATTTGGGTCTGAACACAAAGTGGGCCACTTTTGGACACATGCACACTGCTGCAAATATTTTAGCCCTCTGATCGACAGAAACAAGTTTTGGAAACCTTCCATGAGGAGAGGATTAAATTTAAACCTATATGTGTTATAAGAACCTCATGTGTTATAAGAATAACATATCTATCAGCATCCTTGAGACTGAATGAGCCAAAATCCTGCTGGACTCCAATGAAAATTTCAGTGTATTTTTCCTACTCATCTCTGATAGAGTTTCCTTGATGACCAGCTATGTAGCACTGTCTGACCCAACAGTGAGACCTAGTGTTCTGTCCTGGAATGAGCCCCAAATCCTGGCCAGATGATTCCTAGCAGTGAACCAGTGCTGGGATTAATTCTGAAATTATCCCATGGAGAATCTTACACTGGGATCCAATTCAAGTCAGCTTGATTTATCTAACATCGTTTAAGTTCTCACAGCTCACACTTAACTGGAGACTCTTAATGTGCTCTGCAGGTGCCACTAGACAAGAATAATACTAGGGACACAGGCTAAAAGGTAAAAGGGAACACACAAAAGGACTGGATGAACTAGAGTGAATTGCTGAATTATCTAGATCTGGAAATGGTTCCCTGTGTGCTAATGGGTTCCATTTTCTCATTTTCTCCAGTGACAGACAGACTTTATGACTTTCCAAAGAACTTTTGTTTCTTTCCACAGTTTTTCTTTTCATATGGCATAAACATACTTAAGGGGTATGGTGACAAGAAGTCAGATAAGTGGGATTTGAATTCTCTAGCTTGTATGTATTTCCTGATTTTCATCATCATCATAGCATAACAAATTATTGGTCACCTATACTAATCTCTATAACATTTAGTAAAAAAATTATTCATCCTATCATAAGACATATCCCCTCATCATATCTCTATCATCACTATTATTCAACAAATCAAAAATTGACCAGCAGTAATTAAGTGATTCACACTAATATTACAAAATTAGCTTTTGGATGGGATTTAATCACTCACAATGATTGTTCTGTTCTGCACAGTCACAAGTGTGTATGGAAGTATGCAAGGCTGCACATTTCTATCTCTAAACTGATTGTCATTCATTCACATGTGACAGGCACCATCATAAGACACCCAGAACTCACCATATTTGTCCTGCTGCTTCAGTAAGCGTTAGGTAACTGTTAATATCAGTCAGGGGGATGAAAATATCTAACTTCTGCAGTTGGGTCTCATCTGTAACTTGACTGTAAGGGAAAACACCAGAGACAAGGGATGCTCTATCAGTACCTCAGTGTAAACCCATGAATATTGGCTATTTCTCTGCAATGAAAAAACAGGCACTTACCCGAGTAGTACAGTCAGTTGAACAACTGAAAGGGGTAATGAGTTCTGCTTTCTCTGTGGGGTTGGCTGCTGACTGGTGCTGCTTTCTACAAGTTTTAGGTTTCTATTTTCCATCGAGTCTCTTGGACATGCATTGGTTTCCCGGCACTTGGGAGGAGTCAGGAGTCCATCTCTGGTGCACGTGAGCTGGTGCTTCTCATCCAGGACCCGACTGAAGAGAAAGGGCAATACAAAAAACAAAAAACCAATAAAAAAAGAACTAGTCTGGCTATAGTCAGGCACAAAAGACAAAAGTTACTTTAGCTTTGTTGGAAGCTGGATCAAATAGCTGCTAGTGAAGCAAGGAATAACATGTTCTTGTAGCATACCCAGTGGACAAAATTATAGCTAAGTGAAATAAACTGTCCTTCTAAAAATGGATCATAAATATCAAAATAAAACTTTTCAGTATTTAAAGACTACTATTAAGCCTGAAAGCATTCCAGCTAACAACATGATTTGACAAAGAGAGTGAGTGCAGATTGCTGGTGTTAGATGTACCGGCTCCTGTGGGGATGGAGCACTGTCCCCTGAGGGATACAGTAATGCAGATGTGCTTAAATGCTTCTTGGGTTGTTTGAAGAACCAGGTAATGTCTCAGGCCTCCCCAAGTCAAGTGAAGTGAATAGCAAAAGTTGTTCTTAGCGTGTTTTAATTTGGATGGTAGAGGCTTGTGTGCTTTTTATAGTGCTTCCCTCCAGAAAGTCTCTCAAACATCCAGAGACACTGCAATGAGTCTAGTGCAAGGAGGTGGTTTGAGGGGTGCAGTTTCCAACTGCCTCCCACTAGGTGGGGTAGGATCTGACCATCCTACATAGGTGGGAGGACTTGGCTCACAAGTAACAACTAATTCTTCCCTGGGCCTTCTACCAGGACAGCACACTTCCCTTCAGCATAACGTGCCATAATATGACAGTTGTAAAATCTCATTATGGCACTAGCAATGTGACTAATTTCAGGTCTATCCTGGTGACATGCCAAATACTGTACTTGCAAAGCGTGTGCAGCAACAGACCCAGCCTTTGGAGGGCAGAGCAGAAGGAAGAATGTGAGCTTTTCAAGATCACATAACTGCTTATTGGCAAAATTGGGATCTAACATCCTAGGTCCCTTTTTGTCTTTTAACCACCTGACAATGCTGACTGTGGAGTCGGTCTGCAGAAGCGTTGCTGGGGCTTGGATGGAGTATCTGAGTACAGTGGTGGGCTCCTGCATCATAAAAGCCTAGAAAAAGTACCAGTAATCTGGAATGGTTGTGTCCTACAGTCAGAGCCCACCTAAATGCCTGAATCTGCATGCGAGTGTAAATTTTGCTTGGATAAATTTAAATAAATAAATTTGGATAAATTTAAATAAATACATTTAAAATAAAACTTCACGCAGCAGTACAGTCAGCAGTTTTGAACTTTCTGAACAAAGACCAGAAACAGCCTCATTCAACCAAGGTGAAACAATACAAACTCATTCAAATTAGGTGAGAACTATTTAGATATCATTTGGGAAATACCATGAATGACAATATCTTCCTATATCACTATATCACTTTTAATTTTCAAAATCTTAATAAAGTTACTTACAGTGATTTCATTGACATATAGATGTGTTCCTTCACAGTGTTCTTCCGCACTGTTTTTTCTTGTGCAGGAATATTAGACTCAGCTGTAGGTTCAGGCTGTGATATTTCATTATTACACTGTTGGAAACATAACGATATACAAGGTAAATGTTCTGCCTACAGAAAAATCTTCTTAATTTCATTATTTCATTCAGTACTTGTGCTGTTTAAGGATAATACACTGGTTAACACAACTTAGCCTTCCTCAGGCAAGTCACCTCTCAGAAACGGAGAGCTATAAAAAAATAGTCAAAACCGAAATGCACATACCAAAATGTTTCATAGCATTCTAAAATCACTGGGTGATTTTACAAAATTTATTAACAATTCAGAATTATATTTTAAAATATTCAAAATAATGTACTGATAAATTTCCTAAGGTATCAGTTTCTGAAAAAGAGTGACAGAACAGACAAAAGCCATTTACAATGAAGCAGCCTGCTGGAGGAATTTCAAGAATATTTTGTCAAAATGCTACTTGCTACCAGAAAAATCCTTTCACTAAATCTAGCATATTATCTCCTTGTACATATGAAAGTTCTATCAAATAGCGCTTTTTCAATGTATTTCTCTAGCAAAGCTTTATCTATAGCTAGTATTAGTATATAGCTCTCTATATACCAGCTCCTTTTTGGACTGTTAAATGCCTCCTGGATCCTTGGAGTTAACAAAACAAGAACTCGCATCTGATTAACTACCTTTGCTAAAAGATTGCTTGGAGTTTTATAATAGTCATCTTCTTCCTCTTTGATGTCTTCATCTGTATCTGACAATGGTAGACTTTCCTCAGTCTTCCCCATAGTTTTATTCTGTTAAGATAATGTTTTCATATTTAACAGCATTTACAGATCATTTAATGTGTATTTTCCATTTATTTGGAAAAGTAGTAGAATCAGTAGCTATCCACAGGAAACATGAGAAGACTTGCTTCTCCTTCAAGACAGAAATGTTAGTGCCAGCCTGTTTAAGGATCAAGGTATTTGTAATTGTGCTTCATCTTGTATTTTTGCAATAAACTGCACATGCACAATACTGGCCACTAATATTAATATTTCTCATACACTGATATATAAGCAGCAAGAAGCTGCAGTTGACTGTGTTCAGTAATTGTTACTTTATTTAAAAATCATATATAAGTATTTAATCCACTTGGCTTTATGCTGCATAGATTTAGGGTACATTTCTGCCTACAAAAGATTTTTTTTAATTTGGGCTCAATCTTAGAGTTCTGACCCTACAAAAAGAGATTCAAAGAAAATCTAGAATTGGATATTGAAATATTCATTAAAGCATCACTTAACTGCTACGAAGTACAGAATGAATTTGGGACTTCCCTGATTAATGACAAGTCTTATAACTCTCATTATTCCATGATAAATTTATTTCTCTCTCTCATTGTTGACTTCACTATAATGAAGAGGATGGCATTTAGCATTTAGTTTTCTCCTAATGCAATTCTCCATGTCATGTTTCTGATGCAATCTTTTTTTTTTTTTTATGTCTCTATTTGCATCTTAGGTATCCATGGTGATAATTTTAATAATTCTAAATATGTCACCAAATGTATTACTGCTTTCAAGGTAAAGCAAATTTAATTAATCTGTTTCACATAAAGAGAAGAAACTGGCACTGAATATAAATCAGAGATGACGAAGGCATTTATGTTCCTTGTGGGGTATAAATGCTATTAAAAAGCAGCCAGTGTCAGAACACACCTACAAACGGTCCCTCAGACGTATCTAACTAAAATCCTTACTGGGAACTGGACAGACTCTATGGCCACGATCTAAAGTTATGAATGAGTTTCCCAGTGAATTTTCAAGGGTTTTGGCTCAATCCCATTGTAAACGCTAGGGGAAAAAAAGGAGGCAAAAGATTTGATAAGGCCTTGAGATCCACCAACATCTCTCAAGAGCAGACAGCACTCGTCAGCTTCCCAAACTGATCCTTCAGTCACTGACAGCGGCCAGCTTTTGTGGTGCAAATACAGTGTTTTTCTTGGCACTATCTCAGAAAGTGGGTTCAAAGAGAACCAGCTCCTGGAGATCTCTGTTGGGTTACAGTGTCCCCGACTACATGACTAGACTCCCTGACATTAAGGAGCCTGTTTGCACAAGTAATAGTAACTCAAAGAGTTTTCAGGATCAGGGCATGCAAGAGGGAACCACCAAAAGAAATTAGATACCAGAAATGTGGAGTCATGCTTTTAACGAGAAGTAAACACAAGAGTTTAATCCAGAAATGAGTTGTCTAAACATCACCGAGCAAAGAAAAGATACCGAGTTTGTAGCAGATACTAAACTTATGAGGCTAATATGATATTTTTATGAACTGAACCATCATTGTTCCTTGTTAGCAATCTGGCAAGGTCATTCACAATATTTTCAGCTATCCCGAAATAAAACCACAAGCTCCTTACTGCTTACTCATCATAACCATTCTGTTCCAACAGCACTGTATTGACCTCCAAGGCACCATAATATGAGAAGGATTAATGAAAGACAGGAAAAGGACATAGCAGAGAAAGAGATAGCAAGAGAGCCTTGACATGTATATACGGTAGTGCTAGTTAACAAATCTAATAAAACCAACTTGGTTTGGGGGGTCAGACTCACTGAACACTTCCATAAATTACTATGCATCACCTGATTTGTGCTAACTACCCATGACATTGCAAAGCAGTTTCAATTATTTTCACTTCATTGCACTAAATTTAGCTGTATAATCTCATACTTGCTGTCAGACTGTACAGACATGGACGGTTACTGCAACATGTGATTCACCAGCCTGCTAGCCTGACAGCAGAATAGATTCCTTCCCCCTGTCTCAGCCACTCCAGATCATAGTCCACTGTATAAATTACTAATAAAGATCTCTTTATAGCCAGCTGCCAAACTGTCTACTGGCACGATGGAGCCTTGGGCCTCTATTTGGTTCTGCTGACTCTGCTGAGTCAAAGGCAGTAACCAAGGGCAGAGGTGAAAAACATCCGAAACTGCTGCAGCTATTTGTTCAGGGAACACAGGTCAGAGCCCTCAGACAATAATACATGTTTATTACTTTAGCTTTTGAATCATTTCTAACAGATAAGGAAGTTAAATTACTGGAAGCCATATTTATGCATACCTCAAATTGAGGCACGCCTCAACTAACAAAACCTTGTTATTTTGTTCTGTTAATTGGATTTAGATGCTACTTTCACATATACTCTGAAAGAGAATAGAGGAAAAACATCCAAAGAGTGTAGTACAGTTCAGAAATATGGTGGGAGAGACAAGACCTCAAGAGTTCTTAAGCTGAGGTCTTCTTAAGAAGATATCAAGCTTCTTAAGAGGTGTCACAAGTTACAGTTGCTGCAGAGAAACTCTGAGCATTTCCTCTCCCCCCGCCCCCCCCGAAAACAAAGTAAATTAAAGTTATTTCAAGTAAGTTCAATGCTAAATAAACAAGAAATTGGCTGCATTTAGAAAACTTTTATGGTGAAGACCAATTGAATATGCTTAAAAAACAAGTGAATATCTATAGGTACACATAACAGGTGAGATGAGAGCTGACAGTTACTTCTGCAGACTGAACAATCCAAAAGCTGCTCACCAGGCTTGGAAAAGCTCTTCCTAGGGAGTCACCCTGAGTCTGACGGGTGCCAGGATCTGAATTAGGCCTGTTCTTTTCTTCTGAGTGATCTTTCTCCTGTACACAAGAGAAAAATGTTGAATCCTATATCTTTTGCAGATGTTTTACCTGCCTTGTTGCTGGGTAACACAGCCTGTGTTGAACTTCCTTCAGCAGGACTATTTGCACAGAGCTTTGTGCCTCTGGAAAAAACAATTCTTCTCTCGCTGCTATTCAGTCTGTCACCAAAGGATGGGAACTGTAAATGCCAGGAGAAAGGCTTTCCTTCCTTTCTTTTTACAAGCTGGGAGGGAAGATCTGAAAGGGACAGAGCTCAGGTTCTAGTGGATGTCATTGAGACTGAATTCCCCCCTAGGCTTTAAAGGCTGAAGAAAGAGTTAGAGAATTGCAATTACAAAACAGGAAGGATGTGGCCAGCAGCTACAGAAAATACTCATGTGGCTTTGCCGAGGTATGTCAAAGCTGATCTGTTTATCTTAACCCTGTGATCTGGATTTATCTTAGCAATGAGAAGATGCCCACCAATCTTCGCCAGTCAGCTGAGATGGCCAACGAATTTTAGTGCTCACCAGCATGAACATCTGCCCTTACTTAGTAGCAGACTTAATAAATAAACATTTTGACCCTGTGTGGGGACTCTGACATTAAAATCCAGGTCCTACTATATAAAGCCCCAATACAAGCAGAATACACCATCTGGCACTCAGTACGTAGCACTTATTTTGACTGAAATTAATAACTATACAAAACAAATGTAAAAGTTATCCCCAGCAGCAAACTCATTAGGGGCTGCTGAGCCATTTACCTTCTGGATGCTTTGGCTTTCCAGGTGGTTGGTCACTGCAGCATCAGTCAGACATAATGGCAAAGAGGAAGAACGGCCTTTGACTTCTGGATTTTCAAGATTTTGGTTCTAGAAACAAGAAAAGAGCAGTGTAAAGAGACAGACACCTGGAGTACATGGGCTACAGTGTGCGAGTAGCATCTTAGTAGTAAAAATTATACTAGAGGCTCAGATAGGTTGTACACATGGTATTTTCCAAATGAATATGTTTGCCCTACTTGTATCCTGGGCTGAGAGGGAGCTATTGGGTTGTAAGCAGCTTAGTGCTAAGTCTGAACTAATAGGCCCACTTGACTAACAAGGTACAGAAACGTGGGCTTGACACTGAATTAACAGAACTTCCAGTTGGTGCACAGCACTGACTGACTAGATGTGAATCTGTCTGTAAAACAGCAAGCAGACATATCCAAAAAGACCACAGTAAGAACCTGCACACGAGTTTGCATTCTGAGACTTCAAAGGTGCAATTCATAGCAGCATAATGTCAATCACCTCCTGATTTTCACCTAGCTTATTTTAGAGAGATTCCTTCAGTGTAAATTCAATCCCAGAGCATCACAGACTGGGCAATAGCTGTTTAGCTCAAACCCAGCAAACAGGATCTATATGGAAAACTAATTTTCAGTTAAGAAAGGCAAAGGTCCACTCGCATGGCCAAAAATCAGGAAAACTTGCCTCTTAGCACAGATTTCTAATGAACTTACAAACTTTTCTTTCTTAAATCAAGAGTAGTAGCAAGTCACCTGAGGACATCCACCTCCTTTCACCTCCTTGCAAATTGAAGATATCTCAGTGACCCAGTCTTCTATCTCTTGCCTGTAGGTTGGAACAATAGAAACACAAAGCTCATAAGTAAACCACAAGGAAAATGCACTTTCTAACCCACTTCCTCTTATGGGCCTAAGAAACAGCTTCCCAAATGAACAGGGAAAATCACTTCTTCCCTTTAGGAGGGTGTGCTTATGTGGCTTCATCCAGATGGCAAAGTTCAGGCCTCAAAGAGGTGCAGCACTGGACTGCGAGCTAAATCTGAAGCACTGGAACAGGCTGCCCAAGGAAATGATGGAGTCTCTGTCCCTGGCAGTGTCCAAAAACACATAGATGAGGCACTGAGGGACATGGTTTAGCAGGCATGGTGGTGATGGGTTTACAGCTGGACTCGATGACTTTGAAGGTCTTTCCCAACCATAATGATTCTATGAAGGAATGTGTGCACACTAGCAGGGGAGATGAAGGACAGCTGGAGTGGTTCCTTCTGCTTCAATTGCTATGTGAAATGCTGCCTTGCTGCATACTGCCCTGAAGATGGCCAGCAAGCCTTACTAAATTGTTTAGGCAGGTAGAAAGAGCAATGGGAGCAACAGAGAAACATAGTTTTGTGCTAGCAAGTAGGATTAGTTTGATGAATTCTGGAACATTTCCCATCAAATACACAAGTATTTGAAAGGAGTGCCCTGAACAAAGGTGGGGAACGACATGCTCAAGTGGCAGGTAAACATGTGCTTTCCTTTGTGCATACTAATGTTTCACACATCAGTTGCTCTTCTGCATTAAGACATTACAAAAAACAAACATAAAAGACATCCTGGTGGCTAGAAAAGCAAGGGTGAAAGGTGGGAAGTTGCAACAGGGCAGCACCTTGTTAAACACACTCCCTCACCTTCCTGCAGGGAAGCAGCACCTTGCTCTGGGGCTGCAGCAGTGCTACAATAGGTTATTGTAGTGTCAGGTTGTATTTACGTGTCCTGTTGCACCTACCTGCATCTCCCAATGAGGTAGTAACTTCTGTCTCCAGTGGTGATGGACATCACCTCTTCAGGAGGGCATTTGAACATCTTCTTTACTATTGCCATCCTGTCAGAATTACTTATGCCAATTTCTATATTTATGATCCTGTGAAGATAAGCATATGAAACATCATACATAGGTATACATATATACATGCTTATATATGAGCACACAAGTATATGTGTGTGGGGGTGGTATTTTACACTAAGCACAGCATGACAAGATGGGGTCTGCATGGAAAAAGGTATATATTTTCCCTTCAAAAAATTCTCAAGAAAATAAGTGCACATTTCCAAAATATTTTCTGATCTTTAAATAAGGAAGGCTCCAAAAGAATAAAGTCAACTTTTACAGTGACTCAGGTCCAAATTTTGAGAACTCGCTTTTGAAAATAAAGGGACTCTTGCCCTTTGAAATCCGGATAAGAAAAATGCCTTGCAGAGCTCTCTTTTAAACTACAGTCTTTCAGCAATTTATCAGATAGTGAGTTTGAAGTGAACTGTACATTAACATTGTTCCAGTGGAAGAGCGTAGAAATTAACAACATTTTCCTTTTTTTTTTTTTTAAACTCTTATGCATTCTTAAATAGTAACACTGCTTCTAACTTCCAAGATATTAAATTAGACCCAAGCTGCTGTTGTAGTAAAAACAGTAACAACAATAACAATAATGATAGTAATATTAACACACCTCTGAGCAAGTTGGAATTTTTTCTCAAACTTTTCACTAGAAATCCTTCTAATGGAAGAAATAGCAATCCAGTAGCAGAGGAATAGCAGTCCAATGAACTCCAAAGTTAGCAAGTCCCAGGGCCTTTGGATCTGGTCTTGAGTCTGACTAGCTAAACCTTTGCATTTCTTTGCCAGAACTGTTTCCCATCTATATATTTAACACCCCAGCTGATGCTATAAAGAGCACTAGCACAAAGTCAATGACACTCAGCCTTGCTGCAGTCAGTGATGGGCACTGTCTCAAGAAGGATTAAATGACCAGCTCAGTAGAAATGTGATGCAGGAGAGTTACATACTGATCAACAGCTATGGAGCCTTTTATACTCTGGCCTTTTAGGTACTTCAAGGTGTAGCAACTCTTGTTGGATTTGGACAGGATGAAAAACCGCCTTTTCCAAGAATTCTGCCGAATAAAAAATAATTTGTCTTTCATCAGAACTCAGGAGAGCAGAAATAACAGATGCTTATTGAGGGATTGCTGGAACATGACTAATCTGTGCTATCGTACCTGGGAGCTCAGAAGCTGAAGAGGCGGCGATTTGATGAAGAATCCGTGCTTGCAAACTTCCCCATTGGGGCAGAATATATTCTGAGTTCCTAGCAAAGAGAAAGGGACAGAACCATTATTCAATTTGTAGCTAATTATTCTATTACAAGGACCTGCTTGAACTGAAAATCATTGATGATGACTGGGCTTCTGTATTTAAGTGGCCGTGAAGCACATTCAGTTAGAGATGACAAGCCCAAATCAAAGTTACATCCATAGGGCCAGCTTCCTTGCTATCGATATTACTGCTGACCACTGGTCAAACATAAGATTTCAAAAGAAATCAGTGGCTGAGGGGAGCACAAACAACATAATTCTGGATCTTCCAGTAGAAGATATATGTAGATTCTGGGAGGCACCAGCGAAGTGCCACAACTTCACAGTAGCACAAGAAACACTTTGTGCTGAAATTCCACTTACAACTGACTTCAGTGGAGGTCAGATTTCATCAGCAGCACCTAGGAACCACTGATTGTATCTCCCTGTTCTGGGTTAATTATTAAAGGATTATAGTCTTTTAATACAGACTGGATGGGTGTTGTTATCAGGGACTAGAAAGATCCTATTTTAAAGGGACAAGCTGCATTTAGGACACAATCCTTGCACAAGTCAGCAGAGGAATAGAATTCTGGAATTAAAACACAGATAAGTCCAGCTGCACTCAAATGTTTCTAATATGCTGTTTTTCACTGCTTCCACTAACTTTTTTAATAAAAAGCCCTAGGCACAAGGAGGGGAAGGATATGGTGTCAAATATTGATGAAAAATATGTTTTGAAGTTTGCCATACAATTGACAAATCTAAAGTTAAATTTGGTACCTGTAGAATTTCTTTTATTTCTGGAAGCCATCCTGTTTGTTTCTTCCACCCAGAAAATAAAGAGAGCAAGAATGCTGTAGCTAGTTCCTTTTACTTGGATTCCTGCTGAACAGCATTTTACTGTTCTTATGGCCACCTGAAAAAATAACAAGAGTCTCTTTCTATAGTGATAATATATCTATATAGAAGTGAAATCCTTTTTTTTTTCTCTTTCTATAATGGTGCTCAAGAAATAGAAATAAAGTCTTTTTATTGCATGGAATTATATTATAAATTATATATTAAAATTATATATGCTGTAATATTAAATGCCTTTCATTGTTATATTATTAAATTATAAATTATACAGTTTATAGAAGATATGATTGAGAAGATCTGCCAATGGAGTCTCCTTTAGTTCCTTTCCCTGCATTAGGTTGCTCTCCTGTTGTATTTAGGAGCATCAGATGCTTCTCTCTGATGATAGTGCCTTGAAACAGATATGTCTTTTTAACAGTGTGTTTGAAACTGCATAAAGTAGGCATAGCCTGCCTAAAGATCTTAAAAAAGATATTTAAAAAAAACCTAATAACAAAACCATACATATAATAGCTTGCAAGCCTGTAGAATACTTACTACAACTTCTAAACAGTGATAACAATAAATTTCAAACTGCTCTAAGATGTGGGTTAGTATCTTAATTTTACAGTTTTGGGAACAGACCACACCAATTTTTATGAGTTTATGTTCAGAATGTTCCCTCCATTTCTGTCAGGAAAATGGGAATCTGACTCAAAAGTGGCATTACCTGCTTCTAGTCTTAAAGCCAGCCTGTGGCAGGGATGGAACAGAGGCGACATTAAGGCAACATGCACTCATGCCCTACAATGTTCTTCTCTAAACTTTCAATAAGTATTTAACAAAACAACCTGGTAGCAGCTTATATGATAATAGCAGGAAAAGAGAGATGGAACATCTAGAGAGTAAAAGCTGACTTACGGCTTTTTATTAAATACATTTGCCTTTCAATACTGTCTCTCAAGCAACAATTCTGATGTGTAGGGAGAGTCAGAGATTCATGGTACTGCCACTGCAAATCTCCCTTCCCTTGCAAAATCAAATCCTTTTAACTTGGCTTCAACTCATTCACCAGCTACAACTTTACAAGGTCTCTAACGTGCCTGCAGAAGGAAAACTTGGACAATTTTGCCAAAGACTTGGAGAAAGTCTTGTTGTACCAACCTGTACATAAAAGTTAAGCTTTACTGCCTAGCATTTTTGCCTATTGCCTACAAAAAAAATCCAACCCCAAAACACCAGAAAAAGTAACTGCACAAAAACATGAGCGTACCTTCTGTTTCCTAGTGTCCATAGCAGGGGAACATATCTAGGATTTCAATGAAAGGCACTGTAATATTCTCCCCAGCTTGACCAACAAAGTTACCACCACTGACAAGTGATCTATCCATTGCTAAAACAACATTACATGAGTCTGACAGGATAAAAGTCTTATCTAAGTTCGAATAAAAGTCAACAACTGCAGGTGGAAAAACAAAAAACCTCTGGGATTACAATAGGCTCTTAATCATTTGTGTGATCTCACGTGGTATTTTGAAAACAAGATTTTAATTATTACATTTACTCTTTTTTTCCTCTTCACTGGAAAACGACGTTTTAAATCACTTAAATTCAGAACAGACAATGCCGATTGCATGATTACACCCCTGCAGATTTTGGACACCTGGGGAGGTTTGACTGCTTTCAAACTTTTGAAGTTTATTTGCATTGATTGAAGTGCCAGTCCTTCAAATAAACTAACATGTAAGCTATTATAAAGCTTCAAATATAATACCAGAAGGCAAAAATACTGTGTGAATACTTACTGGCAAGAGGCGTTCATGGCGTGGAAGGTCTTGGAGAAATATCCCTTAAAGCATTTCCAAGTTACCTGTATCATTTTCTGCTACCCAACTCAGTGTGTCACTGCTGTGCACTGTGACTGCCTTTTTATAACCCTTGCATAAATGCAAACACCCTGAAATATGACCCAAGAGGAAATTCCCATTTCTACCATGGGAAGCCAAAAAGAGAAAAAGAGAGATTGTTCTGAAAGGGAAAACCCAGCTGAAAGCGATCTTTGCAGTTCATTTTAAGGAATACATCTGAGCCAGTCAAATATCTTCCAAGCAGAAAGGAGAAAAACAAAAACAAAAAAAACCCACACAAACAAAAATTCCACCCCTGTTTTGTTGGTTCAGCTTTCTAAACACTCCCTACTTTTCCCCAGAGCACAGTGTCTATGATATCATGTCAACTTATTACTGAACTCACTCCTAGGTCTTTTTTTTTTGGCTTCTCTGCGGAGATGCCAGCAAATTATTAACTGCAGTAAGTCCTGTCACCCCACACTTAGTTAACTAAGTTCAGCTAAGCCTGCAAATATCAAAGGGAATGTTTTTAGACAGAAAATCATTATAAATTTGAACTGAAAATAGGCTGAAATGCCCTACAGCTTGTAAGTCACTGTTCAGCTGTCTGGTCTTGCTCAAGTCAGAGGACAAGGCCTCCTTTCTCCTTAGGGCTATTTGGCTATGGCTGTATCAGGATGTAAACACCTCACTGGTCTGATGGGATGTTGGCTGTTGGGAATTTTCATTCTTGAGTAATACTAAGGATAATATTTGGACATGGTTTGAAGCAGTGGTCTATCTAGCAAGGATAGAGCAATATTTATCTAGCTCTATCCGGTCCCAGCACAAAGAATGATGTCTTTCACGCTCTCTCCATATTACTGTAAGTTACAGTTAAAAGTTTAATATCAGAAAACTAGTTTAAGTCAAGGCTATTTGCCAGAAGCAACAGGAAAGCACTTTAATGTCACTGGCCAGGCTACTAACTAGTTTACTCTGTAAAGGCCTGGTAAGCTTTAGGCAAGACTTCAGGGCCTGGTAAATTAAGGATAGTTCCATCAAAATACTCTCAGTAACTCTGCTTCACACTAAGGGAGCATCTGGCCTGCCTAGTCCAAGCCCTCCAATGCTACCTTACTCCTCTAAAGAAGACTTCAACTGAGAGTGGAAATCTTGTCCAGACAAAGATGCTGAAGACCATCTAGAATCTCTGAGAAAGGTTCTGAGAGGTATTTTGATTTGTTTTCACTTCAGATTAAGTGTTAAACAGACAGATACTCAGACTTTTTTTTTTTTTTTTTTTGTTTAGAAAGGTCTTTACTAGTGTCATACTCAGGTTTACCATAAAATAGTCATTTATTTAATTCACACAAATTTATAAATTGACTTCTGAAAAAAAATATGCTCCTCTATCACAGTACTGGTAGGAAAATAATAATTATAGTAATAAAATTAACTTGGCACTAATTACTATGCACCTAACTTCTTGGAGAATTTTCCAAAAATGCTCAATTGGAGTACACTAATTGGAAAAAGGATGACTATCCATTTATCAGTTTAACCAAATCAATAAATTTGCTTTTTGAGCTAGCTACAAACTCTAGAGAGAATATAAAGAGTACAAATGCAATATAACTATTGTAACTCCAAAATACAGTATCAAGACAAGACATTGCTAGAATGGCACTACTGGTTTCCACTGAAGTAAGTACTCCCAGTTCTGGCAAATTCCTCAAACAGAAATTAAACCTAAACCTACATGTATTATTAAGACACGATTCTAGCAATTCAGCATTTAAAGTTCTAGAGCAAAAATCTTATCATTATCTTCCTGGTAGTTCAAAATTTCCAAATCACCAAGCAAATTTCTTGTTTTCTCCAAGTAAAGAAACCTGAATCAATACAGGTTCTGGCTATTCTAGCCTTTAGGTGTTGTTTACAAAGAAAGATTCTTTATTTCAGCATTTTACTAAGAATTCCTCCAGTTACAGTTTGCCCAGCTTCATAAAGATTTTCATTTTGATTTTTTTTCCATTTGTGGCATTTATATGCTATTCAGTTAAACCATTTACAAATATTGATTCTTAACTTACACACCTTACACCAGAATCATTTTCTATTAAGCACAAAGCAATCGAATTGTCTTCACTAATAATGCTCACAAAAGGGGACTGCAGATATTAGACCCAGAAGCATCCTTAAATAGCTAGAAATTCCATTTGTCACTGAACATTCCCATAATATGATGCTCTTAGGAAGCTTCCAAAGTCACTGTTTCATGAGTCAGTAACTTAGCAAAAGAAAATTTGGAGTCTTATGATTGTAAAAGTGGAAAAAAAATCTGCTTTCTGGGATTGCCATACCCACTCCTATTAACAGTGGGCAGAACATATGAACAATTAGTAAGAAGGAATAACCTTTACTGGTCTGGTATCTGGACCTTAGATCACCAAAATCTCTGCCCCTCTCACCAAGATAGAAAAATATATCAACTATTTCCTAAGCCAGAAAACAAAACGACCCCTCCAACCCCAGCAATAAGCACCATACTCACAAAAAGAAAACAAAAGGACCAACACGAAACAAAGCCACACAACACCATTGACTCCCACCTGAAACTAGAAAGGAACATTGCCAGTTTTCTCAGCTTCGTGTTTGGACTTATTTTTACTGTCTGGAGTGTTTAGTGAATGTGAAAACTAAACAGCAAAAACTAACCACCAAGATAATTTCCTTTAATCCTGTGCTGATTCCATTTGTGATCTCTGTCCTTCCTCCTAGCCGATGATAACATTGGTTCCTAAAGTTACGTTTTTTATTCTACCCAGCCTAGGAAGCAGCAAACACTGAAAGATTTCACCACTATGAAGAGGAAACACCAAGAGCAATGTAAGATCAAAACGAAAAAAAAAAAAAATCAATAACCAAAACATGAATGAAAATAAATGGAGATAATAAAAAAGGCAAGAAGGAGGATCCGGGCAACTACAGACCAGTGAGCCTCACTTCCGTCCCCGGAAAAGTGATGGAACGGCTAGTGCTGGCCACTGTCTCTAGGCATGTGGAGGACAAGAAGGTGCTCAGGAC
>JAWLRI010000203.1:5261611-5278872 GCA_034781795.1 Crypturellus tataupa | reverse complement strand
GTGCCACGTGCTCTAGGTGGCCCTGCGTGTGCAGGGGGGCTGGACTAGATGACCTCTAGAGGTCCCTTCCAACCTTAGGCATTCTGTGATTCTATGATAAATTAAAAAAAAAAAAAAAAAAGAAAAAGAAAAATCCACACACATAATGAGACATAACAGTTGAACATTACGAAAGAAAAGTTCACAGCATCTCTTGAGCATGAAGTAATAATGGAAGATAGGTGTAATTTTGGAAGCTTTCTTTGCTTATAGGCTGGATACATACATTTTCAGCACCCATAAATCAAGATAGTCACACTAAGGGAAATCAAGACAAGGTAATTAGTGCTTTCTGTATGACTGGCCCAAGGAATTTGTTTCTTCATTAAAACCCTGCATATCACCCGTGCTTCAGAAACCCCAATTTATACAATATAAAAGTCAAGTATAATTACATTTCTATTATTAAAAAACATGATTTATCATCAAGGCTCCCCCTCAATGGCACACCCTGATCTCATGCCATTGGCTGCATTAAAATGTTTTCAGAAGTAAAGTTCTTTAGTGAGCATGGAGACCACGCAGGGAATCTGCTTCTTCTCACTGAAACGTGGATCGTCTGACTGCGACTCAAAATTCGTGGCCACCACGTAGTTGACCCGTGTGAGGATCTGCATGATCTCCAGTTGTTTTCCATGCTCATTTAGGACAGAGCATAGAGATTGCACAAACCAAGAGCCTCTTCCAGGATTCCTCCAGGAATAATAACCTAACAGAAAAAGAGGGAAGAAGGTACAGTGGGTTGTTTTACCTCTTTTTTCTTATTGTCGTGTGCAAAAAAGTGGAATAGCAGAGAGGTATAAATATACGTGAAAGGTTCCGGGTGAAGGAGTAACTACACATAAATGGAAGTTTAATTTGCATTACTTGTATGACACATTAAAGCTGAAAATATTGTGTATTCTTAGCTCACCAATTCTCTCAGCACTAAAGTACCTTGCTATATTTTTCATTGGATAAAATGCAGGAAGTAAGAGTCTATGCTTCTCCTTTCCAGGAATACACTCGGTGCTGTTGTGCTTCCCCTTCCTGTCTTCAACTCTCAATGTACTCACTAAAAGGGGCCTCTGAAGGACAGGATTCCCAAGACAGCATCACATCTGCCTCCTGCACTGTCTGCGCCTTCTCACCTGGCAAATCTGGGCCATATTGCTGCTGCTCGAGCTGCAGCTACCATGGAAGGGGGAGATACAGGCACCACTCCAGAGATTTATGTGATTTATCCACCAATGTACAAAGCATCAAAGATGGCCAGTCTATAGTACTAGTGGAAATATTACTGCAACTGTTACAGGTAAGGTATAGACGCAACAAGTTCTGCAGAAATAACATGTTTTATCATAACTATTACAGTTGGAAACTGTCAATTGAAAACCTAAAGAAAAAAAGCAGCTACTTTTTCAAGCTACACTGATTACTCTAATTAAAGAAGTTAATCTTCTATCTCCAAACTGTCTACTGAAGAAGTTGCTTCAGATTTTTTTTAAATAAGTAAACTTCAACAAGTATTTAAGATAACTGATTTGTGATGACAACTGCCATACACAGTTAGCAGTATGAAGCTGAGTACCTTATTCAAAGTTACTGCTTCTGTGACAAGCATTCCTATACTGCCAGCTCCATAGCATTATAGTGGGAATATTTCCCTTAGATTCTAAGTTTTCACTAAAAGAGTGAGGGGGGGCTAACCATGGTACATTCAGTTTCTGAACAGTAGTGAAAACGAATGAGACACTTCTGTTTGTGTTTTCCCAAAATAAAAACGGTAAGAGTACTCAAGAGAAAATTTTAAACGTTTGAAAGAGTTCTTCATAGAGCATAATTCTATTTTTTTTATTTACTTATTCATACCTATGAGCTGAAATTGAAGTGTAAAAATGCATGTCTAATTTAGAGATACAAATAGTGCAAGTAAAAATGACTGCAAGCCAAGGGCTTTCCCTGCTGTCTTTTTAAAAATTCTTTTTATTTATTTTACCTGGCACAGTGGAATATGCAAACAGAAAATCTGCTTCTACTGGAATTTTGTATCTAGGATTGGCATCTGTTTCCAGATTGTCATTTGCAGGCCCAGAGTCAGTCTGTATCCCTTCATCAAATTCGGAGCCTCGGCACGCCTGAAACAGTATGGAAGACAGTGACAACTTGTCTAGTAAAGAGAAACAGGTTGCTTCACAAAAAAGTCTCTAACACTTTTTAATTGACACAACTTTAAGCAGTACTTTGCATGAATTAGAAACAGAAAAGTAATGCCTCAAGTTATTTAAGTGTTTAGTGATCATGGTCATGGAAGAAAAATGGTCAGTCATGACTAACTTCACAGAAGGAACCATATTTGAAAATAAGTACGGGAAATAGCAGTCTTGTAGAATCTGGACATCAAAGGATTATCAAGATGCTAAATCAGCACTCATTTCAGTGCAATATCCAACTTACTCTAAACCACGGCCAATTTTCTAGTGTTGTCCTTAGCACTCTATATTACATAATATTATTAACTTACAGGCCCTTCTAGAACAGACAAACAACATAATATATTACGACTACAGTGGGGAAAACACGTTATATTTACCTTAAGGCTATTACCTGAATGAAAAATAATTTGGGTTTCCCTATGAGGCTTTTACATTTGTCTCCTCTGAAGAGTGCAGTCAGACTTTTGATTGCCATGGGTCCATCTGTGCCGTAGATAAGGCCTTCTTCCCCGTGGCTTAGAAGAATACAGGCAAAACAAGCAGCATCACCATGATCCTCCTCAGCAGCTGTAAAGCAAACACCGCTTAGCCCAAAGGAAGCAATTTCTTAAATGAAAATGTCAATTAGCAAATATATCCTTCAAGGACCACGTAGGGTCTTGGTATCTACTTCAGTGAAAGGCATGGAAAAAACATTAGATGAATATGACAGAAGTCACTTTTCACTGATGTGATGAGTACATCTCTGCACTCTTCACCTGAGTGAGTCTAGCCCACTGAAATAGGCATAATGAACAATCCTCTGTTTAGAATGAGGAAAATAAAAGAAAACTGTACATATGTGAATTTATGTTGAAGGAAAAGGTGGGGAAGATGAAACCGAATCCTCCTACACAGGAAATTGCACTTTACAGGGTCGAAGCACCCTGATCTAATTTAACCTGCTCTGAGTAGGGGGGTGCACTAGATGACCTTCAGATGTCTTTGCAACTGTCCTATGATTCTAAATCATTACCTTGCTTCAGTAATTTTTCCATATCATCACGGCTTCGATCATTGTGTATGGAAACATCAAAACCCAAGTTTCTAAAACTCTTAGCTAGATCTCCAGCATCTTTATCAGTGCCATTGCGTGTGCCCATTCCTGTCAGAAAACAAATACAGTTGATTGCATATAAAACAACTAAAAACAGCTCATATGTTTATAGGTAATTTCTCAGGTCTACAATTTATTGACATGATACAATTGACACCAGCGTCATGGTGACATTGTTTTAAAACACAATCTTTTAATAACTTTCTCAAATAACCTGTTTATATTCAGGGATTCATTTTAATGCAAGAAAGGGAAGCTTCAATGACAAAATGCATCTTGTCCTTACAAGTGTTGCTTACCCCCAGCATTCTGCAACATGAGACCTCTTTGGCCCTATCACCTTTTGGCTATGTAATATAATATATGCATAAGCTATTCCAAGAATAAAAAATTTAAAGAGTGCTGAGCACCGTTGAACAAAAACAAAATAAAAACAGATCCACAAAAAACACACACACTCATAATACTAACCTTTAGAATCCCTACCAAAAACTATGAATTTGAAGCAAAAAAAATCTACAGTTATAACCCCACGTAAAACTGTACTTCAGGAAATGGGACTAAGTATCTTTCTATATTGGCAAGAAATTCCACTATGATGTCCACAAAAAAGAAGCTTATGTAAATTCTTTGCACTAAACAGCTGATTTTTTTTTTTTTTTTTGGTACTTGCACAGTGGGCAGAAAAAACAGGCATTGTGACCTGGCAAAGACCTAGAAAGTTGACTATAACACATAAATCACCTGTCTACTTCGAAACCATCCACAGCTGGAAAGTTAAATTCAGCCATCTCAGGAGCGTGAATAACACACAGTTGTGTCGTTTCGCTGCAGCTTAGTGACAAAGAAGTTATAATATGGGCTGCTGCTGCTGAAGTTCAAATTTTAATGACAAAACCTTAACCTTGTGGCAAGGGTTTAGTTTCAAGCTGACAGACCTTGCTCTAAAAACACACATAAGGATGTGCTAGCTGCAAAGGAGATGTCAAGAGCTGTTCTAATATAAGCATATAAGTAACAGGTGTGATAATGAAAAGAGTAAAACCTCTAAAAACCTTTAATGCATATCATAGGAAGAGAATTACCTGTTTTCTCCTCAAAATTTTTGTTGTTGATAATAATACACTTCCCCACTTTCCTGTAGTCCATGTTATACTGGAACGTGGGGGTAACAATTCGGTACTGATTACTGAGAGTGGACTTGGGCTGCTCCTCTTCTCCATTCTTCCTTTTTCTATTTGAAGGAAATGAAAACACTGTTAGTGGCTGGTCACATGCACTATGGTGGCTTAAATTGATTCACATCATTAGGGCTGCCCTAATTCAGCTTTTTAATATTTGTATTCCTTTATATTTCAGATAGAGATTAAAGATAATAATTCTTCTGTTGAATCTTGTGATTCTCATGCAGCAGTTGCTGTATATTATTGGATTCTGATGGCAAAACCACCCTATTATTGAACAGCAACCAATAACAGTATATTCAGACGCTGACCTGAACCTCACGGATGAAGCAAATGGCCTAAAATTTAGGTCGGAATGGCAATAACTTTTTGCAGACTATGGTCTTGGACTTAGGTGCTTTTTTTTCCTCCTTCACTACAAACAGTTAATAAGAGGTCAGGGCTTTCTTAGTAGTGATTCCAAGCTCAAAAAGCTTAAAGTCATCATCCCCTCTAAATTCTCTCAAGATAAAGAACACAAGGCATTTTTTACTTAAAAAGTTTATATATGTGAATAAGTCTTATGTTAACTTGGTCTGCCAATAAATAGTCAGAACCTATGCAAAAGCTAAATACATTTAGTGCAGTCATCTTAAATGCAATTAAAAGAAAATAAGTAACTCCCCTAAACCTTTCTGCAATATGAGGGGTTCTAATTTATTTTGAAAGAGATGCACAGGGAAAGCATAAACCTAACCCAATTTACCTTAAATGAAGTATTAAGCAATCTAACCAGTTATAGTCATCATTTGACATTCTTGCACGGCAAGCATGAGGAACTTGCTGGCATTTTAGGACTTGCTTTTAGAATAGACTTTTGGTCCAAGCTTCTGATATGGTTAAATCTCAAGTAGAATAGAAGCCAGTGACATACTAAAGTCTGATTCAACCCCAGCAACAGTTTTTGGAGGAGGTTTGATTGAAAGTAACAATCGAGAACAGGCGGAAGAAAGTGTAGTCCAGCATCCTGCTTCTAGTATATGTCTTGCTGATGTCTTAGAGGAAAACACAGCCCCTTCTCTTTGTGTAAATAACTACTAAATGGTTTGTTTGAAATTTAATTGTGATTACATTAAAAATAAAATTAAGTATTTCCATTATTCTGATATCTAAGCCTTTCTGAAGGATTACTAGCTATTTGCTTCAATTATAGCCTGTAAACATGAAATTGCTGCCAATTGATTTGAATGTTTAGAAAAAAATATTTTCTTACCTTCTCTATTTAACAATTGCTGTCTTTAGCTCTAAATGTTCTTTTTCAACTACTAAGAGAAAAGACAAATGGGAAACCATAACAAACCATCTCTAGATTATTCCTCATTTTGATATGCTACTATAATTCAATTTTACAGAAGTCTTCCCTTGAGTAAACTCCTGCTCTGTTTTAAAAGGCCAAGCTTAACAGCTGCATTTCGTAGACCTTCTCTGTACTTTTCCATTTGTAACCACGCTCATACCATCTCTTAGCCTTCTCATGGAGACTTCTAAAAGGTTTTGAACAGCCTCTACTTGAGGATTTCATTCAATACTTGGGAAACACCATTTCCGCTAGCAAATGGCAAGTATTGGTATTCTCTTCCCATATAGCTGCTGGAGGGCTCTGGGAGCAATAATTAAGTACACTTTGCCTCAAGAAAAGACTTTAACCATTTTAAAGAATTATCCATAGCTGTATGATGTTAATACTACATTAGACTGGTAAAGTATCACTAGACAGATCACTGACAAAAAAAATAGAGGGGAAAAGATGTTTCGAAACAACAGACAATGACTCGGGTCAATGAAGAGGCTAACTTTAACAGTGCTGATTGGATTTGAGCTTCTATGGGCTTTGCTGGCCTCACTGACTGCCTGGGCAAGCTCTATGACTAACAGTGGTTGCTACATACCACAGGATTTTTTTAAGGGGTGTGTATCCAAATTTCTAGTAATGTGCCAACCAGAAACAGTTCTAAACTCTCAAGACAGATGTGTATCAGTGCTACAATATCACCTTAACGCTGGTCACTTTTCTGAAATGTGGAAGTCTACTTCAGAAGTAGACACAGACATCCTACCATGCAAGAAACCTGATTGAAAATACAAGCCAAGTTAAGTGGCATAATTGTGTAGCCCAACAGCATCCCCCCCCTGACCTCAGTCACGTATCCACATCCATGCAGAAATACCCAGACTTTAAGGGATGCAGCAACTGCTGGTATTCCCCCAAACAGGGCAGAATCCATGCTGTACAATGTCAAGTGTATGGTTACAGCACTTGACAACCTACCCTTTTCACTCCTCCTTACCTTTACGGAGGAGGATGTAGTTCTGCTTGAATGATTCCTTCTAAGAGGAAGAAGCTAATCAGGTACCAGCAGCCACATCCACCGTAGGTTTACGCCTACAATTTATTTACAGGCAGAAAACAAAGGAGTTCCAGAAAGCTCCTGGTACCCATCCAGCCTGGATGACTAAGGAAGCAAAGCTGGCATGCATATATAAATATATATGTAGCTTGGGTCTTCAATCCAGACTATTTTTGAAGGTTCTGTTCTCTGTGCCAAAATAGCAGGATATAGAAACTGCCCACCTGGACTAACTGATAGTTTAAGGTTCCACCCTACAGCTTAAACCAGCTAAAATCAGCCCTTGCAATAATAAACAATAATGTATATATACATAAAGGTCCTTAAGGGAAACTTCCTATGAGGGAAAAGCCTGTCTGTGACTCGCAGTATGAACTTCTATAGATAAATTTCTATTTTCTAACCTTTAAACTGGGCACGTACTAATATAAATGTTTGCAGTTGCTGCCCTTACCAACTCTGCTAGCAAACAAAAATAAAAACAAGAATGTGATAAGGTTTCCACAGGTTTACTATATGTTTTATGAAACTATTTCTCTTTAGTTTTATTTCTTTCTAATTGCCTGATATCTAGTGCTTTCTATTTACTTCTTTTTCGAATAAAACTTCTCCAGACTAAACACAAATTTGTATTTTACATTTGTTCCCTTTTTCTCTAAATTTTAATTGTAACTGTACCATAATTACTCATTCCATTAGAAGTCACCTCTTTTTTCCTTAGACGGAAATATTCCTCCTATCAGCACTCTCACACATTTCATGTTCTCTCCTTTCGGTCAAGACTTGAGCAAAACTGAAATGCCGCTCTGGCAGGCTTGTACAGCTCACACATTTTCATCTTTACTGTGTCTCTAAATCCAGGCCTAGGCTTGACAACTGTATGTTGTCTGGGAATGCGACTTCATGAAGGCTACTCTTTATCGCTGTCAGCCCTGGGAAAATGACTGCTATCAACTTCTCACATTTCAAATATAAAAATCAGGCTTTCCCATACTATTTATTATTCTGTTATTGAAGTTTTCAATATCCAAGACCAAATTTCTCATCACTGGGAATGGCTAAAATTCTGTAAAAGTCAATTGAGATGCACTAAATTGCTCCAACAGCACCTCTGATCCTGACTGCCTGCAGGACTGCTAGCTAACATCATAAACTTCCTTTTCTATTCCACTGTGAGCAAACAGGAATTTCAGTGTCTAAGGATACTGGGATTTAAGAGTTTAAAAGGCTAAAAATGCCCCAATAGCATTTAAACAAAGGCTATATAAAACTTTTGACCAGTTTGCTTAAAGGAGTCTCCTAGCAGCAGTAATTTCTTCTCCTTTGGTTTTCTCACCATGCTTTCCCTTCCTGTTGTATATTGGAATTTCACATCAGTGCAACAGAAGGCAGTGTGCAGTACATTGGCTTCCTTGGATATCCCAGTCCCTTATCACATCTCATCTGCTACACCCAGCTCCTGGGCTCACGTCTGCGAGTCCTCCAGGGCCCCAAGCAATTCAGTGAGAACTGTCAGCTCAAGTTCAAGTGTAGCACGATATATTTCCATGGGAGATCTGCATGTTTATCACCTTGAACTCCACATATCCTAAACATTACCTAATGCTTAGGGGGAAAGCCAGCAAACCATGAGAAGAGCTCGGCACTGCTGCACTCCGGGCAAAGTGTGAGGGTCAGTGTCTGCAAGAGGCCTTTGCTCTAAAAAAAAGTAGGTCTGTTCTAGGGCTGGGTCCTTTTCTTGCCAGCACAGCATTGAGGAAGTGGGAAGAGCGGCTAAAAGGAAACATTAAAAGGAAAAAAATGCATTCTCTAGGGTAGAGACCATTACAGGAAGCCATTTACTACATCTAAATATTAGCAGTGATTAGGACTCATGGTAACCCACAGACCATAAAGCTCTTCTGAAAGTTTCAAATTCTCTACAAGAATTTTTTTTTTTGTCCCTCTAAGAGGAAGCTAACATGTCTAACCAAAAAGAACTCTAAAAATGAAACTATAGGGGTGTACCTGGACTTAGGAAGCAGATATATTCCCTCTCACTCCCAGGAAAATTAGGGACGTTTGTGGTTACTCTTTAATACCTGTTAACAGGGTTTTGTTAAAAAGAAAATGTTTGCCTTTAAAAATCATGTTTTTCATAACCTTCTTTCCAAACTTCCAGCTTTAATATTTTTATTCAATCTAAATTCACCATATTTAGTACACCCGTATTTACTGCACACTCGCTTTTCTTTGGATTTCCTGCTCTTGAAATCTATTGGCAATAACAAGCAGAAGACACTTGTTAAATCCGACTAGAGATTTTTTAGATCTCAAGTTAAGGCAGACTCTTTGTTCTTTGTCAGATCCACTTTGGTGAAGTGACACACAGATTTAGAGCAGCATGCAAATAACAGATTATCCTGTTGCCTTTTCCTGTTAATATTGCATCTAGCTGGCAGAGCAGCAACATTTCTGGACAGGGAGAATATGTCTTTACTTGAACTGGTAAAATTTACTTGAATTGGCTTTTAAAAAATGGGTAATCTCTTACTTTTAATAATCAGAAAGCAGAAACTATATGGGATAAGAGCTATGTATTAACCATAACACATATTATTATATATATTTTATATAAAATATACTGTATTAAACATGTAAAAGTAAATGTGTATATAAAGATGTATATGTGTATAAACACATATACACACATCTATATGGCATTTATTGGTATTATGCAGAAATTCTGATCTAACTGCTACTTAAGGATTTTAACTGTTCTGTTCCAACTTTATGATGGGTTGCCAGTTGGCCATCTAAGCCTAGATTTCCTCCCACAGCAACTCCTAGAGAATGGCAGAAAGCTTTCCAAATCAAAAGGACAGGACAAAAAACTAAAGTAATTTCTTTACCACTGCATCCTTCTGTAGAGGGTCCACTCTTAATGCCTTTTCAACCTCTCTCAACAGAGCATAAATCTAATTGTAAACTAAGTTAAAAAAATATATAGTCCCTCACAATCTCTTTTTAATGAAGGTTACCTGAATTTTTAAATTATGTACTGGTAGCTAAACTGAAAAGCAGCTTAAAAGTTCAAATAATTGCCTTGTGATAAGCCTTCAATAGTGCACGGAAGTGTTCAAGTACTACTGCATACTTTCAGTGCCCCTACAGAAATCTCTACTGACTGATAATTTTTAAGGTGACCATTGACTTGGGTAGATTAGCACTACAAAATAACCACTCCCTAGAGAAGGCTATTTGTAAATATGCACCATAAAAACAAGAAAGGAAAATAAAAGAAATTTCTAATTTGAAAGTCAGAATCTTTTCAACATAATAGAAATTTTCATTTAGAAGAACAGGGAAAAAAAAGGGCCCCAGACAACAGAACACAAAATGTTCCCCCAAAGCACCCAGACGATATTCATCAATATAGCTTATTTTGGTCTTGCACAAAATGCACAAAACCCCTCAGGAGTGATTTAGATAGCAGTAACATAAGCAATACAACAGACAGCAATAAAAATCAGTCAGGAAGTCCTACATTTTTGATCTTTTTAGTGTTCCTGTTTTTCTTTTTCATTAAGTTTTAAGTGATGGCCAAATGCCAGCCGGGTAACACTGGAGTCTAAGGTTTCTACTTTCCAGTGTCACCCCTAAGGCCTGAGCACTCTGCTGCTTCATGCCCCGCTCTGCCCCAGTGTCTCATCCTCCAGAGCCCCCTTGTCCAACACACACGTCCTCGCGAACGCACCCAACCCTGCTCCTAGCAGCTGGCTTGCTAAAGCCAACAGGACTCATCAGGCAGCAAAACAAACACCATCCGTTCAGGAAAAGGGCCATAATAAATATTTAGATCCCAGGCCTTTTTAAGTGCCATTCAGTTTGTCATTTATTAAGAACATCTTTGGACAAAGACTCTCAACTCACTAAGCAAGGCCAGTTTTAAAGCCTTTCGGCTCGGGCGAAACTCAAACCAGGAAGGTAATGAAGACTACACTTGTTTCTTAGGAAATTCCCAGCTCCAAGACTTCCTTATAACGTTAAAGACTAGCCTTAGGTTTAATTTTGAAAGAAAAGCATTGCAGAAGTAGCCTTAAAAAGGTTAGGAAAACAGTGAGAAATAAGAGTAGTTGATAAGCTCAGCACTATATCTTCAATGCATTAGAATAAACCCACAAATGCCTGGAAAAAAGACTCAAGGTTAAATTTAACAGAATCAAGGATAGTAGGACTGTGAGAACTCAGGAACCAGCAATACATTTCTCTGCCCAAGGAACATTGGTTTCATTCATTCAGTATAAGAGTGTCATATCATCAACCTGCTTGTGTTCCTAGTATGACTGTAGCAATATTGCTACAGATTTTGCAGGAAATTCTTCAGAAAATTTCCTAAGATTATATGTTAACTATGCTTTGCTAACTTAATGTGAACTGTTAAATTAAAAAAAAAAAAGTAAAGCCGCATTTTCAAGCCTTAGGTTTCCCGTTATAAAATAAAGCCCAGAGAGACTTATCTCAAAGCAATTGCAGCTATCATGGCTTCTTTACACAGGGACTTCCATATGCAATGAGCTAGAGAATGAATTTAATAGCTTTTATTTTATCCCTAGCAGTCACACGTATGTAAAATCTCTAGGTCCAGAGCGTGTGGGTTACTGCCATGTTCCTGGTGGAAACGACTGCCTGAGGAAAATGCAGTTATGCCCTATTGAGGTTAATAGTGGATCTCAGTGCAGAACCAGCAGTATAAAATTCTATTTATGTTTATTGTGCATTTGCTTTCCTGAATAGGAAAATAACCCTGTACAGGCATTATGGACTTAGTGTCAGCTGTAAAATGGGCAGAGTTGTAGCCCACAGGATATGATATTTATTGAAGTAAATAATAGCCTTAAAAGTCTCTGGATCTTAGTTTAACAGTCAGAATAACAGTAGCTTATCAAATTGCTCTACTTGGCAGAAGTAACCAGAAATGGTTACCTGTGCGCTTCCACCGAGAGCACTGTCTTGGGGTATAACATCTGGCACACTTTGTACACTGTATATATACAGCCTTGGAATCGTTAGTTACATTTACATGTGTCTTCCTGTCCTCCTGACCTACACGCTACAGCCTGAACATAATCCAAAATCAAAACTGTGGCTGCAATTTTACTTATAACATATAAATGAAACAGATGGAACGAGCCTCACTTTGTAAAAAAGTGATCAGAAACAGTCTATTATGTCTAATATTGTGTCCACTGTTAACAGGAGAGAGGAAAACAAGAGAAAAGCCTAGCAGTAATTTCTTAGTCTCTAGGCACTTGACATTTTAAGAGTGATTTACAACCTACATGACAATTTTGGGGGCATAACACAGGCAGCTAAGAGGACAAAAGGGCTCTAGCCTCTCAACCCCTGATTGACAATTCATCTTCAGGTTCCTAAATATTTTCCTGCACAGTATCTGCGGTGCAGGACTCAGTGTTATGCAATGCAGCATTCAATAACATTCAAAAGGTAAAGTTTTACTAATGAAAGATAATGCATACTGCTGCTTGCTGAAAGGCTTTCTGCTCATTTCTACAAAACCCGCACATACATGCTTTCCATGGGCATTCTGGAAATTGAAATCTTGTGGAACCACATCCTAGTAGTATAGTGTACATCGGCAATTCCCATTTATTCCATAAAAGAAAAGAGAAAGCTCCTCTCATCTATCACAGGTACTAGCAACAACTAACCAGTATATTTCTATATGGGTAGGACAGAAAATAACCCAGAATAAAGCAAAATCTTAAAAATACTATTTCTCAGAGAACATTCTGGTTAGGATAAGCAATTGCAAAACACCAGCAGAGATATAGTTAGCTTGATATAAGCTAAACTCTTAGATATTCATTCCCAAGACTTCCCAAAAGGCAGCAGAAAGGAAGGAAGGAAGGAGCTCCCTCACACTCTACAGTACCTGGGCTCATCATCAAAGGGCACTCCACACTGCATCAGAGAAGAGCTCCACGGCGTGCTCAGGAGCAGGCGTGATCTCCCCCGGGAGCGCGCGGAGCCACCATGCTCAGGGCTACATTGGAGGCTGCAACGGGACGCTCTGTGTTCAGGCCCAAGGATTCGCCTGTGTCAGCAGTGGGTCACGCTGGACTTTTCTGTGGGGCTATTCAACCCTCCGCGGCTGCCGCCCACAAGCTGAGGTCACGCAGGCCTGACCTACCTTTGCTGACAGGCACAAAACACAGTCCCATCGCTCTGATTCTACACTGCCCCAGTACAAGACTGCACGACAACAGAGCGGATCTTCAGGTAGGACATGAGATAGCAAACTGTTAATAACCTGTCTTCCTCTCTCAGGAGCTTATTCACTATCCTACAATATTTACACAAATAATCTCTCTAAAAACAAACAATCCTGCGATGCAGCATTTACAAATCCCTTTTTCACTGTAATTCACAGAACTTTTTAAAATATATATTTACTCTTACAGTTCTGATTTATTATAAACTTAGATTCATTTGTTATTAGTGGCTTAAAAATTTTACACTGCATAGTAGATCTCCTCTATTTTGAGTGATAATACGAAGTTTACTACAATGAAGGAGGTAAAAGGAATTCTGATTCTTGACTTGCTACTGTGATTACTATAAGCACAGGGAAGGATACAGGATAACTCGGTGTTTGCTATGCTTCACATGAAAAGGTCTCTAAGGAGACTGAAAACAAATACTGCAAGTTAATGACTTCTTATACTTTGGACTGGATGCAATTCAAGGTACTTGGGCATTTCCCATAAACTACATTGCCAGTTTTAAACAGTTGTTATATAATCACTCCTAGAATGTTCCCTAGAAGATGGGTTCTAGATCTAATAAAAAAATAAATAAAACAACCACTAGCTTAAAAGGAAATGTCTGAATCTATTGTGCCTGAAATTACGGGTTCAGTGTTTCAGCGGGAATACACACTTGTGTAAAGTAGAAGCCACACGCTCCAAACAAAATTAATTTGATATTGTGCTAGACTTTGAAGTGGTGAATTTAAGTTAGTAAGTATTGAAGTTAGGATACTTAGAAGTTAGTTAAAAAGAAGGGGAGGGGGTGGGGGGTGGAAACATACCCTTTACAGGGTAAATCAGGGCACAAATTGCTTAGAGCCATAAAGGAAACCAGAGGCTGAACCAAGAGTTCAGTCCAGATCTCCAAGTTCCAGCTTATAACTTCAGTTAATGAAACATTCATCTGCTGTTCTCCTTTGCAAACTAATCTGTCTATTTTTATTCTATCTTATCTAAAGAGATACTTTTCTTACTGGTGTTTATTTTGAAAAGGTCTGTAATAACCAGTGGCTAAAAAACCTGGTACAGAACGGGAAGAGTTCTGTTGAAACAGATGAAGTATCACTGAAGGCATCACTTGGCTTTGAACACACCAATTTCAAGGCAGGAGCAGCTGACGTTGACACAGCCCTTCACAGGCACCCACCGTGAGCAGGGACAACGTCTCTACAAATAAAGCAATTCATTTCTAAGATCAGGCGCAGTGCTTCCACAAGGCCCAAACAACATAAAACGGGTAACTTCAGAAATAGATAAAGATGTTAGAGGAGAGGAGGAAAAAAGACACACACGCGCGCTCTGGGAAACAATTCCTACAACAGTTCTATCCACATATTTCACCTAAGCTTACTGTAAAATGGATAAAAATAAACTACTGGCCATCAAAAGTGGGTATGAAGTATCTTCCCGAAAGCACTGAAGTACGACACAAGAGCGAGGCTGACACGCAAAGACAATTTTCCAGTCTTTTTACAGCTTCAGAGCTGTCATTACAACTGGTTATTCATCTGAATCAGGGATTTTCCTGAAGGGATTCAAGTCTCACCAAATTAGGTGATCTACTAACTTAACTTACTAGTATCAGGAGAATTATACAGGATAATCCATTTTCATGCAAATATGCTTAAAACCAATCAACAGCAGTCTAGCCCTTTTCTGCCTTCCCATATGCAAAGGAATGTCAAAAGGCTGAATGTCAAAAATAGTTATTATTTAGTTATTTTTTGTATATGGCTATATTGAGACATAGATCATGAAATTGGTTACACTACTTCAGTAACATCTGCACTTCTCCCAATTCGATGCTCTAAAACCTCAATAAATACCATAGGGATGAAAAAAAGCCCTATTTACCTGCAATCCTTTTTGATTTAAACACTGCTTTAAAAACCTTGGGCATTTAGTTGGCAGATATAACTGCTGAACTATGGAAGACGAAATACGCACAGATTTTTTTTGGCAGACTTTCAATTTAATTAAAATGAAGTCTCCATTTTTAAATTGCTCTGACTTGGCAGCAATAAACACTTCATAGATATTTTGTTGCTTTGCACTGTTAAATAGCCTATGTACTCTTGGAGATCATGTATCAGGACACCCTACCAGACTCTCTAATTCCTCACTGAAGTCCTGTCACAATTCACTTGATGTTTCTAAATTAAACCCACTATAGAATCATAAAGATTTTCAGTGATAACTATTTATTTGTAAGAATTTTTAGATATAGTTTTGAAAGCTGTTTTACACTTCCAAAGGAAAAGAATATTGAACGTAAAGCAGATAGCAGGGCTGGAAGGAAAGAAAGGATAAAAGCAACCATCAGGCAAATGCTTCCATAAAATTAAATTAGAAAGTAATTGGTATCTAGATACTGCTAATACTCACCCTCTACTACATTATTCTTCACTGAAGCCCACAAATGGTCATGCATGTTGACAGAACAAATACTAGTCTACTAAATGCTAGTAATTTTCAGATACACATTTAAAAAACAAACAAACCAATGTTGAGTGTAAGAAATCCTAGCTCTATTTAATAATGTGGAATCAGAGCTTTATTTCATGATGCTACTTGGATGCTAAAAATATATCTGGCCATCATGTTTCTTACCTCACAATGCAGTACCCTGACGAAAGAGAAAAGACACAAAATAAAGATACTAAATAATTCTGTGGGAAAGTCAGACTATTTTTACAGATAATTCCTCATATAGTATTACAGAAGCACTCAGAAAACAGAAAATAATGTTTTACTGCTTTTTTCCTAATCATCACAAAAAGAATTAATACACACTTCAAATCATCAGCCCAATTTTCTTTTATCCATAACATTTAAGCTGTGCTGTGCTAAGGCTTGCCAGACAGTATCCTGCTATTTCTGCTCTCTGAAGCACAATGTTTTCGTGTACTGCAGCTCCTGGGAACTTCTCTTCCACTATTATAACTTTATTTATTTATTTATTTATTGCAGTAACGAAAAGTGATGCTAGCATGCCACCTGGTGGCTAAAAAACCTAGAGCAAACAAAGCAAAGGTAAACGTTAATTGAAGATTTAGTCAAATACCTCTCCTCCCAAGCACTTTTTACTCACCAAAACTAAGTACTAGCACTTTTGCCAAGCGAAGGAAACATACAGAAGAGACAAGAGCCTCCCCATAAATCTTCACGCATGGGAGCTGTGAAGCAGTTGGCCTTTCTACGTGGTTCTCAATTATTTTTTCAGTGTTCTGTTCTTTTGAACACTAAAATTTATGTCCTAATTCAACAAAACAAATTATAAACCTACACATGCATTTAAGCAATAATAAATGAAATACACTGTATTATTTCCTTGAAACTACTGCCCAGCTGGTAAACAATTTTTTTTGTTTGCTAAAACATAACTATGAACCATAAAGTTACATTTATCTTAAGCTTTCTAGAGACCTTTTCTACAAGTTTAAATTTCGTTCTACTAAGGGGGACAAGACAGAGCCAGAAAGGTTCCCACTAGAAGTGAGGGTTAGCAGTATGCGTTAGAACAAAAACAGAAACTGAAAGCAGAATATATTCCTGTTATATATTTATCAAGTATATATATAAATATATAACTTGATATACCAAGTTATATATTTAAAAGGTTTATCAAGAGATAAATGCTTTTGAATAATTTCTTATTAAAAAAATGGGACAAAATGTGACAAAAATGATCTCCTCCTTTCTTTCACAAAGGATTAATTGTAAAGTAGTATAATTTAGTAATAATATTAGTATCACCTCATATACAGAAGACCAATTCAAATATAAAACACACATTTTATAAGTTTAAAAGAAACTAAAAGACTTTCTGAAAAAAGTTTCTTTTCTATTTCACATCATGAATATATATGAAAGAATATATATGCACATCACAAACCACACTTTAGGAACATTCATATGAATGACGGAAAAAGTCAAGCAATTTTGCCTAACCACAAAAGTCTTCTGCATAAGAAATAAAAAGGTATTGGTCCTACATTTGTTACCCTCATTAGAATCCTTTATAATAAGGAGAAATAATAAAATTATAC
>JAWLRI010000203.1:5226834-5261511 GCA_034781795.1 Crypturellus tataupa | reverse complement strand
AAATAAAAAGGTATTGGTCCTACATTTGTTACCCTCATTAGAATCCTTTATAATAAGGAGAAATAATAAAATTATACTTAACATGAAGTTTCTTTGAATTGCTCCTTTGAATGTGAACATCTAGCTGTAATAAACAAAAATAACCCTCAAAACCTCTATGTAAATATAAGCCTTTGTAAAAAATGTCTGTAATAAAGACCTCTAAACCCAAGAGGTTCACAATCTGAAGCAGTAAATTTTCACACTTAAATTTTTCATAACTACCTTTAATTTTTTGCATTTTCTGTCACATTTACCTACTGCTTTCTACTATCTCTACCATAATTACCTACTATACTTCTTATTTCCTCTATATTTAATGAAAGCAATATTACACTGCTGTGAGACTTACTTTTTAAAAAAAAGGTGTGTGTTTTTTTTTTTTTTTTGGTTGGTTGGTGGGTGGGTGGGTTGAGTTTTTTGTAGCAGGTTACCTCTCTAGCCCCAGTAAAGCTTCTTTTACTACAACCTTGATAGCACATTCAGCCTTTAAATCAACTTAAATACTCAGCAGGGGATTCCAATACGTATTAGATTAGCTGAGCTGAATGCAGTAAAACAGATAATTAGTGGCATATTTAATTCCAAGCTCCACCCAAGGGCAATGCTTAAGATGATGGACTACAGCTGATTCTAAATGAAGTTAGTGGTCTCTTGGCTACCAAATAAAGCTGCTGGGTGATATTTGAGGTCTCTGTAAATCAGAGCAGCTTGATAACTATTCAGCTTTAGGGTACAGATTAGATACACTGACCTTATGCAGTGGCTTCCCTCTCTAGATTTATCTGGGTTGCTATGAACATGCTGAACAGGACACTACAGTCCTCTTCCAAGCGTAGTATCAAAATTGCTATAATAACAGCAGGAAAAAAAAAAAAAAAGCAGTAACTTACTTTTCAAAAAGTGAGAATCTGTTCCTTCTGTCTGGTCTTGCATCAGTTACATCACCTTGGTCTTCTTCATCCCTCTTTTGAGTGGAGCAGTCAACATTGGTTTCCTGGTGTCCTGACATCTGCAGGTAAGCACACAAGAAAGTAAACATCCCTCAAAAAACACTACTTAAAAAAAAAAACTTCTGTAGACTAGTTTTCAGTCTAGCATTAGGGTTACACTACATGCGACCAGCTGCGGCCGTATTACTTAGTGGGGGTTACAAAAAAAAAAAAAAAAAAAAAAACCCTTATAATACCCAAATGCAGATAGGAACTAAGGTAGAAGTCATCTTATGATTGAAAATCCTTTGACTAATTCCCTGGAAAAGCTTAATGGTGCTGGGAAGAAAGCAAGGCCAACTAGCACCAAAACATGTGGAACTGCAGGTTGTCCTGCCCAACACTGAAGCTCGCTGAGAGCTCTCCTGCTTTCATTTCCATAGACACATGCAAACTAACATAAAACACATAATGATTTGAAATCACAGGCCTAACTTTTAATTTCTCTCTTTTATCAACCTTCATATTAATCTTATATTCTTCTAATGATGAGTTAATACATGCACATGGTATTTAAGAAAAGTTAAGAGTTGTAAGATGCTTCTGAGGAATTAAAAGGCATTTTTTCCTGACATCTTGTAGCCTATTTTGCAAATCCCAGTAATTTCCCCCACGACATTGCACCACAAGCTTGGGACATCCTCACGCATCCCGCAGGAACCAGGAGTTCTAGGAAGGGAAACCAGGTGCCCTCATACTCTCCCTGAGGAAACCAGCAGCAGCTGCTGCCCTTCCCCGCGCTTGGGGGATGTATATTTCCCTTTCCTGATGTATATTTCACTTAAGGCGGAGGAGGCCACCTTCATCCCTGCCTTGCGAGCTGCCCTGTGTAACTCGCACCACCTGCAGGCCCCGTAGCGCCCTGTGTAACGCGCGCGGGCCGCACTGCCCAGCCCGGCGGCGGGCACCGCGACAAGGGGCCCTTTGAGCCCCGGAGAGCCCCGTGGGGAGCCGGCACCTCCGCGAACCCAAGGGTCAAGCCCGGTTCCACAGGCGGCCACCCGCGGCCCTTGGCGAGGCCGCGCGGAGGGACGGGGCGCTAAAGCCGCGGCCGGGGGTGGCCAGGCCGGGCCGGGGAGCGCGGGGGGAGCCCCAGGACCCGCCTTGCCTTGTCTCGGCGCCGCTCCGGGGGCAGAAGCAAAACCGAAAGCGCCGCCCGGCCTGTCCTGTCCCGCCCCGTCCCTTTCCCTCCTCCTCGGGCAGGCCCGCTCCGCCCTGTGGTAAAAGAAATACAACCCGTTTATCAGCGTGCCCCATGGCCAGATTTGTTAGCTCTAGACGGGCTGTGCTAACAGCATTGACTTTCCTTTTGAGAAGGTGCTGTAGGAGGAAGTGTCCCGCTTTGGGGCATGGCGCGATTGCTCCCTGGTCAATTAGGAAATATTTTCTCAGGTTCGGTATCCCACAGGTTGGGAAGGGGGAAGAGCAGGATAGCCGCAGCATCAGCATTCCTTTGCTCATCCCGGGAGACTCCCTGTACACTCCAGAAACATTAATAGTGAATCTTCTGAGTGGGATTTACAGTGTGGAAATGACCTGTTTAGCTGTCACCTAAGCAGCTGCAGCATGACGATGGCGTGGCCTTTGGGATGCTGAAGGGTAGATGGCAGCTACAAACTGGAAGGCTTGAGGCAACTAAATGGTACCTGTCTGGAGTAATAACTGTGCACTGTTAACCCCAAACACCCCCAAATGACAGTTGTTAGGATTTTGTTGTGAAAAAAAAACAAAAATGGATGTGTGGTTCTGATACACTGCAGGGAGCGCTGGGACTGTGAATCTCGGCGGGATATCGCACCCAGTCAGCTCTGCCTGTGTCTGGGTGGGATTTCTCTGTGCTCTGTCTGCAGTGGTCTGTCACACCTGCCATGCTTTGCTGTGCTTAAAGTTGGGGCATTTTTAGGCTACAATACCTGACACATGGGAATGGGTGGTCATTGTACACTCATGGAGTCTGTGTGCATCTTGCACACTTTTTTTCTTTCTAACAGCGATGCCTTACTCTTGGCCTTCTGTTTCTTTTTTTTTTCTTTCTCTCTCTCTTCTCCCTGTTTCTCTTTTGCTCTATTACAAGCATTTCCAAAATGCCTTTGTGGTCAAGGCTTCCAGACCCTGGCAGCAAAGGGAAAGTGTAGGTACAAATCCTTTTAGTGGTGAAACATTATCAGTTGTGGGTTGGTTTCCATAGTAGCAAAATGTGCAAAGTTCATGTACAAGATAAGATAGGAAGACAGTCCCAATGGGTTTTTTTGCCTAATCTTGAGGGATCCTAACACTGATAAGTCGGTTCTACTTTTTGCTCAATATTTTTGCAAGCTACTTTGTTGCTATGCTAAATTTGATTGGCATGAAGAGGCTATATGAGTCAAAAGGCCATGAGTTGAGCTATCTGAATAACCATATGGTTCAGACATATGTTTTTTTTTCTTTTCTTTTTTTTTTGCAAACTGAAGAAGCTGTTGCTGGGATGTGCTGGTGTCCATGCAGATGTGCTCCACGTTTTCCATGCAGTCCATTCAACGAGTATAAAGCGGTTGGAGCAGTAATAGTATTTCTTCCTACTAATTTGTACTTTCACTGTACTGTCTCCTTGTACTTTGTATATGACGACATGACTTTTAAAGCACATTGATTAAGGTTCTGCTGCTAACTAAAGCTTTGTAAGATTTTCATTGATATCAAAGAGCCTTTACAGGGCCTAACTTAAAAGAGGAAAAAAGCTGCAATGAGCTGTTAACTGAAGAGAAAACACCTTGCTAAGATTTGTCCAGATAATAAACCTACACTGGTTTTGTGATTTAATTCCTTGTATGATCAGAATGAAGTGTAATGAGACCATACAATGTTGTTTTTCAATAAATTCAATAAATTAGCAATTCAGTTTTTATCCAGCGTGATCAGGAATACAGCACTTCTGCTCTATTCGCAAAAATAGAGCAATATAGCAGTTTTCAGGTGCTCAGAACTGGGGAAATCATCAATAAAGTTGAGGAGAATTTGGCACACCATAGATGTGAAGGAAGTAGAATAACTGGGAAAGAAAAGTAACTCTTGAACATGCATGTTTCTTGGGAGAAGGAGAACTCGTAAAATGTCTTTGCTGCCTTAGAGCCAGGATGGTAATAAGGGGCATTGGGAGACACATGCTTTGTGTGTATAGAGTATGTCATCTTGTTCTCCTCAGAGACCTTTGGTATGGCTGAGTGCACAGCCTACATTGTATGCCCTTATGGCCGGGTCTCCTGGGTGGATGGTTGATTTTGTAGTTGCTGAGTCATGTGGTTTTGTGTCATTTGGGGCTGTCCTGCTTCCAGCACCTCCAACACTCATTTCAGCAGTGGTCTCATGCAATTTTTTTTTCTAGCTATAGGGTAGGAAGACCTGGGATTCTTGCATGAGTTCAGATAGAAGCAATACAACCAGGGCTATCTAGAAAATATACACTGTGTTGACTCTTGGAGCACATGAGCACAAAGAGGCAGCAGTTGGTAGGGTGCCCAGCACTAAGCAAGGAGGGGACAGCCTGGCTGCTGTGACTTGGTCATTCCTATAAACACCATGTCAGTTTGGGACAGGATGTAAAGGGAACTGGAAGAGCTCCAAATTACTTTGGTTCAGAGATGTGAGCATATTATAGCGATGTCAGTTGCTCCTGGTTCCAAAACGAACAGCACAAGGTAACTCCATCATTATCTTAATACAAGAAGTTGTGTTCTTTGAACAGATATTTTAACAAAAATGTAATGGTTTATATATGGCCACTAATCACCAATTTTGAAAGGTTTGAAGTGTTTGCAGGATGTTGTGCTGTGGCCACTCTCTTGAGATTAGGAGCTCTATTTTCAGCTCACCAGTTGCTGACAGTGCTTTGAGCCAGTACATTGTCAGCATTCAGTAGAATAGTAAGTTAAGCAGAGCTGGGTATCTCCATGTCTTGAGTAGGTGGCTTTCTAAGTGTGCCCACAAGCTTTAGAAGGAGCTGGTTTTGATTGAGTTGATAGTAATTTACACAGTTGGAAAGTGCTTACCACTATCCTAAGACAATTGCTGATGTGGGACACGGGGGTGGATGGATGGATGACAGACAGTAGACAGAATTGTGCAATGTCCCAGTGTCATGGAGCCTGCAGCTAGGGGTTTTATGATGCAGGTGAGATGTAGATCTCAAATCCTGACCATCTGTATCCACTATAAATTACTAGCTTCTATTGTTCAGAGCAGGCTTGATAATACTAAAAATGTGGTTCTTCCGCACTGTCAGACATAATGATTCTTAACTAGCATTATTTGGCTAAAGGAATCTTTATGTTTTGACCTGTGCCACCCCACTTTTCATGTACACTGTTAAATAGTGGCTTTGTTTATTCTATTCAGTAAAATACTTCCTTCCTGATGATGTTTCCATGGGGGACAGGTATTTGCATTTGTATTTACCATGTTTAGAGTTCTTTGAGCTAAAAGACTCAGGTCTTTTAAAAGGTCCATTGCACTGTGTGTCCTTCTGCGTGCGGTGATGAGCTGGTAGGTTGACTAGGCAGAGGGAGATGAGGGATGACTGTGGTTTGCTTCAACTCCTCATGACATGCAAAGAGGAGCTGAACAGACACCAAGGGAAGGACTCTGTGACTTGGCTGGGGCAATGGTGGTGCTCCCTTCTAGTATATGATTATTCAGAAATACGTAGCCAGTCCTAAATGAGGTCACTTGCTATGTAACACAGTGAGGAGCTGCTATAAGTGGTTGCTGCTGTATATACCTTTCTCTTCACCACGGGCTTATGACAGCAACCCTTACAGCAAAACTGAAATACTAAATGATCCGATTCGAATGTTCACATGGACGTGATTCGTTTCTCTGAGTTCATTCTGCTATTTAGAGAAAGCTATTTCTCCCTTCCCTTATGCACTGACACAGTTGCCAAAATAACCGCTCTTGCTAACTGGCAGCTTTAAAAGCCAGCCTGCAGCTGACTTTGAAACAGAAGGTCAGCAAAGGGAGCACCAGACTTCAAATCCCGGCTTTAATGGGAGCCATTGACCACAGCAAAGGGCCCTGACTGGAGTGTCTAGCGTGTGCTTCGCGCAGGCCAAAAAGTCACTTTCCAACTCTTTGAACCTTTTGTGTAAACCTATATATTTTTCACTCTGTGGATTTCAAGATGAATGTGCAGCCGTGTGCTAGATGTGGCTATGGGGTTTACCCTGCTGAGAAGATTAACTGTATAGATCAGGTCAGTTCTCTCTCTTTATTATTTTTGGGCTATAATAAATGTGTGGATTGGCACTTGCAACACAGTGCAAATCTCCTGGTTCCAAAAAGTTCTCAACCTGTAACTGGGACCAGAATCAAAATGAGTTAATTATAGACCTATTCCTTGAAGAAGAATGATTATTCATGAAGGAAATGGAAGGGATCAATAGTGAGATTTTAAACAGAATGGTAATGAATTAAAAATAACCTGGGTTTCACTTCTATTTTTTTGGTGTTTGCAGACATGGCATAAAGCCTGTTTTCACTGTGAAATATGCAAGATGATGCTAACAGTAAATAACTTTATTAGCCATGAGAAAAAGCCCTACTGTCAAGCGTAAGTGGTTTTTTTGTTTGCTTGTTTTTAGTAGAAGTTAAAAATATCAAGTGATTTTAGTGTGATAAAAAATCCCCATTTGGACTCAGTCTGGTCCCACCTGTGATGTGAAATTGTCATGCCACAGACTTCAGTGCATCAGGCTGGGTTTACATGAATCAAAAACGATGGGAAATTCTTGCAAATATGCATGAAGCTTCCTTGTTTCTTGTTAAGAATGCTAAAAGTTACCAAATTAAGTGCCATTTCAGTATTTTGGTAAGAAAACAAACCCCACCATAAAAATCAGTGTTTTTCACATCAGTCTTTAAGAGTTAACAAGATTGAGCTAATCATGGGAAAAAATGTATAAAATGCAGATTTTGGAGTTGGTTTGTTCTAGGAAGTTTTTATATTATAATGATCAATTCCTGTCAAATTTGTCAGCTGAAAAAGGAGAGATGACAGTTGTTTTTTATTCTATTATTCTCTTTTGTTATTAGAAACACAGCATTGATATGATGATCATTAAAATTAATTTTGCTCTAGGCACCTTCTCCATATAATAATAACATGAATGTAATCTGAGATGTATGTATGAGTGGGGGTAACTTATGTATAGGAGGGTGGAGGCTGGTGGCGTGTTACTGAGTATTCACAGAGAACCTTTCTGATGGACTGTCTGATAGATCCCTAATGTCCTTTTACATTTCCCTTCTTTTTTTTTTTTTTTTTTTTTTAGGCATAATCCAAAAAACAACATGTTCACAAGTGTATTTGAAACACCAATAAACATAAATGCAAAAAAACAATCAGAAATGATAAGTGAGGTAAGAAGTTTGAAAGCCAAAGGTGTTTAGCTTTGTTTTACATTTTGATGTCACATTGGGTTTTGTTTCAAAAATAAAAATATTGATTCTTTATTTAGCTGCTATGGTCTTTCAGGGCAGTAGAATCTGCACTCAGGTTTGAATTATAGTTTTTCAAATGGATTCTCTCATGTGAAACCAAGAAAAAAAGCTTATATTTGTTGATAAGATTATTCCCCTTTAGTAAGAAAATAAAAGGTCCAGGGAACTGCATGGACTTCCTGGTGATATTTTGTTAAAACGTAAAGAATGGATTAGCTTTTCATGCCCATTTAGCTGCATTGATCCTCTCAAAAAATCTGCTGTGCATCTACAAACCTCCAGGGGCGCTCAAAGTCTTTTTTCTTTTCAAATGTCATTCTTTTGTCATTCTTGGATTGGTTTTCTCCAGATACATTTGTTTCAAGCTTTTATTAATACGAACTCTGCAAGATGAGGAAAGAACAAAAGCACAACAGTAATAACTGGTATCTAGCTCATTTCTGTGTGTAATGCTGCTTTCTGGAATGTCATGTGTTTCATTCATTACATAACTATATTTAGTAACCAAAACAGTGTGTTTGAATATGATCAGCCATCATCTTAATATATGACAAGGAAGTGTTATTATTTATATTATATACTACATTAATTCCTATTTTTTCATCAACTGTATGAAGTTGATTAGACATTTCATAGCCCTTACCAGATACTGTATCTTTTCTTCATCACTCTTGCTCAGTATTTTTATACCTCGGGTTTTGCAACATCACTAGCTGTAAACTTTGAGCAGTGCCTATGACGCCTACTTTAAACTGTGTGACAGATCTGGCCAAGAATGAGTTTGGGATTACTGCGGGGTCTATTTCTGGTTTTAGACAGTGATATGAGACTCTGATACTTCCAGTGTTTGTGTGTATACGTGCCAGGAAAATTATAGCTCAAAGATCACTTTCACTTGTTTCTTACACCTAAAGCACCCTCTGTGCTTTTCAATCATGCAAAAAGGTTCAGCTCCAGAGAGAAAATTGCTATGGTTAGTAAAGAGGCTGATTCTGCAGTACTAACTTAAAATGAGTACCTCTGTAGAAGTTTTCAGTCTAGGAAAACTTTTTCATAAGTATATGTGTAAAATAAGGCTAACCTGAGAGAATGTCTCAAAATAACTAATGAATTATTTTATAGATAGCAGCATTTCTTTCTATATATTTAATACATTTCTTAAATCCTAACAAACTGCTTTTGTTGAGACATGGACTAGAATGCAGAGATAACAATTCAGTTCATCTATGCTTTCTGTGTGAGCAGAAAAATCAGTAATCTTTCTGTCCTTCTCTTCGTGTATAAAATTGGAATAATGGTATATATGTTAAGTGATTTTTCTATACATTCAGTTTAGATCATGCCCCTTCAGGGCAGGGACTGTATTTTTTGCATCTGTAGAGTGCATTGCATAACAGAGCTTTGATTTTATTTGGATCTCTACATGCTGTATTTTTAAAAGTTGGAAAGAGTAGGAAAATGATGACCCAGGGTTAAATATGCTGCTCAGTTGCATGTACACAATCTTGATGCCTAATGGACACTCTGAAGGGAAATAGGAGGGTAAGATATTATGCACCAGGTAACAGTTCTTTCATCTAATGCTTGATTGATATGTTCTGCTTAATATTTATTGAATATTTTTTTATTCTAATAGAGTATTTTCTCCCAAAGTATTAGCTAAGCATGGAATTATTCTTTCAGAATTTCATGCTAGATTTCAGGTAAGATATACTGTTCCTGTACAGACATGCAGCTCCAGTAATAGCTAATATTTTAGGTAGAAGCTGGCTGTGTGGTTTGGAGCATAGAATTTTGGCCTAAATAAAGATTAGCTAAAACTAATCTTTATATTTTTCCATAGACTGCTTCTCCAAGAATGGGAGGCGGAGAGGAAATAGTTCTGTAGCCTTTGCATAGTTGGAAGTACAGGCTATGAGGCCTTTCTGCACATGAGCAGACTGGAAGTGATGGTGAAAAAGAAGAAAAGATGGAGATATTTTCTTGTGGAATGATGAAGTTTGGTGGATCAGACTTAATCTCTAGGTTTCTACACTCATATCGTGGACAAATGTATGTTCAGGGTGAAATTGTTCATTGGCACAAAAAACTAGGCTGGTTTTATTTGGAGATCTAATTAAACACTATGACTGGAGTAGATTGTCTTAAGATGAGCCAGGTTGATACTGCAAGCCAAAGAATTAGTTCTGTGCAGTTAGGTTGTTCCTTTGCCTCTCTTGGCATTGATGTTTTGCTGCGAGCCAAACAAAGGAACTGATTTGGCTGAAAACTAACACAGCAAAAGCCTTCATACCAGTTTCCTGATCAACCTTGCCATATGGCTGCTTTCCTAGAGGTGTCAGTGCGTGGAGACCATAAGAATAGTTACTTTATATGGTGGGAGGTATTTTTTGGAAGTAGCCTGTATTTGGACTGGTTCAATGTGATGGTGAAGCTGTAGGTGCTGAAGTGGATTTCTTACGGTGGAAACTGCAAAACAGCAGAACCAGTGCATGACTATTCTTTGCTGTAATTCATGCTGAATTCATGTAATTCATCCAAAGTCTTGGACCAAGAGACTTTATTCACCTTGTTTGTGTACATTTTTGCATTTTTTTTTGGCAGGGGTGTGTGTGTTCTAACAAACTATTAATATCAAGTCATTTTTTTTGTAGATAAAGTATCGAGAGGAAGGTGAACGATTCAAATCAGTCTTTCAATGGGATGTGAGGTCCAGAGACATTGAAGCTGCATGTCAAGCCCAGCAACTTGCCAGCCAAGTAAGAAATATCCCTTAAGTCTCCAAGAAACTGCCTGCAAGAGAGCTGCCAAATTGTAGGTTACCAAGTATTGGCATTGGTATTTTGATTGTTATGGTTCTTCTCACAACATTTCAGTCTTAGAAAAGCCATTTCTTTTCATTTGGCTACGTTTTTCAGGCTTGATTATAGCTTCAGGTGCAAGAATCAGAAGATGGAGACATGAGAATGTATCTGTGCAGTGCACAGCTGTGCTCAAAGTCTCCTTCCTGTTGATACCAAAGCTTAACCAGAAGTGATCTGATTCCCAAGGGGAATCATTTAAGCCTTGCTTAGGATGCTGATGTCTTGACCCTGGCATGCTGTTGTCAGATTTGGCCACACATACTCTGCCTTGGCACTCAAGAGACACGTACAGTGTAAACCTTGTTGCATTGAATCCTCTTACTCCTAGGACATTGCATGTTTTTCCTTTTTCCCCATCAAATGTTTGGTAGAGCTGACTTGTTATTCAATTTTTGTTTTGTAGAATGCCTACTACGCTGCCTATGAGGAGGGTAAATCATTCCATTTGGGAGCCATCCCAGATCCTCAGATGGTCCGGATGGCTCAAGCACAGAGGAATTTAAATGATGTAAGTGGACTGATATTTAGAATAGCTTTATTTTCATGGGTTATCGTATTTTGAAGACTTTCCAGAGTACTAAATTTAAACTTAAAATAATATGTTACCAAAGGAGAGACTGGCATGTTTCCTTCACAGGTAGCTATGTAAATAGTTAATAATGTGACAATGTTGTTTCCTCTTCTGGAAATCATACATTTATGTATTTATGTAATTCAGATCCATCTCAACTACTGACCAAAGATATCTGAGATGATCTTGATTATTTACTGATACAGTACTCAGTTCTGTTCACCTCCGTAGAGCAAAACTCACGATGGAAAGCAGACCTTCTTTTCTATAGAACAGACCTTTCTTGGACTGTTTTTCCATGACTGATGGAAATCACTTCTAAATATGACTGATTGTCAGTGTCTATACAGTGCATTAGTGACCCAGTCAACATAGACAATTAACCGTGGATAACTGATAGGAATGGTCAATATTTTCTATCATATGCAAGTATTTCGAGCTAATAATCATATAAAGTATATGTGCTTTAATTTGTTTACTTTTAAAAAATATGTATTGACCTATACCTTTAGGAAGCAGGCATTAAAAGAAGAATGACATTAAACAACAGTGTTTTTTTGTATAACAACAACATGAAAAATGTGTTTTTTCTAGTTGCAATATACAGAAGAATATGAAGAACGCAGGGGCAAAGGCAGCTTTCCTGCGATGATCACTCCAGGTTATCAGGTTGCTAAGAGAGCCACTCAGCTAAGCAGTAATGTAAGTCTCAGTTTTATGAAATGTATATTAGAATTCATCAAGTTGAGGAGTCCCGGGTTTAGGTTGTTTGCATTAAACAGTGACTTCTGTGATAAACATTCTGCAAAGTGAGAAAACCTTAACATAATACACGGACAGAAGGGATTTTAGCAAAGCACTTAGTTTGGGAAGGCAATCACATAAGATAAATGACAATATAAACATTTTCTGAAACATATCGTAATTTTTGACAACGTAAAAGAAATCAGTGAACCACTCTAAAATGTTTATTTAATTACCTTTATTTTCATTTTATGCTTTTATTAATCTATTTATATCTTTTCTTCTCTTTGTAAGTTTTCTTGTAAGAAATCAAATAATATTAAACTGAATACAAGTTACTTTAAATCATACATGCACAAAAATGGTGGCTTTAAAAATAAGTCAAGTAAAAGTAAACCTTGTACAAGTAATTTAAAAATATTTCATTGGTTTCTGCAAGCAGTTTACATTGTCATTGCAGTGTAATCTTAGTACTTTGTGCCAATGGAACTATTCTCATAACATTTTTAATGAAAAGTATGGCTCACAGTAATCTAGTGTAATTTGAAACTTTGGTTATTTGAGGCCATTTCTGTCTCCTACTGGCATTTACAGAAATTGCATCTTTAATAATTGGGATTGTCATGACTGCTGTTGCCCATTTTCTGTTGAAACCTTCTGGCAGTAAATAGATATTTGCTAGTTATTATTTGTAAAATATATTTTATACCTCTTTCCTCCTGCAGGTAGAATATAAGCGGGGACATGAAGAAAGAGTTTCCAAGTTTACCTCTGTTGTAGACACTCCAGATATCCTTCATTCAAAGGTTGGAGGAAAGCATTCAAGTGATGTAAGTAAATAGAGGAAAAATGTTTCTTGACTCTACAAGTGGCTCTTAAGACATATCTAGATTGATTAAAGATATGAATGCAAAGAAAAGTAAAAATTAGCATTTGAAGTGCAGACACTTGAAATGTATGTTGTGGTGGTACACTTTACTATTAAATGTTTAATGGTTCCACCCATAAAGGCCATTTTCAGTTCTAGGTTGTTATAGGACTAGCTGGCTGTCAGAACTCAAAACAGTGACCCAGCCTGTTTTGTAGCCAGAAACTGGGCCCCATTCAAGGTAAAGCATGAAATTACCCGACTCTAATTTAAATAGAGCAGTTATCATGCAGACAACATCAATATTTTCTTCAAATAACTGTATTTCATCATTTATATGAATGAGACATAGATGTCCTTGAAGGCATGTGATCATATAATTTAAAGACTACATTGTAGAATATTTACACAAAGGAGGTAGATCCAGAGTTTGTGGTTCATTATCCTTCTGACATGTCCTAACTTTTGAATGCCTGACTTTGAAACTTTAAAAATTAATAATATATGATAATCAAGATAATTCTTTGCAATCTAGTTACTCTTGAACTGTTTTGATTTTTTTTTTCCAGTTGAAATACACAGAAGACTTTGAACAACGTCAAGGGAAAGGCAGCTTTCCTGCTATGATCACTCCAGCATATCAAATAGCCAAGAGAGCCAATGAATTAGCCAGTGATGTAAGTGTCCAAAGCAAAGTCTCTTTTTTTTTTTCTTGGAAGAAAAGAAAAAATTAATGCACAGATTATGGATTACATTTATGCTTACTTGCATAAATTCCACTATCATTGCAGTCATGCTAACAGTGCAATTCATGCAGCAATTCCTGAAGTGATTTTTTTTTTCTGGGCCAAAGTTCAGTTTTAGGCACAGGGAAAAAATAGGCTGAGAATCAAACACCATAGATTTTTGTGGGAAAAGTCTTCCCATTTAGCCAAGCTCCTGTTCCATACTACCAAGAGGGAATACCATGAGGAGACAGATGGTGGTCTTTGATTTCATTTTCTCCAACCCAGTGGTGCTGGAGAACAGCTCTAATTTGCAGAGCAGGCACAATATTTGTAGGGGCTTGATGTCAGGGGAAGGCTGGCTTTGCAGAGCTCTACTCTTCATGCTCACTGGGGGTCCTTACAGTTCATTCCTCCTTTCCTTCATTAGTTCTGCTGCAGGCCTGGGCTGTGTGCTTGTATTTTAAAAAGGCTTTTGTGAAACAAATAAACTATCTTATTGAATATGAATTTTTATAAATATGCCTATAATACAAATATGTGTATGTATACACATATATGTATAGATACATGTGTTATATATCAATGCCCAAACATCTGATACAGATACAGTTGAATAAAATATTTCTTTGTATTCCAGACTCACTTTACTCTCTTTACTGACAGGTTTTTGTTTTACTCTGTGTTATACTGATCTTATTGAATTTCTTTTCTTCTTCAAACGGAACAAGACCACAACATTCTTGTATTCTTTAAAAAGCATTGTCAAAGGACACCAATATTGCTTCAAAATGTGCAATTAGTTCCATTTTGTCACTAGAGGGTGAAAGGAAAGCTCTTTTAATTGGAGGAGATAAGATATTGTGCTAGCTTGATGGAAATCAGCTTAAAACATTATTAAGAGTCATGAAGGAAAACCAGAGGAGATCTATAATTTTGAAGGGAAAAAAAAACTGAAATTTTGCAGGCAAAAGCATCCATGTCTAAAACATTTTAAATGTATTTGTTTGCCTTTGATCTGTGGAAAACCATTTGTGTCAGCAAACACATGTGATTAAAGGGCAGCCTCAGGCTCTAGGCATTATTTTCTCTTCCGCAGAAGTAGTGTAAATATTGGTGTAAACTTGAAAGTTGATTGCCAAAATTCCATTGTGCGCTGGAGAGAAGGGTGTCTTTCCAGGAACAAGACCCTTTACTAATGGGATGCAGGTGACCCCATGGCAGATCAGGCGGGAAAGAGTCTTCTGTAGAAACCAGAATTTGCGTTGCCATCACTTCTGTTTTTTTAACCTCCTGGAGCATCAGGGCTTAGCTATGACAAGCAGGGGGTACTGAACATGTAGAGCTAACAGTCGGATTGAAATGGCAAATTCCTTGTTCTTAGTGCGCTATTAAAAGGGACATCACTCTTTTTCTTCATATCTTGAAGTGGCATATTTGACTTCTGTAATTTGGTGGCAATGGGAATTTTGACAATGTTTTATTATCAACATAAATGTGTCATTTATTACTATTTATTATTCAATGTCTGTATAAGAGATTAAATTGATCTGGATGATTCTTTCCCTTTTCTTATTTTTCTTGTTAGGTGAAGTATCATCAAAGATATGAGAAAGAGATGAAGGGAAAAGCCAGCCATACAGCTGGAACAGATGCTACTTTCACAAGAGAAAATGCAAATCAGTATTTCCAGGTATGCAGCACCTGAAGATACACATGCTAATGTCGATCATTACTGTGGCTAATTGCTCAAGACTTTGGAAAGGACAGTGATGTGTTTTCACTTTGCTTTTTCTCTCTGAGAAAACAAGATCTCAAAGGAAAATATGTGCTGTGGTACCATACTATGAATACGTGATACATTTAGTGTTGTTATTTAAAAGATAAGACTGCAGTGTCCACGCACTGTCATTACACGATCCTTATGGCAGGGTGACCATAATGGATAAGCTTTACCTCAACTAGTTTTGTCTGTCAACATACGTACAGTTCTGTTGGGGTGGTGTTATGCATTGCAGCTAAAAATATATTTGCTTGTGGTGACTTTTGAGTTCCATGAGAAAGAAAATGTAACTTCAGTTAAAAGATGTGCAAGGAGTTTAAAATGATAGAAATATGATAGTTAAGCATCTTCTCCCTGACAATATTTCTAGCAATCTTAGAAGCTTTGCAGCTCCAAATATGTTAAAGTGTCAATGAAAATCATGAATAATCTCTTGGATTTCAGCTATTCTACAGAAGTGATATTTTAAGCCTGACAGTTTTTCTGCAGTTGTGTAACCAAATAAGCTCTTATCTGCTTTGGTCTATGGCATTATTTTTTCTTTTATTTCCTTTCTTAAGGAAATGTATTTATTTTTGTGGTATGCCAGAAAACACCCAAATTTCTATTGCAATGAATTTTTACTGATTCTTGGAATTTGGGTGAAAGGGATTTGAGAGGACAAGTAGTATTCTGTAAACAAAACAATATGGTTCATCCTAGCTCCTCACAAGGTACACAGCCTTTGGAGAAATGAAAGAAAATGAATATATTGTGCTAAGACATTTGGAAGTTTTGAATTTCTTCACTGTTCCTGCCTGCACCTGCATCTTTTGTTAATGTTATGGAAGTGTGAGGAACAAACCACCCTTGAAGCATGTTAGTGTAGAATACATACCAAGCTTGCAGCTAGTTTCTATCTTTGAGCTTCCACAAGTTTTATTAAGAATAAGCAAATAGAATAAGTTTGCAGAAGTAGTAATTATATTTTCAAGCATCAGAATGCTTAAATCTATAGAATTAAAGTTTTTTTTCTTTGAAAGTATCATTCTAACTTCAGTCACAGACTTCCAATTTAACTTTATTTTTGATCTTCATAGATTGACTTTGAATGTTTTTATTCATATAACATGCAGACACTGAAATTAATTGCTCTTTCTAAGCAAAGTGTGACTTAACATGGTAAATAGATTAGAATTCTCTTTGTCAAGACCGTGAGCATAACTCATTCTGACATATATAACGTGAACCAGTCTAAGGAATGTTTCTGTAAATTCCTATTTGGTAAACATCTGTTGTGCTCGTGTTTAAAAATATTAGGTGTGGGTAAAGTTAATTGTCTGGGACGTTAAAAATAGTGTTTTGGAATTTGAGCAGTATGAATAATGCTATTAAAATGTATTTGAGGAAGTTATGAGAAAAAGAAAATGACAAATTAGTCTGAAGAATTCTGACTCATGAATGGCATTTGAAAGATTATATCAGTTGTTTTGTCGGGGATATTTCTGATTTTCTGTACCTATTTTTAGCACAATTTAGATACACTAACTATAACTGATGTTATATTGTTGACAGATTTATGATATGACCCATCTTATCATGTGGCACTGATGTTACACAACATTGCCTACAATGCATTGTTTAGAATTGAGAAGTCACAAGAGAGATATCCTAAAAATGTTTAGCCTTTACTATGAATGCTATATTCTGAACTTTATCCTTGACATACTGTACAGTCTCTTTTCACTAAATCTGGCCCTTTACTAGAAATAATTTATAAAATAGAACAGGGAAAGATTACGCTATACCTTACTTGCTTGTATATTTATCATGTGCTCCCCAGATTTTGCCCTAAAAGGCTTTTGAAATTGGCAATTATCCATAAGCTTGTTTATAAGTAGACTTAAGGTATTAATTCTAGAACAAAATGCATCATTTTGAAATGGGAAAAAACTATTTTCTGGACAGTTATGATGCGAGGAATAGCCATGTTCAAGGGTCTTCTCAAGGGTCACAGAGGGAGGCTGACCTTAAGCTAAACTTACCAAGGTTAAGCAAATCTGACTATCCAAACATCAGTTTTCATGTTTCAGTTTTCCTGGCACACATATATCGATGTAGACAGATGTAAGCAAATACCACTTCTTCAGCTCTAGGAATCAGTGTGAGATTAGGATGTGTATCACTGTATATTTCAATACTGTCTGGAGCACAACTAACCGCTATCTCAGTTTCTCTTGCAATGCAACGCAAGTAACTTTATGAACATAGCTAATTTAGCAGATGATTTTATTCTTTTGATTGGTCATTTATTCTTTTTTTCATAAAGAATATGAAGTAATGAACTTTTGCTACTAACAAGGGCTTTGTGAAATCACTTAAGGCCCACCTGCTCATGTGTGGTGAGTAAACATGCTGAATTTTCCTCAGGATTATATGGATGAGTTTGAAGAACGCAGAGGGAAGGGAAGCTTTCCTGCTATGATCACTCCGGCTTATCAAAATGCCAAGAAAGCAAATGAATTGGCAAGTGATGTAAGTATGAAACCTGAATCAATACAATTCATAAACAATTAAAAACAGCAGTTTGTCAGAGCAATGCCCAGGAGCAGAATGCTAAAATTACACCTGAGAAGTAAACAACAATGACATTTCCCTGCATTGCTGGGACCTGGGTGACTTGGGGAATAATAATATCCATTAATGTAAGGGGACACTGCTCCAGCTTGCAGGCGGGAGGAGAGGATGCAGCAACTAATGGGGATCCCTACTGTTAGGTTAACCCTCCTGGCAAATCTGCACCTGTATTATTAATGCAACCTTCAACTGCCTTAATCATCCTGTGGACTATTGTGTTATTCCCAGTAGTGAGCGAGTGGAGGATGAATGAGCCGAACTGGTTTTGATATTTTGATGTATCCTGCCTCCAGCACAAAGCAAGTCATAGGGAGGAAAAGACACCATAGCGTATGACATTGTCACTTCACAAGACTGAGCTTGTTTCTAGTGATTTTTTAGTTTTGGGTGGTGAGCTAAAGAATTGGGCATGGGAGAGTGGTGATGTGTGACACTTGCGTGCAGCTCACTGATCAAAGAGCCCCAGCCCTGCTAGAGGAGACCATTTCTAGCAGCGACAAAAATGAGCTAGTCTGCTGGTCAATACCCTTCGGTTGCTGCTGTGAAGGGTTCCTGCAAGTGACAGCTTCTGTGCTATGGACATCAATAGCCCTTTGGGGCTATTTGAGCTGATAGTTTCGGTCTGTTTTCTAAAGAGCCAATAAATGGATGAGTCTTTGAGTTTGTACCAGCCTGGATGAGATGCTAGCAATAAACTAGACCGAAACAGATCCATCATATTCTGTTATTTAAATTTCTGACTGAGCAAATATAAGAAGTCTGAGACCTTCTGTGACTGATCACTATTTTAATGACAAAACCAATGATTACTTGTTTAAATGCAGAATACCTAACCTTCTCAGTTAAAGATGTCAATTTTTTAGGTTTTCAAAATGTTAAAGGTTGGCTTTTTTAATACAAATCTGTTGTATTTGGAGTGGAGAGGAGAACTGATCCATGCAATAATGTTAGCACACCAGAGTACTTATCAAGCTGCTTAATTTCTTTAAGCTATTGGAAAGTAGCTGGAGACTTGGTTAATGAAAATAAATTAATACTTCAGCACATGTCAAATCAATTGCTATTTTTTATGTTATGAATCTGATTTTTAAAGCTAAGTGCATAACAATGTGATGCAAAGAGCCTAATAATATCCTTGTATATAAGAAATATTGACATATATATTTGGTGGAGAGAATTTGGCCAAAGGCCATTATCTATCTTTACCTGTCCTATCCCAATTTAAGTCACGGACTAGATGTCTAAATTAAATTAACAGATTCTTCATCTCATTGTTTGTTTTTTTTTAGCAGGAAAAATATAATTGCCTTTAAAACTTTAGAGCTGCAAAATGGCAATTCTTACTTAAAACCTGTTTCCTACAAAATTTCAGTGAGCTTGGTCATTCTCTGGCTTGCTGTAATTATCTGGCTGGAAGGCTAAAATGAAAGTCCTGAGAATTAACTTCAGTAATGGATGAGCACACAAGCTCCAGCCAGTCACTAGCCAAGAATCTCTTAGTTATCTGTTCAAGCTACAAACAACAGCCAGTGCTGTTCAGCCCACATAAAAGAAAACTGATTTAAAAAAATGTTCAAGTGAAGTAGCTTGGCAAGAGATGTGGGCATGTGATTTTCTGTGTGGTTTATTTTAGGAAGAAACAGTTCGAATTGTTTGCTTATGGAAACAAGAATAGGAAAACTCTTATCCTGACTCATAAAGCCAGTGTAAGTAACAATGTTGAAAAGATATTATTATATTTTTTTTTCTTTTTTTTTTTAGATAAAATACAAGAAAGATCTTGCCAAGATGAAAGGTGCTGCTCACTTTCATTCCTTGACAGCCCAAGAAAACTTAGTCCTTAAACAAGCCCAGAGTGTTAACAAGCTTGTCAGTGAGGTAAGGAGTTATATTGATCTATGCAGTGGGGTAAGAGTAGCCCATACAAACATTTGTGTGTGCTGGGTAAGGGCTACAAATATAGGAAGCTGGTGTTGTTACTATATAGTCATTATCAAAACTGATCTGTGCTCATCCCAGTAACTGGGAGAAAGGTGCAATAACCATTCTTCAGATACTCTTAGCTGGCTCTTCCAGTGATCTGTGTGAAAGTATGGCAAATAACTCCAGGAAAGCAATTCTAATTCTGGCAGCATGGATAAATCTAAGGAAGCTCTGTACTGTGCCCTTAATGCACTGCGAGGTTATAAACATAAATGCTTTAGGCTGCCCCAGGAATATGTATTGCAGAGTTTCAAAGAAGGTTCTGATGTTAATTAAAAATAATACCAATGCGTCCAGAATTTGTACAACTGTGTTAATGCAGGTTTTTCTTTCTTTTACTCTGTAAAAGACTCTGGCTTACTGATAATGCAGCCTTCCTCTACCTGGTGTAACAGAAGATTGCTAGGGAATTCTCAATAGATTCTGATTTGTTAATTTATTTATAGTGTCATATCAGCAATATAGCTATTAATAAATGTGAGTTTCAGGAGCTTTCCCGTGATACTTTAAAAACTTATGCTCTTGAGATATTAAAGTCTAAGATCATCAATGATGAAAAACCCCCAAAGTAGAACTGGAAAGGGCCTCCTGGGCCAGTGATTCCTGGCTCAGGCTATTTCAGCACAGTATTGTCTAATCCTTCCTTTTTCATTTCTAGACTACGTTTATTCCTGTCCATCTTATTAGTATTGTGTTTTGTGCAAACATTATCCATTAGTTTAGAAAGTTCTCCTTTCTGCATGTTGATTATCATTCTGAGAAATTTATGGGCAGGATGTCATTTTCTTCTCTCTGTCTTTATTTTCCCAGACTAAGCAAGCTAAATTCTTCTAATCTCCTGTCACAGTCCTTCACCGCAGCTGTTACAGGCTGAGTGCTTGTTCTTTAAACAGGAATGACTGTAAGAGTACATAGGTTTCTGATGAGGTCTTGCTGGAACCCGGTACACAACATGCACACTTCCCACTCCCTGCACTAAAGTCTTTTCTTGCTCCAGCCTTGGACTGCATTTGCCTTTTCCTTGGCTACATTATTTTGGTATCTTGCCATCATTCCATGGTCAGCCTACTTACAATGAATTTCCTCTTTCTCAGCCTTTTCAGATGATGGGCTCTTACAGTTGAAATTTTTGTGACTAGTCCTTAAGTGTATTAAATTCTACACTGCTGAATTTAGTCCCGTTTCTATTACTCTAGTCTCCAAAGCATTTTAGTATGACCTTCAACATTCCTTTGAACTGAGAGTGCCTCCCAGATTTCATCACCACATTCCTATTTCAGTTCAAGAATAGTTAATGAAAATAAGAACGTGGATCTGTCTTTAAATTTATACTGAGGAATTCTGCTAGTAAACTTCCTTCTTTTGTATCCTTCCTGTTCAAAATTACCCATTGCTATTTTTCCTTTATGCTGGTCCACACCCACCTTTAAAATTCCTTCATAGATCTCTGGTTTTGTTAATGCTTTTCCACCTGGCACTGTCCCATATACTTTGAGGTCCAAATGGATGGGATTGTTTGCAGTTTTTTCCTGTCTATAAACTTGTTGCCATTCTTCTTCTTCATTGGGCCCTTGTTCTCTTTTTATTTACATAACAAAATAACTTTTTGCTGTATTGTTTGCTTTAAAATTAGATGTTTAAGTATATTGCAAAGTCTTTTTGTCTTTAATGGCTACAGAAATAAATAGCCTTTCAGTAAAAATGCACCTGCCTACTCTAACAGTTCTGGATCATGTTTCTTGACATTTACGACTTGGCTGTGGTAGAGGTACAGACAGATTTGAAATGTGGGTCTCTGTCTGTAGGGTAGTATGGATCTCTATGTCTGTGTTTATAGAGAACTGCCAAACTTTCTTGTCCTTCAAGTGCTCCTTCAAGGTGCCATATGTAGGAGATTCAGAAATCAATCACCCTGTTGTTATTGGTATCTTTTGGAGCTTTAGATACCAAAGTGGCTAGAAGATACATCACCTGCTATTGTCGAGGAACTCAGTGTATGACATGAAAATTCATATTGTTTTTCATCATATGCCATCTGATGGAAGTCACACATCATAAATCTCTGAACCGTGGGCCTGGCTAATAGATGCTGCGTGTCGGTCCTTGCTAGACTAAGTTAAGTTTTATCCTATATAACCCTTGAGGGCTTTTTTGTTGTTGTTGCTAAGGTGGAATATAAGAAGGATCTGGAAAACAACAGAGGCCACAGCATTAACTACTGTGAGACTCCCCAGTTCAAGAATGTGAGCAAGATCTCAAAATACACCAGTGATGTAAGTTCTCCATTCCTATCTCAAATGTGGCTTGCTGAGAGCTTCGCTTGGAAGCCGCTGGAATTGCAGCTCGTGTGTGTGTGTGTCAGATAAGCCTGCTCTGGGAATTTGATTATAACTGATTTTTATCTGTGTCTGTATAGCACCTACCCCATTAGGTCCTAGCTGATGATTAGGACTCTTTTAAGCTAGAATTACGAAAAGAATTCAAAATAATATAGAAGAGAGGTTACTTATAACTGACTACTATTCCAGACAAATAAATGTTAGTTGTTGTGGTTCTGTCATAATCCATTGCTTATTTCATTGTGTGCGTCCATTTCTTCAAGGGAAAGATAGACAGAAGACACTTCAACATAGTTCATGTCAAAGAGAAGCATGTTTAGTGTATAATGCTAATCAATAAGGATAGTAATTGTATCTCAAGATACTGATAATTTTACAATATGCTGCTTGCTTACATTGCCTGGGATCCAGGAATAGTAAATCTTTTGTGACACAGATGAACTCGTAGGGCAGTTAACTGTGTTGCTTTGGACTCAAATTGTCATCTTCTATGCTTGCTGCACCAAAACACACACTGTGATAACAAATGGTTATCTGTTCATTTCTTAATGTACAAATAATCTTTTCCTGTAAAGTTTTTCTAAACATTTTCTAACGTTTATCTCTGATGATATAATATTCAGCAAGAGAGTATGGAGTATCATCTGTGGCATCCAGATGATCTGTAATAAGTTGTATCACTACTGAAACATAAAAGCACAAAGGAAAATAAAATATATTTTTCAGAGCATTTTCTGCATTTGTTCATAGCTCAAATACAAAGAAACCTACCAGAACCAGATGAAAGGTCATTATGAAGGTGTTGGCATGGATAAGCGGATGTTACATGCCATAAAAGTTGGCAGTTTGGCAAGCAACGTAAGTCTTTTTCAATTGTGCTTGTAGAGGTGTTGCTTTTTTTTTTTTCCTTTGGTCTTTAGATTTTACTACAGCTAAATAGATAGAAAAATGAAGATCAAAATGTATTGGTTATCTGAAGGATGGATATTGAAAAATGGGGAAACTCTGGAAACCTTTTTGTCCTGATTTATGCCTCACTGTGTGGAAGAAGCTAAAATAAGCAAATTCAGTGATCTGGCAACACACTGAGCTCCTTCAATTCTCTTTGACATCAGTCGGAGCTGAGGTTGCTTGGGTTCCCCTCCCTGCGAGGGTCAGACCTTTGCTGGAGAAACAGTCTTTAATGAAGATTTCTGAATTCCAATTTAATTTACTGGGTTAGTCAAGAAGCTATTTCGTTACATACCATTCCTTCAAGTACATTATTTACAAATCTGTAAGAAGCTTGAGAACTAAGCAGGAAGATAAAAGAGATGTGTCATAGGTGGAAGTTAAGTTAATGCTCCCACTGTTGGCATTGGATTAATTGAGGAGCTGAAAAAGAATCAATTAGTAGCTAAACTATGCAAATAATTTCATTTTCTCTGTCACTGACGACATTGAACTTACTTTGTTTCTTGCATTTAATATTAATATTATTGTTACTCCTTTCCTCTTGACTGATAATTATTCAAACAAATGACAGCTTAAAAAAAGGAATGTTTATTTATTTTTTTTTGTTCTCCCTGTGTTTCAGATAGCCTATAAGTCTGATTACAAACATGACGGTGTTGACTACAATTACCCAGCTACTCTCACTCCTTCATATCAGACAACAAGGAAGTTGGTCCCTTTGAAAGATGTAAATAACTTTCTGGGTTTTTATCTATGGATTGTGGCTCATCATCTCTCTGTAGGAGAGATTGTGATGATTTCTGTATGTCAAATGATGATTTAATCAGTGGAGCAAGCAGCCAGTGGTAACAAAGTTGAAGCAAAAAAGTGCAGTTAATCAAGAGGACTCAGAGAAATAGAAAGGAAAAAGTGCTGCCACCTTCCATCATTGATTTATGTTCAGCATAGTTTGTGCAGTGACATGAAATCAGTTAGTTCTGCCCAGATACTGATGAAGCAATGTGAGGGAAATTGTGTACGAGAGGTTATATGTGCCCTACAAGTAAATGGAGGGCATCAGTGTGCAGGGAATGCCATGTGTCACCTTTCACAAGCATTAAAGACTTGCTTGATCTCACCTAATATTAGGAACTTAACCTGTGCCTTACCTGGGATGGCAGTAACCATACATTACCTTAAAAATCATCAGGAAAAGAATGGCAAAGGAGCAGGTGAACTATTTATAGTATCTTGATCATTTTGGATCTGTGTGACAATTCAGGTCTTTTGCCTAATGTTTGTTATTACGGTAGAAAGAAGTAAGTTTGTGAGGATAATTCAGATAAAAAGGCTACCATTCAAATACTTTTAGTAACTCAAGGTCTCTGGAAATACATTCCTCTTTTTTGAAAAAAAAATGTATTCTTATAAACTAGTTTTCAATTATGTGATGTGCTATGTTTGCAAAGTGGTGATTAACTACAGTGAATATTAATTAGGGCCTACAGAGAATGATAATTGTGTCCTGCAGTGTGACACTGAGGCCTTTGGAAGCAAGAGGTTTAAAAGAAAGCTTCTCCATGAAATTTTATTTTGCATAATTTGGGATTTAATATGTTTCATTTTATTACGTATTGTTGCTACCATGTTAATATGTTAGGAATTTAGTGGGCTCTGTTATTATCAATAGCTGATGTTGGAATAACTGTTTTTGGAACAAATAGGTTTTTTCTTCTTTTATCCTCTTATAACACAAGGAGCTTCTATAATTAACTACTATATTAAAATCAGAAAAGGCAAAGTATAAGAGAATTCTTTTGCTTTGTACTATGTAATACTGGACAGAATTCCCTATAATGGGACAGTCTGATGGAACACTGTAACTCTCTGTAAAAAAAAAAATCTGAGTGATGGTTGTTGGATATCAGTTTTATGAAATATTTTATGGAGGACTAGCTGAAATTGTGTCTTTTTATGAATTTATGTTTTACTACGGATAGAGACTGTAATTGAAATTCATTTTTAAAAGAATGAAAATTGTGACTTCAGCCCAGGAAGTTTTTAGTGCATTAACTGCAGATCTTGTCCAAGACATCATGGCTTGTTTCCCCATCTCAGTTATTACGGTTTAGGCAGTGCCATATCTAGACTATTAGTTAACAAACCTGTGTACTCCGTCTCTCATTTGTCCAATCCGAACATCTCTTTCTTTATTAAATCTTGTTTTCTGTTTTTAATTAGGTAAACTACAGGCAAAGCATAGATAAGCTGAAGTACAGCTCTGTTGCAAACAGCCCACAAATTACTCAAGCCAAAATAAATGCGCAGCAGCTCAGCAACGTAAGTTCTGTCATCATTAGCTGTTTTTGTTTATTAGAATTAGGACAAAATTTAGTTCATCTATGAAAAGTTTGTAATTCTTAAGTATTTTCGATTGATGATCAGCAGATATACAAAGAAAACAATATAAATTTAATGAAATCACTTCCAAAACTGTAACAAGCATGCCATTAAATCAGTGAAATATAATACTTTCTCCCATTTAAACAAGATATATGTGGCTTTTGTAAGGGGCTTATGTTTGCATTTATTAATGCTTGCTTTTATAATTTTTATATTTTTATAATTGATTCAATTATTTATAGTAAGTGTTATCTTTCTAGAATAACTACTCTATTTCCTACTAGCTAGGAAAAGTTATAATTCCTGTAGTACCTCCATTCAGTTAATGATGTCAGCCTTAACTATATGGCGCTAATAGCCTGAAGTTCAGCAGTAATCGCTCAGTGTTACCAGTATATTGTTTGATGAGTTGGAAATAACTGAGGTTGTTTTTTATTTATTTGTTTCTTTTTCTAATGAATCATAGTTGAACTATCGAGCCCAGTATGAGAAGACAAAAACAAATTACACTCTGCCTCAGGATGTGCCTCAGTTAATCAAGGCAAAAGCCAATGCTGAATTATATAGTGAGGTAAGCCAGGTGATGTAAAAATATTGATATATATGTTACCCTTGAAAGAGAAATGAATGTAAAGATGGTGACGCTTTCTGGAAGCGTTCAGCATTTCTAATCTGTCTTTACTAAGCAGCAAGACCTACAGTAATCCAGATAGACATACAATCTCAAGTACAGTAAAACTGATAGGGTTTTTCTTTTCAAGATCTTTTCAGATGAGTGGAATTTGTTTAATAACTTTGTGAAGAGGACATTTATTGAACTTCTGTGTTGGTGTTTGTACACATCTTAAATATTAACTTTTATTTAATTTTTAGATAATTTTCAGGCTCTTGTTTTATGAAGTGTTTGGAAAAATAAGGAAGACATGAATAGAAATGCAGTAAACCCTCCAAGCTTATTACTAGTGTAATTGTTATTTCTGATTCTATTTTGTAATTTTTCATAGTTTTGGGTTGGCATTGCTTGTTCTCATACTCTTTCTCTTCGGTAAACTTGAGTTGGTGGAGTAGTGATGGGGTAACACTCCTTGGGATGCCTGCTCACTGTAAGGCAATAATAAAATACAACAATAGCAAAAGTGACATCCAGCAAGCAGGGTTTTCATGGATATTTCTTTAGGTATATGTGTAGTAATATGCCTGATCCTGACCTAAAGGATTTTAGAATGGAACCATCAAAAAGAACTTAAAAGTGCTTTAGTACTTTAACTTCCATTGACTTTCTAAACTTAAGCATGTGAATATTGTGATGTTGACTTGTATTTGTGATTTAGTTTGTGCTTTCAAAGCAAATCTCCTCATCGTCCTTATTTCTGTGATCTTTGGTTTACATTCTGGATGGGTCTCAAAGCACACAAACAAGATTCTTTCTGAATTAATCTAAACTGAAAGATGCACTTTGTGAGCTCATCTAAAGAACTCCAGGTTCAAGTAGACGTTTAGTGGATGTGCTACCCAAGCTCTAGTTTGGGAAGGAAAAAGGAAGAAAAATCTTGAAATTTTTTATTCTTAGCACCAGTTACTGTGGTGCTAGAATCACAGATTCTTTTCAAAATCCAACCAAAAGCTGGAGCTAGGGCTGCAGGTTCTGGGATTAAAAGTGACTGTGAATTCCAAGCATAAAACTATTGACTCAGTCCTAGGTAATTAATTAATCTATAATGATAAAGAAGTGTGACTTAGCAGGGTTCCAGTTTGTGGATTGAATGTATTTATACTTCTGTACTTCTATATATCTCCATGTTCACTTCAAGTTCTTTTGTTAGTGACATGTTGCTGTCTTTTCTTTCACAGATTAAGTACAAAGAAGGCTGGGAGAAGAGTAAGGGTCGGGGCTTTGAAATGAAACTTGATTCTCTGCCTTTACTTGCTGCCAAAGCTTCAAGGGATCTTGCTAGTGAAGTAGGTTATATTTAATTACCTAGGAATTATTCTTAACATAGGTTGCTATAGCACAGGGAAATAAAGCTTAACTCACTTCATTTGGATTTTTAAGCCCTGCATTTGACTGTTGTGTATTTGCCTTTCTCAAAGGCTGAGCAGTTGGAAACTCTGTCTCTGCTTTGGTATTTCACTCTCTTAAAAGTTTTTTTTTTAAATATAAATGTATATAAATAAGCAAAGTTTGCAAAAAGACAATACCTGAATCCTCCCATAGTAAAATTCAGAGCATTGAATTATTTAAAGCCTCATAAATTTTGTTATCATCCACTATAAAGGGAAAATATATTTTTCTAGCCTGCTTCTCTAACATAAACACACACACACATTAAGAAAAATTCCGAACTATAAAAGCACCTTGCAATTCTTACCTTGTGGAGAGGTAGAAAAGAAAGAAAAATGAGCAATCCTTTAAGTGGAAAGTGTTTGGCAATGAAGGAGTAGAATAGAAGATTTTTATGCCAGCAGTGTGTTCCCCTCTACCCCATTAAGAGTCGAATGTTGAATATCTGGCTCATTTGTTAGCTGACTGGTTTCTTATCTTTTGCTTTAAGAACCTTACTAACATACTTGGACAGAAAAAATGAAAATAACCCAGAACATGTAGTTGTTCAGAAAACTTTTAAATCTTTAAACAAGTTCATCTCAAAGGAATGAAAAGAACAATCCTTAAAGAATAAAGTTAAAAAAAAATTCTGGCATCTTCTGGGAAGTCTGAAGTGACAACATGAGAATCATCTCTTGTAAATTTTCACTACCTAAATGACCAGTGACATAGATATTGCTCTCTCTGGTGTGCCAAATGATCTGGAAAATGATCTTAAACCATCTTTTTTTTTTTTTTTCCCCTCCAAAGGTTAAATATAAACAAGAATATGAAAAAACAAAAGGAAAAGCAATTGGAACCAAAGATTCAAGACTCTTGCACTCTCTGCAGGTGGCCAAGATGAGCAGTGAGGTAAATTATTTATTTCTCATACTTAAAAGGTGTTTTAATAATTATAAATCTTTCATCTAATCTATATCACCCCATTACTGATATTTCACTATAATAAGTCCCTGGAAGCTAGTGAAAAAGTTGTTTTTCTTCCCCAGTCTGTTAATCTACAATGGATACACAGTGTCTTTGTTCCCGAGGAGAATTTTGGAGCATTGGTAGTGTCCTTTTGGGGCAGGAAAATAACATCATCCTATTGAAATCCCAGTATGAACACTCCTAAATGGAACTTCCAAGCAGAGAGAAGTACATTGTAAAATACACTGTAATAGAGAGAGTGTCTCTAGACTCTCCCTTTTGCATCTGTTTTGTGGATTCCTTATAACACCTGATTTTTTTTTTTTACCTAGTATATAAGTGTCCAAATAAGAGTTGAGATTTAGGATAGGTTTGGTTTTGCCATGTGCTGTTACAGACAGCTTTTCATTCCTCCTTTTTCTAGATTGCCTATAAAAAAGATTTTGAGGCGAGTAAGACCCATTTCCATCTGCCTATGGATATGGTAAACCTGAAGCATGCTAAGAAGGCCCAGGCGCTTGCTAGTGACCTGGATTACAGAAAGAGACTCCATGAATACACAGTGGTTCCAGAAGATATGAAGACAAAGTGGGCAAAGAAAGCTTATGGACTCCAGAGTGATGTAAGATAATATATATCTGACTGAATTATTACAAACAATATGAAAGTTTAGAGAGTTTTTGAGTATTAGTTGCTGTTTCTAATTTCATGTCGATGCTGTTTGATTTCTAAAATGATTTAAAACATATTCACACTGTACTTTGATTTTGAAAGTGTGCATGTATTCACATACAAACACTGATCTGAGTCCCTCATGCAAATAAATGTCCTTTTCCTATACAGCTTCAATATAGGTCAGATCTGATGTGGATGAAAGGAGTTGGGTGTATCAGCGAAGGAAGTCTTAATATAGAACAAGCCAAAAAGGCAGGAGATTTGATCAGTGAGGTAAGCAAAGTGCTCTGGCTGTTGCCTGTTAAATGGTTTATGCACACTTATTCCACTACATTATGTAGAATAGGTAAAAAATTCCTATTCCTATCTGAGCACTGGAAGAGCTAATGGACATAGTGTAGATGTAGTACAGGGTAGTCTGGGAGAACCTGCATGGGAGTTAAAATTGCATTTTTGTCCTTATATGATCATTGATTTTTGTCAAGACTGTGAGGTAGCATTCCCTCTACCTGTGCTTCCACCCCTTTTGATTCACCTACCTGTTTGATGAGCAGCACTAGAAAGGTTTGGAAGTTCCTTAAGGACATGCTGCATGATGTATGTAGACTTTTAAGGAGCAGTGCTGAAAACTCAGATATTTGACAGCTGTGTTTGGAAATTTCCTTGCTCTTCAGCAAATAAGTGCTGTGCCTTTACCATGAGCCTCAGCTTGTGCTGCTTTTCATGGCTTTTTCTTGGTTATTTCATGGCTTTACACTAAAACAACCTTATGGAAGTTGTGTAGCTGTGTTGAGTTGTCTTACTACTTCTAGGAAAATTAAAGGCTGGAAAGAATGATAATTTAGAAGTTTGATAAGATGAATAAAATCCTACTCATTGCTGGAGGAAGGAACAGAACCCAGTTAGGTACTGGGGATCACATTCTCTGATACTTTTGGTCTCTGACATTTGGTCACTGCTCTTGTAAGGGAAAAAATACATCTTAGAAATAAAAGAAGAGCGTTTGCTCTCAGATCCAGTGTCTTGCTAAGGACAGACTGACGTAGTGTACTGCATTAATAATCACTTCCAAAAATATTTAATCCATTATGATTTGCCTTTATATTTTGATGCATCGTAAGGCCAAGAGATGACTGACAGTCACTTAAACTGTGGTTATTATCTTAGAGATCTTTATTGCAGAATCTGGCGTTTTGTCATTTCTTTGCAGAATGTCACTACATTGTGTTCCACGCGATGTGACAAAACATGCTGTTTTTAATCTCCCTGCCTCCTTTCCAGGTTCCTAAAATAAAGCAATGAGCACCTCTTTGAAGTGTTGCATGCTTTTTTAACTTCTGTTTTGTGATCCCATAGCAGAGTCACAGTGTAAACTTGATGTGTTCACCCATCAGTTCAAAAAGAAGGATTTATCTCCTGAAATGCCAGGAAAAAAATTCACCTTTACCCTTGCTAGGTGGAATGTCCCACTTCATTGTTGTACTGTTAGAATAAGAAGGTGACTGAACTACACAAGAAGTGTTTGCTTGGTCTCCCTATCATACCAAAGTCTTCAAATAGTGTGTTACACTTCCTAGTACTGTCTCAAAGACAGGAAAAGAAAAGAATAGTTTGCTCTGAAAGGAGAAACCCACAATCTGCTCAGGCAGATAGTTTGATTCAAAACCGGCCTGACCCAAAATCAGTGTCAGTGGAAAGTCAGTGCATGTTTTCTCTATTTGCTGCTATGTGTTTCAGATAGAAAACAAAAGTAAGGGCACTCTTATTTGTCAAATAGAAACATTAGTCTCTCTGCAAAATGTCCACGCAGATAGAAGATTACACAAGTTACTGGTACCAAAGGCTGGGTGGAATGGGATGCTTCTTCCCATATCTGAGATCAGAACCTGGAGTCTTCTGGTTACTCCCAGGAAGGCTCCACTGCAGTGTTTACGCTGAGCCCTGTTTTGAAAAGAGCTGGGAGATGCTGGGGAAGATCTGTGTGCAATCCAGATCCTGTGAACACAGAGCTAGTGCATGTAGCACCAGTGAGTGGCTCTGCAGTGTCGGCAGCAATGCCCTGGGCATGTCTGTTGCCTTAATCATCACTGTGGTCCTTCCAGCAGAAGATACAATCACTATAAAGTATTTGGAGACATAATTTGCTGATCCCTATACTAAACCGGGAATTTACAGGCGTCTTCTGGCTCTGCACTGTTTGAAAGTGTAAAATTTTGGAGGAAGGTAAATATTGTAGCGACTTCTGTGTTAACCCACTTTAATTTGATCTAGAAAAAGTACAGACAGAAGGCTGATGCTCTGAAGTTCACCAGTGTGGCTGACAGTTCTCAGATCAAACATGCCAAGAAAAGCCAGGAACTGCAAAGCGATGTGAGTCCTTGATTGAATTTTTCTCTTTGCAGATGTGTTATTGCCAATATGTTCATTCCTGAGGTATGTACGTTTTGTAGAGGGGGAAAGGAACAGGTAACCCAGCATGCAACTTTCCAGTATTTGAAATTCTTTGGGATTTATTTTTAAAGGATTTTTTGTTTGTGTATTTGAATTCTCTCAGCTAGAAACAACAAAAACATGTCAACAGAAACAAGCCACTATGTTCATAATGGCAATAACGGCCAGAGATAGGGGAGACACCTCTTCAAGACAGTTGTGAGTCACTTGTTCATAGTTCAGGCAGCAAGTCTGTAAACTGGATTCAAGTAAGGTTGAAATGCATCTGTGAGATGTTGCCTGAGAATTGCTGAGTGTCTTCTGCACCAAGACAGGCTTTCCGTGAGAGGGGGAGGAAGCAAGTGGGGGAAAAATAGTCTTCCCATCTGATCTGTAGACAGCACTCCAAAGCAAAATAGTCGTTGGAAAATAATATGCATCCAACCTAAGTTCTGTATTTCTGTGCACTGAAGGCTATTGTCTGACTATTTTAAACTATTTTGGCCATGTTAGATTGCACCTTCTTCAGCTGTTGCTTTTAAGCTGCTTTTGATAAAACAATAAAATACATACGTTTTCCCAAACTAAATGCCTTTATAATACTCCCCATTCCTCCTCATGGCCAAGTTACCCTTTTAAATGGCTTCTGAGAATTCTTGGCAGAACCTACCAGACAGCAGCTCACTTCTAACTTTCTGAAACAAGAGAAACCTACTGTTAAAATTACTGATCAAAGAATTGAGGGACATAGGGACAATAGTGTCTTATTTATTTATTTATTTGTTTATTTTTTTATTGAGGGCATGGAACATCTTTTCATAGTTTTTCAAGAACTCGTCCAGCAGTTTTATGGAGTTCTGAAGAAGAGCAGCCTACCTCCCTTTTGGAATTATTCTAGCATATTAAATAGAAATGTTTCCCACCTGGGTCATAATGGATCCTTGATGTTTTCATTTAAAGTTGGAGTGTTACTTCTTGATGGAGTATTGTGTAGGCAATTACCTTTAGTTCACTTTTTTTTTTCCTACAGGTTCAAGTGCATAGTGTTCTTCACTTCATGCCTAACATTCATTATTCCTGTGTCCCTTTAAATATGTTTTATTCCACGTGAAAAGGAGATGCATTCTATTATTGGATGAAATATATTCTTGCATACATTTTGGACAGTATGGATTCATGTCAGCTTTTTAGGCAATTAAGGGTATCTTGGTTTGCATATTGTTTCACTGCTGACTTTCAACCATGGCTAATTTGGTCAACTTGGCTCTTTAAGTCAGCTTTTAAATTCATACTAAGTAGAAGAAGCCTGACATTAAAGACTAATTCACCAAGTAAATTAGTTAATCCTTGTAAATCCCTGGATATATGCAGTATTTTAGTTGGTATTTCTTTGAAACTAGGCATAGACTATTGTTTTTTAACTGTGGTTTGCTTTCTGTGGACAGGTTGCCTACAGGTCAGGAAAGGAGCAGTTCCTACACCAGTATACCATCAGCAAAGATGATCCTGTCTTCCTACTGGCTAAAGCAAATGCTGCAAATATTAGTGAGGTAGTGTGGGAGAGAATGGGTTACTTTCCTTCACTTCTGTAAATAGTTAAAGCTGCTGTTGAAATATATGTTCTGTAGGTAGTAGGCCCATTCTCTGAGATTTTCTGCATATTTTAGCTGTAAAAATGTTATGGTCAAATTATATACTCTTGATTAAATACTAGGTACATCTAGTCCACTGAAGACTGGTCACTTTTTGGGTTTGAATCTGTTTATTTTTCACAATTACTCTCACTCGAGTTGCTAGTGACTCATCAACAGTTTCAGTAGAACCAGGAGGATCATGTATCCACTGGTACCGACACCAGGTCTCTACATTAGACACGCTGTCAGTGGTTCAGGGATTGCATACCTAGTGGAGTATATGCCAGTCTGAAGATGTTTAAGAGCTTTGATTGTGACTATAAAACAAATACAGTATACTGATATTAATAAAGTCATTGTGTTATTGTCATCTTTTTAGAAACTGTACAAAAGTAGCTGGGAGAAGCAGAAAGAAAAAGGATTTGAGCTGCGTCTTGATGCTTTGTCTTTCTTGACAGCTAAGGCAAAGAGGGACCTGGCAAGTGATGTGAGTATGGACTGCATCAGGCTTCTTTATTCTTAGGACAACTGACATTCCAGGTAGCTACCAGAGTGTTGGGGATGTCACTTGTGTCTCAGTGCCAGTGCCCAGAGCTCTGTTCATGTTGCTCAAATAGATGAATTCTTTGGGTGATTGGCATTCCTTAATTGGCCAGAAGATTTGCTCTGAGCAATTCAGTGTTTTTTTTTTTTTTTTTTTTTTTTTCCCTCCTCCCCACACACACATGCTGACTGTGTCTCCTGTTCCCATTTTGGCCCGAGGGTGAATTTTAGAGCTCAAAATGAAGTAGAAATCTCCTGTGAAATACTGTAACTTAACAGATTTGAGGCTGTCCAGAAAATTTCTTAAAAAAACTTCGAAACTCAGTTGTTACAAAAATTTTGTTGTTCTTGGAGCTAACAGTAAAAATAATATTTACTTTTTGAGAACATATTTATATTTAAAAAGGATTTATTCTTTATGGACTCTTCCTAGTTTCTAAGGCATTCCAGTTCTTTTGCAAATAGGTTTCTTGCTTCTTCACCCAACACATTTTAACATTTATAGGCTACTGTGTGACTACTAGCAGAGCTCCTGGTTTGAGAATGTAGATAATTTACTCATGGTCTATTGGTTTCTTTCCAGATAAAATATAAGGAAAGTTATGAGAAGACAAAGGGTAAACTGATTGGAGTGAAAGCTGTGAAGGAAGATTCACAGATGGCCCATTCCCTTCAAATGTCAAAGTTGCAGAGTGATTTGGAGTATAAGAAGGCATTCGAGGACACAAAGAATCAGTTCCATGTCTCTCTGGATATGGTCAACCTTGTGCATGCCAAAAAGGCTCAGAATTTGGCCACTGATAGAGGATACAAGACAGCCCTCCATCACTACACTGTTCTGCCTACTGACATGAAAGTGGCATGGGCCAAGTGGGCCTATGGATTGCAAAGTGATGTAAGTTCAGAGCTTAACACTGTTTCAGTCAAACTTTTCAGTTGATAGGGCTGAGTTCCTTCAGATATTTCCTTCAGATGCTTTTAAGATCATGACCTATTTATGCATTAACATGCATTTAAAACTATTAAGCAGTTAATATTTAAACTT
>JAWLRI010000203.1:5212829-5226734 GCA_034781795.1 Crypturellus tataupa | reverse complement strand
TGTCAGGTTTTAGAGCTTGATGGCTTTCTATTATGAGAGATTTGTGAGGAAAAGCAGAAGTATACCTGTATTCTTTCTCCTTAAAGATGTTTGGGGGGGAAAAAAAAAGAGAAGAAATGCTTTCCCTCCAGTGTAACACAAGGATAGAAGCTGGGAGGTGCTAACTGCCATTTTCATATCACTGCAAATCCTTCATGCCCTTTTGAAAAATGCACACCTAGTGCATTTTTCACCCAGTTTTCACCCAGTCAGAATAAGAATTATCAGTGACAGTAAGATACAGGCCACTTATTAAAACTGCTTTGCAAAGCATCCTATGCAAGTGCTGGTGAGTCCTGATACCTCCATCTCATGCTGTAATTTTTTTTTGCTTTCCTTGCTCCTGCACAGCAGTGAATAAACAAAAACAGGCACTAATTTGACTTGGTTGTTTTTCCCTAGTTGTCTGAATCCTTTAATAGCACTTTAAGTCTATGTGCACCAACAATAGGACTTTTTTTTCCTTTGTCAGAACCGATACAGAGCAGATTTGAACTGGATGAAAGGAACTGGATGGATAGCCACTGGGTCATTAAATGTGGAGCAGGCTAAGAAGGCAGGAGAACTCATTAGTGAGGTGAGATTTCATGACAGCATGTAACAGAATTTGCTGCATAATGCGTGCAAAATGTCTGTATAAAATTAAAATAATTTCCACTCAAAGGGGAAAGAAAAAGGCATACCACATGAAAGCCCTCAAAACCAGGGATAGGACTGGTAATTAGAGGGAAACCAGATACCAAACACATACCAGTAGGAGTCCATATAGCCTTTGCAAAAACAAAGTAAGTGACAAATGATATTATGAATAATAATGGCAATCAAACAGTGCTCAATTGCTACCCACTAGCCTACCTTTTTAATGAAGCAAAACAGGCAAGGTGATGAAAAGATGCAGTCATTGCACCCAGAACCTCTTTTGTTAAAGATTCTTTCTTGCTCCTTTATCTCTATATAGTCACATTAGGTATTGAATTGCATGGGACAGACTATTCTTAAAGTGTGATCCCATTTAAATAGTAATTCTGACTTGGGTTAGGATTGTTTCTGAAGCAGAAGCAGTGAAAATTTTACTGTATTGAAATTTGACATGCTAGGTTATTCATATCAAGCTTTTAAAGAGTACTAAATTATAGATGTGACCCTCCTCCATTACATACCCACTATGAATACCATTTTAATATTGCTAAAAAGCAAATACCATAATATTTCTCAAAATTCAACATAGAGATGTTCTGGTCAACTGACGTTTGTCTTCTCAGCTGAACAGGGGAACGACTAAATAATCTGGGTCTCCAGTTAAACTCAGTTATAGTTGCTCATTGCTAAGGGATTGGGCTCTGAAACCAAAACATTACTCATAAGCTTGCAATCTCTTAAAAGAGTTAACATTTTACATCAGGGTTTTGAATTCCTAGAGAATCAGGGAATTACTGCAAACACATTTTAGTGGATCACAGCTCAAATTAAAGGAGGTTTACAAGCCTTTACTACCATTTCCAAAAGTGCCATGAAAATGCCTATTGACTTGAGAATTCATCTCATGCATCAGGAAAATTTAGTACCCTCCAATTGGAGAAGTGATAACGATAGATAAATGACAATCTGTGCAGAAAGGGAAGCTTTTAAGGACTGAGACATATGGATAAAATGCAAATATGTCAACATGCAGCCTTCGTTTTAATTATGTATATATAGCAAGATCACTTGCTAGGAGAATTAATATCAGTACCTTGAAAATATACCATAATAATTAGGCACTGTGTTAATGACTGCACAGTTTTGCTATAGGTAAGTATCAGGAGGAAACCTAAACCTTCAAACAATAAGTTTAACCATTGCCATTATTATCATATTACAATTTTTATACCATTTCTTGCTTAAAGCAACTATAAATAAAAAATGCAATCAGTCATAGTGCATTTGAAGCCATCTAAAAAAGATGCTCAAATCATGAGCCCTGGAGTATTTTAGTAGGCCTAATCTGATTTAGAAATGTTTTCTTTATATTTTGGGGGAAATACTTTAATATTAATCGGCAAAAGGTTATTGTTAAATTGAAACAAATATTAATCTGAAAGTACCTAGGACATAAAGATGAGGAAAGAGGAATAATAATTATGTTCACAAATTCACTCTAATCTCCAGCAACCTATGATTTTTCTCTTTCAAATAGCATGAAAGAGCAGCACAAAATTCACAGCTTTGATCTTTTTCTGCTCAACAGAAGAAGTACCGTCAGCATCCATATGCTTTGAAGTTTACCAGTATTAAAGACACTCCTGAGATGATCCAGGCTAGAATTAGTTATAACCAGGCTGTGGATGTAAGTTATAATGTATATACATTATGATTATAAGAGTGGTATCCTCTTTGAACGACCTGATTGAAGCACTGGCTTTCTCTCTGTTTCTTTCTCTGAGATTATTCTTGGGAACCATGAAACTCCTGTGTTCTGGTGTGGTGCATCTCACAAAGAGCATGTTTCTGACTTGGAATGGAAAGCCATAAAACTGTATCCCAAAGTGAATGGGAATTTCATTTATAAATGTATATATATAGTTTTTTTTCCCCAGAAGTAAAACTTAGGAGTATGAGTAGTCCTTTAACACTTTGAGACTTTTGGCATCTTGATCTTCATTGAGGAAGAAGACATTTTGAGGGTATTTCCCTTCTAAGAAAGATCTCTCAAATTTCAATATCTGTATATTCTTTGGAAACAAAATGTGAGACAGCATGACAAGGAAGAAAAAACTAATAATTTCAAGCTGTCATCCTGCTGAGAGAAATTTGTGAGGAAAACCTAAAAAGGAAAAACTGAGGCTGTTTGGTGTTTAAACATGTTTACTTTTAATAGAGGAGCGATTTAGAACTATTGTAGACTTAACTGGGATAACGCAGAAGTGAATAATAAGCGAAAGTCACTCAAAACAGACAAGTTTCAAACATGAGAGAATGTTTTATTGTGAAAATAGATATTTTTAAAATGAAAAAGAAGATGAAAGACTTTGTGTAAAACACATGCTATTGTAACTCATATGGTGTCTGTGCTTTTGGTTTAATTAATAAGATCCAAAAGACTTGTATCTCAGGCAGGATAAATATAAGTCATTTTGTTCCACAGTCAAAATCAGTCTGCTGCTCAACTCCCTCACATGGGGAGTTCTTGTTGACTTCCCTCTCGTGGAGCTGCTACACAAGAGGATCTGTCTGCAGTAGAAAGTGGCAGCAGAGTTAAATATTGAGGTTCATCTCACCTAGTTCAAACTCTCAGATGAAATTACATTTCTAGGAGAGACAAGGTGGATGGTCAAGACATGGGTCATATTTAAGGCAAAAAAAAACAGACAAAAAACCCAGATCTGTAGACTGTCTTCACCAGTCTACTAGTCCAAAAACTACAGTGTCAGTATAAGAAGAAACTATGATTAAAAAAGTAATTTGAAAGATGAGAACTTTGAACAAGGGCTGTATGTTCTGTCCAGCTAACTAGAGAGCACTCTTTCTTGTCTGCAGACATCTGAAAAATAGCTAGTCCTGAGCAAACCAGCTGTGCTTCCTCCTAAGGGTGATAGGAGTGGCCTGTCACACCTATTATAGGTCCTGACATTTTTATATCTTGCCTGACCATTGAGCAGCTCTGCAACTACTCCAATGTTATTTTCACTGATACATACTAAAAATTATTGATTTTATAAAGATAAATGTTTGAGAAAGCTGAAGTCCCCAGATTTCTACAGAATTATAGAAGTGTCCATTGGCCACTTGTGGCTGCATATACTTAATAAAAACTGTTAATTCTCTCTCTCTCTCTACTCACATATGTTGGAATTATTTTCAAATTAATATTCAGATATCTGAATGTTCACGTTCATTTATTTATACCCTTAAAATGTCAAGCAGTTCTTCTCTTGTGTACTCTGATAGGTATATCATGCCCCTAAACCTTTTGAATACTTTTTAACTGATGCAACTGTCTTTATTAATTAATGCTGCTGTCTTTTTTTTTTCTGCACTCCTTGCTTTTCATTAACCTATTTGTTAATGTTTAGTTGAACTAGTAGTTGAATGTATTGTGGATACTTGCTGCTAGAATGTATATTTTTTTTGCAGAGGCTGTACAAGGAACATGGAGAGAGTGTAAAGCATCAGTATACACCAACCGCAGATCTCCCTGAAATCCTTCAGGCCAAATTAAATGCTATGAATATCAGTGAGGTATAAAACTGACCTTCAATATTTTAAAGGAAAGTGAAAAAGTCAATAGTGCTGTTTGTCCTACACAGGAAATCACTTTTTTTCCTCACCCCAGCATGCAGTCATTCTATGATGTAAATATTTTTGAAGTAAAATGAGATATTAAGTTTCTTGGTAAACTGTGTATCAAACCTCTGTTAATTTAATAAGATTAAGAATGAACAAACAGGTACGTTTTTATAATGATGATTTGATTATGCCTCTTGTGTGTTGATAATTTATGTCAGCACTTTGTGTTAGTATAGAATGTAACTGACTTGGAGGATAACAGCAATGCCGCTCCGTCAACCTTCTGAATAGCTACTCTGCTTAACTGTTGTCCCATTTTTCCTACCAGATTCGTTATAAGGAATCCTGGGGAAAGATGAAAGATGGTGGCTATCGACTGAAACTTGATGCAATTCCCTTCCAGGCAGCAAAGGCTTCGGGTGAAATCATAAGTGATGTAGGTGAACTCACTGCTGATACTGTCCTCAGGCACTCCTCAAAGATTGTGATCTTTCTGCTCTACTCAGTGACTCTTGTTGGAAATAGTGTTTCCAGCCAGCTCTATAGCTGGGAGACATTCTGCCTCAGTCTACTTCTTTGTTGTGATTTTTGGAAGTGCAGATGCAAGGAAGTGGTACTCATAGCTAAGCAATGGAAGGTTTGCTGAAGCAAATGCGTTAGCAAAGTTGACCAAGTCGCATGCTGGCAGGTTACAGGGGTTCTTAAGGGGCTGTCAGGCACTATCTGCTAAGCAAGGTTGATTCTAAGTTTTGGCTGCATCTCTTCACTTCTATTCAAATTTCTATTCTTCCTTTTCAGCACAAGTATAAGGAAGCATTTGAGAAAATGAAAGGACAGATGGTTGGCTCACGTGGCCTGGATGGTGATATTCATATTGCTCATTCGGTTCACGCTGCATTGGTACAGAGTGATGTAAGTACACCAAAGAAAATGGTATTCAGGGGTTATTCAGGGATTACTTTCAATATACTGTTTTCTTGAGATACTATAGAATAAATGAGATTGTATAAGTTCAGTTTGTATTTTTTTGGCCATACGGTGGTTCCCATTTGGTCTCAAGAGATGCCAGGAATCACATTTCATTCATTGCCTGTAAATGTTGTGACTGCTCAGTACCTCTTAAACACTGTGGCTTAATCCAAAAAGCAGTGAAAAGTTTGTCTAGCTTTAAATAAGTAATATTGAGATTACTTCTCTTACAAATAAGTATTCTCATAAACTATTTATACCCTTACCAAAATTACTCATAAAAAGCCTGATCATGAATATAGATGGGAACATGTTCCTGGATTTCAGTGAGTGCTGGGCTTGTACTAGAATACGTTCTTGTGGGAAGATAAACTTAGATTTGTGCAGATAACAATAAGTGTCTGAAGAATTTGGCTATCTGCCAAGTTATTTTAAACCTCAGTAATTCAGGATGTTCATTATCTGGATGAATTGTCTGAACATCTGAAGTTTGCTTAAGCTTATCTACAAATTTTGTGTGAAAAAAATTGCATGAAGATTCCTAGGGAATCTTTTTTTCCCTTGCTAGAACCAATAGGTGGGAAAACTATCCCCCTCCCACCCAAGATAATATTTGAAACTATAAAATAAACCTAGCTAAATTAGTTGAGATCTACAAATATTTTGACTGAGGAATTGGAATGATTCATATTCGAATATGGCTGTTTGGGTGTTATCTTCAGGCAGTAACTTTAACTTTTTGTTGTGTTTTCTAGAAATGCAGCGAATTAAGAATTCTTTGGCAGTTTTATAATTTTATGGATTAGATGTATCCAATTTTAAAAAATGAAAATTATATAAAAAAACCTCAATCTGTTTAAATATTATGTAGATAGAGACTATTTTGACCTGGGATAGACTGTAGCATAGTCTAGTTGTTCATATTGGTCACTCACAGTGTACTTACATATACTAGAGAATTTACTTTCCAGTTTATATTGGAAAATGGAGAAGTATGGAGAATGTCTCTTTTGATCAAAACCTGAATTTCCCTTACCATGCTGTGATATATATGCGATGTGTTTTCAATTTGTTAGGTGAAATACAAGCAAGGTTTTGAGCATAGCAAGACTCACTTCCATCTGCCACTGGATATGATAAACTTGGTACATGCCAGGAAAGCCCAGTCTTTGGTCAGCGAGCAAGAATACAGGCAGCTGCTGCACCAGTACACTTCTCTGACTGATGATGTGCGGCTGCGGTGTGCCAAGAACGCACATAAACTACAGAGCGAGGTAACTGCAAAACATCCCCTGGATATTTCCCTGCTGGGTCTGGTGCAAGATAGGTCTGTTCCAAACCGTGACAGCTGATGAGTTTGTATGGGAACAGCAGCCGAGGAATAAAAAAGGGCTGTTCTCCTTCGCTGACATTCAGGAATGAGACATTTACCATATTAAGCAGTTGTTCGATGTGTGTATCGCACCATTCCAAGGTGTAATGTACAATAGCCCTCAATGGTTGGACAGAGAAGTATTTTCAAATGGGGGTGATTGTACTGCTAGAGAAATGCTCTTTTTTAAGGTCTGGTTAACCATGCAAACTGTTTACCCTTTGATCTTTGAGCTGGATTGTATCTGGGTATAATTAATGTGTACTTCCAGAAGCAAGATACTTGTTGCTTAAAAATGTATCGAATTGGTGAAAAACCCGTAAACTCTGGCCCAGGATATAACCACTGAAAATCTAATAAGCATGAATTTAGCCCAGTGTGTAATTTTGAGTAGGATTAACTGGATAACACCTTACAAATTAAAGTGTAGGTTATGTCTGTAGGCACAAGCATGAGCTAAGGGTATTTAATAGGTTATATTGCCTGAAGAGTGTATCTTAAAAACAAATCTGGACCAAAATGCCACTGTATATCAGTTTTAAACTTTTAACTGTCTTAAGGGTGGCAGACAGTATTCCAACAGGCGTTAACATGAGCTGTCAGTTGTGTTGGGAAGCTCATATAAAGAGAGCTTGAGAGGCAGATTTCCCTCCATGCCCATCTTGCGGACTACTAGTAAAGCACTAATTGGCAGCAACACTTTTTAGTGTAGCATTTACCTCTCTTACCAGCCGTCTCTACTAGCTGGCAGTAGGTGAGTAGAGAGGCCTGGCTTTTGTCCTTTCTGTTTACTCACAAACAATATTTCCTCTGCACAACATTGTGATGTGTTAATAGTGCTTAACAGGGGAGAGGTGTGTGCATAAGACAGTGAAACAGGAGTTGATTCTGCTCTCCTACATGGCTGAATAAAATGAAAGTAGAATTTTCATCACAAGTCGCTTGCTGAACCAGAACTTTGTATTAAGTACAGCTAGTTCTTCCCTTAGTAAGCAGGAGCAGCTTCCTTGTGTGCATCAAATAGAGTTGTGTTTACTAGTGGTTTGACCTTTATATTTTTTGGCGGAGCAGAAAAAAATAAAATGATTCCGATCCATATCATCACCCTTCTCATCATCAGATGCAACAGTGTTTGTCTTAATGTATTTAGCTTGAAGCTATTGGTAATACTTGAAAAACTAATATTTGCAATGACTTACTGCTCTGTTTGATGGTCTGGAAAACATTTTAACAAAATCGATAGTGGCACAACGCTATTTTTCCCTGCTTGCACTATGAGCATTCAGAAGTGCTTAAAAGCAATGGTATTTTTCTCAAATGTTACTTTATTAAAAGTTCACAGCATTTATTGAAAAATATAATTAGTTTATATATATATATATACAAACATAATATATAAAACATATCTCTATATTATGTTTGTATGTATGCATATTATATATCTAGGAAAAGTTTATTTTCAAAGGGAAAAGTGGAGTTTTGGAGCCCAAGTATCATTCAGTGTTAATGGGATTTAGTTCTCTTCCTATTCTTACATTTGCACACATGCACACACAAACACAAGAACATATGGCAAAGTATATTAACTCTTTGTAGTAGATTCTAATGGGTTTATTTGAATAACCGTATTGTGTATATTTCAATGAATAAATATAGGACATCTCAAATGCAAACTTGTAATTACTTCTGCTTTTCCTTTAGAATTTATACCGTTCTGACATGAACTTTATGCGAGGAGTTGGATGTATTACTCCAGGGGCCCTAGAGATTGAAGAAAAGAAGAAAGCTTCTGAACTCATCAGCGAGGTAACAAAAGAGGGTTTTGATTTCTCTGCTACAAACAAGAGTTTGCCAGATGTCTTTCTATTAAACTGGGCTGGCAAAGTGACTCACTGGGTAATGCTAGGCTCCCTCCCCTTCCATTTGATCACTCCATTCGTGTCCTAACTACAGATGGGTGAACCTGATGGAGTTCAAGGATCTGCAGACTTTGCTAACTGTTTTCACAAATGGTTTCTCCTGGGTTTCACACCCAGATGGTTGTTACTTTATTTAAAGTAAGATTTAAAGTACCATCTCACTTAAAAATAATTCTTGCACTCTATAGGCACCTTGTATTATTTCTCCAAAATTTACTCGACTCTGAGTGCCTGGTGCCAGAGTTATCATTACAGTATTTTTTTTTCTGCTTTACAATCTTAGTCTGTTTTTTACTAGCTGTCTTGTGTCCTATTCTTTCACTGCTTTGTAATCAGATTCTGCTTTCCTCTGTTGTGTTCTCTCCTTACACTGTCTGCTAGCTTCAAATCTTGGATCTATTGCCATCATGTAGATGTGCAAGTTGCATTCTAGTGGTGTGAATATCTGCAGTGAGCTTGCAGTTATTTTGTGTAGCACCACTGACCAGGTGGAATCTCATCTTTCCCACCAAAAAGTTCAGCAGGCTTGTGTAGCATCTTCTGTCTGGGTTGTATTGCATTCCCTCTAACTTCATTAGCCAGGGTTAGTGACATGAAAGGGTGAAATAATCTGATTGCTGTATTCAGCAGAGCAGTACATTTTTCTTTAACACAGAATTCCTTATTTACTCTTAGTTTCCCCTAGTGAGATAAGAATGCAACAGAATAGAAAAGGTAAATTAGCATAATGGTTAATAGATAAGTATCCTTTGCAAAGCAATGTTTTAAGCACGAGAAGCAATACTAGAGCACTAGTATTGGAAAGAAATCCCTTGTCTGACAACACTATTTAGTGTTTCTGTTCGTTTTTCTTTCTGTGTGAACTCAGAGTAAATATCGTCAGCATCCACATTCCTTCAAGTACACATCGGTGACAGACTCTCCTGGCCTCCTTCATGCAAAATTCAGCAATATGATTGCTAATGAGGTAGGCTCTTCTAATGTGAATCAGAAAATATGCTTTTCAAAATGCAGTGTGCTAGGGTTGGCGGAGAGAGAAAGAGACAGCCTTGTTCTGAAAAACAGAATGTATCAAAAGGAAAGGAAACATCACGGATTTCTGCTTTGGCAGTTAGATCACAAAAAAAATATTATTCCTGGACAAACATTTCGCACCAGTTTTAAGTTCAATCTTTATGCCAGATACTGCTAATATAATAGAGTCCAGTTATCAGTCTTCTTGTACATTAAGCAAACCCTCAGAATATGAGTCTGGGTGTTCTTGAAGGAGTGCCCTTGAATACTGTGGCCTCTTCAGAAACCTCTTGAAAAAGAATCTACTAATTTTTGAAAACAAGACAAAATTAATGAAAAAATTATCTACAATAATATGAGGAAGAATAAAAGTGAGACAATATGAACAGTCTTTGAGAAATATCCAGCCTTTTTTTAATACATATTCATGATGCTGTTAACATTCTTAGGTCCATTTTTGGCCTGCTGGGAACTTACTAATGCAAGGCTAAAAATATAGTGGGTTGGTGTTTTGAGCAATTAATTTAGAAGATTTTTAATACCAGCAGGGGAGGAAAAAAAAGAGAAATGCAGTTGCAGTTGTATTGATATATTCTTAGATGTTTTGGGGCTGGCTGATAATGGTTGTCATTATCACGAACAACTTAAGTAACAAATAAGTATTTTTGTTATATTTTCAAACATTAGAAAAATGATTGCATTTTCTTTTTTGATCTCTTCTAGCGCCTTTATAAAGCAGCAGGAGAGGACAGTCAACATCACTATACACCAACACTGGGTTTGCCTGAGTTTACACGGGCAAAAATAAATGCAGCCAACCTCAGTGATGTAAGTTTGTTTTATTTTATTTGTTTGGACCGGGAGATGAGTTGCACATGGCAAGGAGTGATGGATAAGTCAAGGAATTTTTAGATCTGTTGTATTTTTACTTTCCTCAATTTGATTATAACGATATCTATCTCCGTTAACATATATGCAGTTGTGAGTAAATTAAATTTACATAAGGAATGAGACACATGTTTTGTCTGAGTTCGTAGCATTTCCTAAAGATAATTAAAAAAAAAATCCTTTGAGTATGAGGAATGAAGCTCTAACTCAGAATAACAAATGAAAGAGACTTACTTTGTTTGTTCCTTTGAGCATTTAAAAGTGAAACAGCAATCTACATGTGCCTTTCCTACTTTAGGCGAAATACAGAGAATCTTGGCATAATCTACGTGCTCAAGGCTACAAGCTGACAACGGAAGCACTGCCTTTCCAGGCTGCCAAGGCCTCCAGAGAAATTGCTAGTGATGTGAGTTGAATCATTCAACCTTCCATCTTACCTAATTTCTGTTAACTTCATGTAAAACAATGTCTAAAGCAGATTTCACTGAATTAAAGTAGCTCCATAACCATGTGAGACAAGTGTGAGACAGAATATATTACTTATGAATGAGATTCTTTGTGTGAATTAAAAAAAAAAAAATCACTGCTAATAGGGAACCAGGCTTGGTTAAACATCTTCCAGTGGGAAATAGCTAGTGAATTAAAGTATTTACAGACAGACAAATCAAAGAGATTCTCCCAACTCTCTGGGCTTTCAGCTATTCATATGGTAAAGTGCCCACTAATTCCGTCCACCAGCTTTGAGCTGTCTTTTGGAAGTGCCTGGTGCCCCAGAGTTGAAATGAAGTCACAGGAAGCTGAGTGTTTGAATGTTTGAAAATGAAGAGCCGGCTGTCTGGTCAGGATGTGAAAATTGGCGGATGCTTCTCTAACTGTGTTCTCTTAATTTCTGAAGGAAGAAAAACAGATTTGCTTACCCTTAAAAATATTTTCTCAGTTGGCTTGTTATTTGCAAAACACTCAGACATGGCAGTATCTTTTCTTGAGAAAGTATAATTTCATCTCTTCCTTGCAAGAAATTTGAGAAATTATAAAAAACACTGACAATTAAACTAAAATTATTTTAAAAATGCTCTTAATTTTTTGTAGCCTTTAGGTGCATTTTTTTTCTCTAATGTGATAAAATATGAATATATTTAATGTGTATTTTTTCTATGAGATAACTATATCTAGTTGTAATTTACAGTGTATACTTAACCATATTTTGCAGAGTGTTTTTAGTTGTAGCTTCAGATCTGCTCTAAAGGGTACAAGTCCCTAATAGAATTACATCCACTTACAACAGATCTGAATTTGGCCCTTCATCTTTGAAGCACTTTATAAACATTAGCTAGTGTAATTTAATCCTCACAACTCTCCTGTGTGGTAGATAAGTGTTATTATCCCATTTCAACTGCATTATGAACTCTTCAGAGCCCAGGCTTTCTCTTTAAAGTTCCAAACACCCTGTTGATGCTGTATAAATAATCATTATCATCATCATCACCATTTCACAGAGAGGATAAATGCAAGATCATAGGCAGAGTCACAGTCCCAGCTAAGATGAGAATGGGGGGTTACTGGTGCTTATTCTTGTGCTCAGACCACCATCTTAGGCTTCTCAACATCATTATTGATCCAGGAAAGCTGAATTTACTCTTTCAAATAGCTGTGTGGCATTTGCAAATCTGAAGGCTACAGAGAGCATGGTGTTTCTCTTATACAGATTTTTTTGTCTTTCTTTTGTTTGTTTCTTTTATGTTCTTATTCCTAGTAATGGAAATATAATTCTGTGGGAGATAAAATAAAAATGCATGATCTGAGGTTAAACACGATCTGTGCTTTGGGTATATTCAGAGCATGTCTCGAGTTGTGCTCGACTTAAATGTTACAACTACTGTGGTACCTAATCTTGAGAGCAATGAGATATTCAAACAATTACTTTCTAGTGCTGTATAGCCTGCCTTTTTTTTTTTTCTCCAGTCAGCGTAGGTGTTTCAATGACATATACTAAATTAATTAGATAGAATAATCAGTCTAACTGTGGCCTTCTTCACTCTTACCTTTTTCTTTTTCTTTTTTTAAGTACCAATATAAATACAACTTTGTGATGGAGAGAGGAAAGCACGTTGGTGCCAGAAGTGTTCTGGATGATACAAGGTTACTGCATTGCTTGCATGCTGCGAAACTGCAGAGCGAACAGGAGTATAAGAAAGGTTCCCAAGGAGTGTGGTCTAAGTACTGTCTGCCCATGGACATGGTGCACCTTGTCCATGCTAAGAAAGCCCAGGCCTTGGCAAGTGATCAGGATTACCGAAAGAGACTCCATGAGTTCACAGCAATCCCGGAAGACATGAAGATGAAATGGGCCAAAAGAGCCCATATGCTGCAGAGTGAGGTAAAGGCTTTCTGTCTGTTAGCTGAAAACTGAGTTTAGCAATAATAAAACCTTACATTACTGACATGCATTGTCTGTTGACATTGGGCAATGTTTTTAGAAAGAGCACATATAAACTTAGGTATGCACAGTGTCAGGATATCTCCATATGCTGTCTCATGTTCCATATGCTGTTTCATGCATATGGAGCATGAGACACGGAGGTTTTCATGTTATACGTCTCATGGAAAATCAGTGTGGTCCATATTACTTGTTCTGGGTCTGAGGGATTTACAAAATCATCTCTTACTTGGTTAGGTCACAACCAGCCAGTGGATGGGCATTGGCTGCTTTACTTGCAAAAGTCTTTCAGCAGGAGGTTGGTTTGGGCTATCCTGTTAGAAGGCCATTTTACAAATAGCTGGTAATATCACACAACCTGTCCCTGGATGTGTTATCAGAACTTACTCCTGCAAATAGAAACTCAGACAAACTTTGATCACAGAAATGATAGAATCAGAGCAGGCAACATGTTCACTTGTATTTTTCCATGTTCATGTGTACATTTGTTCTGGGGAGCAAGCCATTGTCCATACCTGCTTCCAGGTAGATGCAGATACTGAGTGTGTGTATAAAGCTATGTATACAGGTAGTTGTATTTTGACAAATTAGGGTCCAGTATCATCTTGGAGTAGTCACTCAGTAGCAGGAAGCTCTGCTGGGCTGCTTTTTGTTACGTAAGAAAAGAAACTGAATGATTCAGCAAGGAAGTAAGAAAGGTCACTTGCAAAGTTGTGCTAATTTTTCATGTCTTTGGGGAACTGCACTCAAGCTTTTATTGAAAGACAAAGTGATGGGATATTTACTGAGAAGATATGAATAGATATTCCACCTATGAAAATCAGAGAGGCAATAAAAGCAGTGGAGAGTCCATGTCCTTCTTTCTTACTCAGTGTGCTTGTTATCTGGTATCCCGAATGCACTCTTCATTGCCAGACAAAGCATCTTAAAAAGAGCCCACTCTGATTTATGTCTTCAAATGAAAGCAAATGATCCAATTGAAGAATCCCTGTTGGATTTTA
>JAWLRI010000203.1:5144567-5212729 GCA_034781795.1 Crypturellus tataupa | reverse complement strand
TACATATATACAAGGCCATTCCCTGAGGAAAATTTTCTAATCATCCTTTTCAGGTTGTCCAGCAATTTCTTATGTACCATCTCTGAAATCACAGAAACTGTAGTCTGCGTATTCCTCTTCCACATTTATTAGTCCTTTCAGCCTGCCCAGCAGATCTGCACTACTTGGTTCATTATACCTTTTGTTTCCCAGTTCAGTTGAGCTCTCCATTAGTCATCTAATCTAATCATGTAATGGTTAGTCCTCAGAGTATGTCACAAGACAGGGTGCTCTTAGTATGCAAGTTGTCTGAAAGTGTAGAGATATCAAACTAGCTTAGGAACTTTTGGAGGATGTTCTTGGGATGGAAGAGAAAATGTGAGATGCAGTTCTCTGTCATTCCAACTCCCATTCCTATGGGTAACAGATGACATATAAGTTTTTAGATCTAGATATACAGGATTTTTTAGCCTTTACTGGTCTGTGATGGTGGCTCACGTTACGGGAAAGTAAGTTTTCCAGGGACATTTTCCTTAATGCTTATCAAGTACAAGCTTATCAAGCTTGCCTCCAAGGGACACGATAGGAAATGAATAAGGACATCAGGGCTTGGTCCCCTACCTGTAGGGACAGGTTAGGAATCCAGAGAAATAATCAAGATGGTTTTGTCTGATCTCATCACTGTCTAGTAAGAGTCATGTACAGCATCTCTTTGAGCCAGCTGTTATCTTGATCTTTTGTACAGAGAGTTTGAGACTCTGAGAAGTCGAGTGATTGGGTTAAAGTCACACAGTGATTCACTGTCACTCTGAAGAAGTCAGAATTGTTGGAGGAAGGAGTGCTTTACTGATGCTCACTTTTTACTGGGTCTTTTTTCCCTGATTTTTTTCTTTTTTTTTTTCTGATTCCTCCTAGATCAGGAGATATAGCAAGCCTTTAATGTGGGTAGAACAGAGTAATGGTCTCCTCTTAGAAATGGGGTTAATGAGGAAGCGTGCACCACATAAAATAATTAGTATTCCTGACTTGAATTCACCTCAGAAAATTATTTCAAAAAGGTTTTTTTATACCCTGTACAAACAGGTTATTACTTACTGCTTTGAGTCATACTAATTCACTTGTGGGGCCTCTTCGTGTAACTTGCATATGATACATTATTTAATTCCTGGTGGAGTGAACAAATGCAAACAGTTTGGCTTTACGATGTGATATATGCATGGCAAATGAAAAACCTCAAAACGTTAATATGAATCAGGAAGACTTTTTTAAAAACCTTAATAGCTGTGGATGCAAAACTGATAACTAAGGGGTTTCATTTTTAACAGCATCGCTACAGATCAGACCTGAACTTCATGAAAGGTGTTGGTTGGATGGCTCTGAGATCTCCGCAGATAGAAAGTGTAAAGAAGGCTGGAGAGCTCATCAGCGAGGTAACTGATAAATCTTTCATGGGATAGCACATCTGTAGGAATTGTTTACCATCAAGGCTCCTCGTTACATGACACTTACGAATGTAGCTTATCATTTCCTTTTGATGCAGGAGCCTGTTTATACAAGGTGTAAGTTACCAAGAAGCAGTATGGGAGATACAAGTCCACTGCATGACACCTGCTGAATATTTTCCATTCTGAATGAAACACAAGAGCGTAAACAAAATATGTAGCAATAAATAAATGCAGTAAAATCTATTATGAAATTGTAAGCAGGTTATTATAGAAGTAATATAGAAAGACACAGCATTGACAGTCACATTGAAGGGGGCAGCAGCCTGTTCAGCATCCTGTACTAAAGAGGAATAATTATGAGTTGTCCTAAGTATAGTGTTTGAGAGCTTTTTGCATGTGAATTTTCAATGTAAAACCTGCCTTCACATACAAAACAAGTCTGATACCTGGGCACCACTGAAGTGATATAGTAGCATTCCTACTCCCAAGCTGAAAGAGTAACTCAGACTAAATGGATTTTTTTTTAATACTGTAGCCTCAAGAAGGTAATTTTATTATCCCACTCTAGTTATCACATATTTAGAATCCTAGTTTATCTCTGTCTAATGTAAAACTCTCTCATTTTGTTCTCTTCCCTGGTATCCCTTGCAGACAAAGTACCGTCAGAAGCCAGAAAGTTTGAAGTTCACTGCTGTGGTTGACTCTCCAGATTTGATTCACGCTAAAAATAGCTACCTCCAGTGCAGTGACGTAGGTTTGATTTTACTCTAAATTATCTTAACTTCTGTTGCACTAATGACCTCAACTTTGCTTCCAGCATATATTGCTTCCTTTGTATTCAATGACTTTTGGCTCCCCAGAGGCTGTACAAGGCTGCAGACTCCGAAGCCAGGCACCGGTACACCCTGCCTCCCGATCACCCAGATTTCATCCGAGCCCGCCAGAACGCACTTCAAATCAGCGATGTAAGTCACAGAGCCTTTTGCCTCTTTTACCTTTTACTTGCCTGGGAATGAAAAAAAAAAAAAATCCTGTATGTGTAGACACTAAGTTTTTTGCTGAGCCTGACTGAAAAAAGCCAGAGGTTGCGGACAGCTACCATGTAGGTAGGACTGAGCTGATGGGATTACGAAAAGTTTGTTTTCCTTTTGAGAATCAATTCTTCTTTCTAGGACAGGAAGCTGTTAAGCATTTCTGTCTTTCAGTCTAGCTACAGTTAGTTACAAATCTAGATCAATGAGCTAGTACCCTAATGAGGGTGAGAGAGAAGAAAAAATTCCTTCTGTTTTCTTGGCTATGCCGTCTAACTTTGTGAGGCTGGAAAATTTTATTTTAAACTGATTCCTTAGACACAGTTGTCATCAAAAAAAGGCAGAATGGCATCAGTAAGCAGGATTGTTTTAAAAGATTCTGCTTCCGCTCTGCTCCAAACAGAAGCATCTTGTCTATTCCAAGTCTTTGTTTCCTGTCTTCTTTAACAGTAGCATCAGAATAACCTTAGCTTGAAAAATTCTTTGAGTTCTTGGTTTGTGTAAGAGGTGCTCTACAGCTGAAAGAAACAATTAAGATTTACATTTGTTGAAGCCACGGAGGAAAAAAATAAGAAGGGAAAGGGATGATTGCACATGAATACAGGATCAGCCCAAGGCCCATTAGCAGCACTTACATTAATACACACATAGCTTCTGTGTGGGCTCTTCTGCCGTCTCATGCAGGACTTGCCATCTCAGTTTACATTCAAATTAAACACGATTTAGCACTACATTTATCAGTGAAGCGCAAGAACACTTTTTGAAATGTGAAGCTGACTTTGTGCTGGTTTTCATATGGTCACAAACCACAGAAAGGGTGAATTAATGTCTTAAGAAATTAAATGAATAAAACCTGAAAGGGAGAACTAGAAGTGTCAGCTAAGATACACAGCTAAATGTCTGTGTAGTAGGTACAGCAAATTAAAGTTATTGTAAGATGTCTACTAATGGAAGAAGAATCAAATCTAGAGCAATTTCTATTCAGGATGTGATTATATTTCACAGCCTCAAAGTCACATTGAATATGTTAGAAGTAGCTGTTATTCCAGATGAGTTAATGAAGCCACATGTGGCTGGGGATTGAGACAGGGACCAGTAGAAAGCTTGAAATAGCTGGTATTGAAATTATGATGCCATGAAACCCAAGACACTACAAGTAGATGCATCAAAAGAGAGAATAAGGGCAATATCAATGTAATATTGATGTGACTGATGCATCACAGTTTCTATTAGAAATTAAATCAAATAAAGAGCAACCACATTCAAGTACAAAAAGAAACCCTGGTGGCACTTTTCAGATGAGATATTTTATCATTACGGAGAACAGAAAAGAAGTTGAAGTGCTATAGAACTGGATCAAAACCTTGGAGATGGTACTGATGACTCTTGATACAAATAAACCCAGTAGGATAAAACATTTATTATTGCAGTCATGGGACTAAATTCAAGAAACTGCAGGGGGAAATGACTGTTTTGTTCTTTTCTTTTCAACACAGAAAGTGTATAGAACATCTTGGGAACAGACAAGGGCATCTGGCTATGATTTTAGGATTGACGCCATCCCATTCCAGACAGCAAAGGCTTCAAGAGAGATTGCTAGTGATGTAAGAATCCTTTTATTTCAAACACTTCCCAACCCTCTTCCCATGGCACCCCTGCCCTGTAAAAATGGATAAATTCTGGCATAAGTCAACCTTGTAGTCAGGCTTGGGAAAATGAGTAACCTGGTTAAACCAAATGCTGGTAAGTGCAAGAGTCCCCTTAATATCCCAAACCGAACTGGTGTATTTCAGTTCAAAATTTGATTTTTGGGAAAGAGGTATATTATAATAAGCTTAAGTAAGCTAGGCTGTGCATAGCCAAAGCATGAGCTTGACAAGAGTGGATCACCTTTGAGCCCATGAGATTGCAGTTGGCAGGAGTGCTGAAGATGGAGGAGTTTCACTGAGTTGACAAGAGCTTGAGCTGTATATTGTGTACGCTAGACAGTACGATAAAAGGAACTGGGCTGTTTTTAAGATATGAATATTTGGAGATTCCTAATATTTCCACTCCTTTATCAGTGAGCACAGAGGTCCTTCTCCTAGTGTGTCATGTTAAATTAAGAGATACATTTTGGTATCAGACCAACTTTTTGCCTCTGTGCACTGCAGGGAGCATTGACAGCTAGGGGAGGGTAAGTTATTCCATAATGGAATCTGAATCTGAAAACTAGATGCTTCTCTGTATCTCCTGCAGTACAAATACAGAGAGACTTTCTTGAGAGATAAAGGTCAGCAGATTGGATTTCGCAGTGCAAATGATGATCCCAAAATCAGACATGTCCTCAAAGTGGGAAAGCTCCAGAGTGAAAATCAGTACCGCAGTGCGTATGCCCAAAACAGAGTGCAGTTCAAGAGTCACCTCAACCAGCCGGGGTTCCTCCACGCTAAGAGAAGCCAGCAGCTTGCCAGCAATGTTAACTACAGGCAGCCTCTGCACCAATACACCTGTGATCCTGAGCAGCTGAATGTGAAGCATGCAAAGCAGGCCTACAAGCTGCAGAGTGATGTAAGTAGAGCTGAGCAGAACTGTCTCTTCAAGTGCAGGGAGTTGTCTGGGGCAATGTGTTTAGCAGACTTTAACTTTAGCGAAGTTGTATTTGTAAAACAATTGAAGATTCTTTGTTGAAAATGAACGATTTGTTTATCATTGATCTTCTCTTCATATGCACTCTGGTAGATCCAGGGTGTGCAGTTTGAGAGCCAAATTAAATAATACACACTGGCATATGTTTCGTTCTCTCAGGTCAAATACAGGTCTGACTTGAACTGGATCAAAGGCATTGGCTGGACTCCGCCAGGTTCTTACAAGGTTGAAATGGCAAGAAGAGCTGCTGAGCTGGCATACGCTCGGGGATTGGAAACGCAAGGTGCTTCTGCTCAGTACGAACCCGGAGCTGTAAGTAGAGTAAATGATTCTTCTCACAACCCCCAACAGCACTGCTCACCAGGAGCATTTAATGCTTTTGAATGCTCCCTGAAGCATTCTCTCCCTTATTTAAACTGAATATACATATTTTCCTCACTGAGTTCTGTGGCTGTGTCTAAACCTTAATTTAAAGGAGCTTCTCTAGGGAGTTAAGTACTGCCATGGTGATGATGCCACAGGATAGGAGTTAATAATATTTTGGGATGTATTCCTTTTAGCACATGGATGTCTTCATATCTCTAGACATCCTGGTATCTCCGCAGAGAGCAGAAGTGGAGGTAGAAGGGACTTCCTGTACAGCTCCCTATATCTTTTCCTAATTTCTGTAAGACATGCATGTTGCCGTGTAATCTCCCCTGACAGCTATACTGACAAGCTCGGAGCAGATGCCTACCAGCATAATGTCAATTACTGTGGCAGGCTTTTTGTGAGGGGCTCTTCTCCTGCCTCTTCCACCCCTGTCCCTACCAAACAGCAAGAAATTGCAAGATGGGATTTTCCAGGTTTTCCTTCTCCTTCACCTCCACAGGTGTGGACCCTACTCTGAAAAGCCCTAGCGCAGAAAGCAAATGTCCATATTGGGACCTTGTAGCCCCTACTATTGGGAAGCATTAAGTTACAATAAAAATTACAATAAAAGGGAAGATCTGCACTTGAAATACTTGTTTCGTTTAAGTTTTCACTTTGGGAGCAAGCCAAACAATAAGCCAACCCAGAAGAAACAGGACAAGGATAAATTCCTGATTTACTCTCCCATCTGAGAAGTTACTCAGGAAATGGATTATAACTGTGGTTGACTAATACAGACAGTAGAGACCACAGACAATATCATCTTAAGCCCTCCATGTGGTTAAAATCTGATAGTTCCAGGGGAATCCACAGGTGTGCTATCCGTGTGGAAATCAGGTGTTGCTGTGGTTTGCTGTAGAAATTAAGACTTGAGCACATTCAGTTCTTGGATACTTGCATTTAACTTGTATGAATGGGTCGGTTATTTGTACGTTTTCCTGGTAGAGATTAGTTTAGTGCAGAGCAGCCATTCAGACTTTCCCCACTAGTTTGCCAGTTTATTTTTAATTTATAAATATTTTTACAGAATAATAAAGCAATTAAAACCTCCTCCTATCCACTGACTGTCCTCACAATTGGGTTGAATTTAATCTTACAGGACCAGCTGGAGACAGATGGAGGTCAGCAAGTTCCAGTCAACCCTGATGCTTCAGAAATTCTGCAAGTGAAGAGAAGGAAAATGCAGCTGTATAAGAAATAATCAGAAACATGACACAAAATAATTAGATGTTTTTTCAGCTTGCCCTTCAAATCCTGTAGCTTTTCCAGTTTTCTAGGAAGCAAAATAGATGGCATCTACATTTTTTTTGTTGTTGTTTTAAAATGCAACATAAACACTGCAACTTTAAAACTGGTCTTTCTATTATTTTTGTGTGTGAATACTGTGTTATTCATCACCATATGTGTTACAAAGTCTGGTATTTATTTAAAGCTGTAAATGAAATTAATACTAGATGACTGGCAGGCTCAGCTTTGTACTATAGATGAATGAACCTGATTGGTAGAATATAAAATCATTTGTATGGAATAAATCAAATGAATCTGATTTTGTACTTGTCATCTTTGGAAACGCTTATGTTCTTGGATTATTGGTACCATTGACTTAAGAGGATACAAAAGTGTGATTTAGAGGGCTTAAACAGATGAACAATCATTGTCAAACAGGTCACATCTTTTAATAGACACCAGAGATGATGTTCTTGATTTACAGTATATTCAGATAACAATTAATTCTTCAGTATTTTTCAAATCTTCTGATTCAAAAAATCAGAGTTAGTTTGTCTGAAATTATTGCAATAGAATATTGACAGATTAGGTAGCTGCTTAGTTGTAAGCCCTGGAACTCAGATGGAAGAGACATCACCAATTTAACGAATTGACTCTTCACGTGCAAGCATGTCTATTTTTATGTCCTGATTTAACACCAACCCCATTTTCCACATTTCCCATTAGGGCTGCAGAATCAGGCAAAAATACACAATTCTGCCTGGAAACCTTCTAAAAACCATAGAATTATCCAAGAGCTTTAGATCCAGCTCTTCAAAGGATTTTAAAAGCCCCTAGGTCTCATTGGTATGAAGTGCAGTTAAGCACACATATATCATTGTGGGTCTGGAACATAATGACTAAGCCTCTCATCAGAACCAAAGAGAATATTTCTGCTAGTGATTTTTTTTTTTCTTCCTTCAACCTGGAATGCATCAATGGTGGAATTTAGGCTTGTTAGCCCTACAGAAGGGCTTTTATAAGTAATTCTCCTGCCTGACCCTACCTCCTCAGATTATTCCAGTGGCCTCAGTCTTGCAAACACAGACACAAGAGGCATTTGCAAATATATAAAATACTATTGACTTTGGGAGCACACACCAGTAGCTTCGATGTGTCAGATTCCAATGTCTGTAGTCAAAACACCTCAGCAAGGTGCACGTGGGGAAGGGGGAGAGGGTGGTAGCAGCTGTGCCGCAAGACTTTCGGGGCAAGGGCTTGAAAAACAAAACTGAAAAATGAGTGTTGCTGTGACTGATTTAAGGAAGAACTGGTGTTGCTTTAGTTTCTAATCGGTTTTACCTAGAAAAAGATGATTTACTTTAAAAAAAAGAAACAGAACGGGGAAACTGTAATGAACATTCTGTTATTCACTCTAACACCTTTTCCAAGATCACCACTTGGAAACCTCATCGAGGCCATGAGAAGCCTCAGTAAATTTTCTGATTGAGGAAGAAGAGGTTGGGGCAAAGACTAAAAGCTAAGTAAATTTCTCAAGCTTACCATTTGCTGTTCCAAATGCAGTCTCTTAATGAAGTGACCTTGACTCCGACCGAATTTTGGATTTAACCCAACTGAGAAATCTTGTCACCTGAGTATAGACTCCTGGCTTGTTTTTTAAACCACACTGATCGCCCCAGCTCACAAGACCGTACACGTAGTAGGAGCCGTTTCCTACACAAGTTAGAGGGCCTCCAGAATCTCCCTGAAGAGAAAAATCAATACAAATACAAAATGTGAAGCAAAATATTTACAGTAAAAGAACTCTCGAACTCTTACCCACACTTAAAGCAATGTAAATATGAACTTGCTTTCCATTTGCACTACCGTAATAAAAAGAAACTTTCCCTATAAGTACTAGCTCTGATTGTGAAGATAAAGTTGGAATTTTTGCTGAGAGCAGATGCTGTAACAGAGGAAAAAAAAAAAAAAAGCTGAATTTTTAGCTTATTCTGATAAACTGCCTCAGAAACCAAACTTTTCCAGGCAGGTCTCTAGCTTCCATAGATCTGCCTGTGGCTGACAGGGCTGACATTAGCTCTAGGGATATAAATCTCAAACTATACTGAAGAAACTTGATGGCTCTTGAAATACACTGATGGGAGAAACAGATACATATGCAGTACCTTCCAAAGCTATTACTCTGCACAGCCTGACTATTTACATGAGAAATTAGTGTTCAAATACAGAAAAAGCAACAGACCTGACAGGAATCAATTCCAGACCTCTGAAGATTTCCTGCGCAGAACATGCTTTCATCCAGGATGTGATCGTATGCTCTCGGCGCGTTGCATTGCCTCTGCGAAATCAGCTTGACATTGGCATCTAACAGCTGATGGGATTCTTCATCTACAGGATGTGCACCAGAAAATCGAGTCACCTTCCTCCCATAAACCTGTTTTATGTTGTCTTTGTTCAAAATATGAGCGTGTTGGCCCTTTGGATGGGAAAGGGGATTTGGGGGTGGAGGGTGGGGATTTGGTGGACTAGCTGGTCTCAGTTAATACATTTTGAGCCTGGAAGCTTCACTCAGGACACTGAGGTTGTTGCCTGCACAAAAGCAAATCAGAATGTGGCTCAGATGGGCTCTATGTGTGACACTCTGCTTTCAAAGGTGCCAGTCTGCAGCTCCCAGGGTCTCGGGGGACGTCGGTGAGACGTGTTCAGCAGTTCTCAGACTGGAACCACGGGCTGTTTTAATGAGCAAACTAATGAAACAGGTGGAAACTGAAAATTATACAATATTTAAAGGCAAATGATTAATTATAGTGGATCTAAAGACATTAACTTGACATCTAAAGGCAGTAGCCAGGTTTTCCACACACTACATCTGTAGATAATTAAAGGTGATTTATAAGTTTGGTTATACTTGAGTTTCAGGAAATATTCCATTTCTGCACTGATTTCCCGAAATGCTAATAATAGCTCTGCTAAAAGAAGGAGCCATCTAGTTTGAACATGAACAGGGTACTTCATATTCTTTGTTGGAAAAAAATAATAAAAAAAAAATCCCCATACTCTTTTTAAGAGACTTTTTATTTGGAGCTTTAAAAAACTGTCCATTAAATTCTGTTGGTGCATTCTGATCAAATGAATACATTTGTCTCTTGTGGACTTCAATGAGAGTTACATCAGAAGGGAGAATATGGTCCTAAGTATCGTATCTGGCTGTATCAGTCACAAAGCAGTAGGACACCTACTGCAGCCTCCGTGACACATCTTCCTTCTGCTGCTTTGCAGCAACACATCAATCAGAACATGAGAAAATGCATTTTTCAGAAAATTGCCATTATCTTTTTTTAAGCATAGTAATTTCTCCCCTCAGGATTTACTGTGGGCAAGAAAGGTTTTGGATAGCACTGGTTGAACTTGAAAAGCTTTGGATTTTATTTTTTTATTTTTTCTGTGTATCTGCTTCTGCTTCTAAAAAGCTTTATCTGACCCAATGGGTTGGAAAACCATGTGAAAGTTCCAGTTTCTCTCAGTCTTGTCTTAAAATACACAAGCTATACAATAGCCTCTCCCTCTTGATATTTTCTTGCTTCTGTTACTGGATCCAGATGAAACCAAGACAAACAAAAGTGAACCATTCCTTTTTTCAAAACTTTCTGACAGGTTTGGTTGGTCTAATACTTGGTCAGCTAATGATTAATTTCCTAGGTTAGTTTACCTGTCTTTGATTTTGAATTTCATGTTTTGGTTTCACTGAGTGCCTAGACCCATCTTTGGTTCTAGCAATTGTCACTGAAGGTGCCAGGCCCCCTTGCCAAGGAAGCATCAGCCAAAGACAAAAAAGAGAAATACCTGTCTCTGTGGCACCCCATCCCGAAATGAAGCAGTCAGTGCCATCAGGAAAGTCAAAGATAGGCAAACAGGCTGTTTTCACATACTTTGTTTCCACAGCACAGTGACCATCAATTGGCTTCAGCTTCAGTAGTGCTGGAAAAAAAAAAAAAAAACAACAATTATATTTATAATTAATTCTAGTCCTTATCAGTCGGTAACATAACTTCATGAAGGCTACAATATCTGATATGTTATTTGCATTACATCCTGAGTCTGTCGCCATTTTTTTATTCTTTCCACACCATGACTGGCCATCATGATTCCCATCCCAAAGATCCAAGGGATGTGAGCCACAATTTGGCCTGATTATTTCCAGAGTATATTATCAGATGGAAATTTTACACTGACTTCAGCTGGAGAGAAGTGCTTCAAGCAACTGAGGTGAGCCACATGATTACTCAATAGGAGGGATTTACCAATATCACTGTATTGGACACCATCTGTTTCTTTGTATTTGTGATGTACAATGGTCTTCTCCACATCAAATATTTGCTCTTGAGGCTCTCTCTTCTTGAGGTCTTGCTTTCCAAGGGCCACTTGGAGATGTTCTGCTGAGAATCTGCAAAAAGAATAAAACAAATTACGTGTAGACATTGTCGGAGTGATGATAACCTACTGCTTTAGTATGTGGCCGTCAACATAGCTGCTCCCTGTTGTAGAGCACAGGTAGGAGATTTCAAGAAGTTCTTATAAGACAGCTTAGTCAGGGAAGCTGTGATGTTGGCCTGTGTATGTGCTCTTAACTAGTTGCAGTCATGATGGGTAGTAAGTGTAAAGCTGCATGAATGTGGGTTTTTTTGTATTTTGAGCAGAGTGTGCACAGTCTGTTGGTAAACATTTGGCTATGGCAAAGAGTGGTAACTCGTGGAGCCATGGGAATATAATTACTTACAATTAAAATCATCTGCTCCAGAATGTTGAATGGAGTGGAATGTGCCAATATTCAAGGTTAGTGGTTTCTAACACTTCAGCAAAAAAAAAGCTCAAAGAAGTTAGAAATGTAACATCATAAGCTAACCGGCACATAAGCATGGAAGCAAAAAGCAGGGTTTGGCTCTTCTGCCTCTTTTAGCTCCATTTGGATGATAAAGAAAGTAAGTTTAATTTGTTCTTTTAGCAAGTATATTTTTAAATACACGTGCAGTTTCCTGTATATTCTTCACGTATATATATAGCTTTTTCGTGTGTATCCTTTTTTCAATTTGATTCCCAGCAATGATTTGGACTGCAAATTTCAAGGCATCTTTAACAGGCACTCTCCCTTTTTATGTTTAGCTACCTAGACATAGGACTTGCACCTACTCAATGCAATGTCCAGCAGTAAGAACCCAGCATGGTTTAATTAGCACTCCACCACAGAAATGCCTGCCCCTCCTTGAAGTCTTTTTCTGTAGAGATACCATCCACGGGTGTTTGCCAGCTTTAGTCTTGGCTCCACCATAGATCCTCTTGAGCGGCCTTTGACTTTCTACTTGTCCACAGGTTTTGAATTCTTCGTTTGATGCAGGTGGCTCAGTTGGGCTCTCTGTTTCCTCTGGGATCTCTTCAGCTGCATTGGGAGAGACAGCAGAGGTGTAATGCAGGGATTATTTAGAGTGGGATGGGAAGCTGTGACTGGCAGAGTGAAGCAGCAGAGGGTGACTCCCAGTCCCTGGGACATTTGGCTGCATTATGATTCTGCAGGCATGGCTGGTGCCTGTGGTATTTGTTTCTGGGGGCTCAGGGGTACGATGGGGGTGATCTGGAGTGACATTTTGGGAAATGAGGAATAAATAATTAATTAGTTAATAAAAAACAAAAGATTTTATCCGACTTGCAAAATCCTATATCTTGTTTTAGATATAATTCTATCTCCAGTAATTATTCTGTTAGCACCCCATTGCCTAGGTAAAATAGCCCAAATGGAAATACTATCATTTTTTTTTGACATCGGAATCAATGTCGTAAAGGGTCTTCATGTGGGAAATCTGCTGTGAACCCTCCCAAAGTGTGCCATCCCTCTTCCATCTCCTGACCTAGACTAAAGCTGACAATAGGAAGACCCAGATAAAGAAACAAAAATAATCTTTAAAGACTCTTGAAATATTTAGGCTTTGTCAGATCTAGCTCTGCCCAGAAACAATTCGGTCTGAAGTATGTGAGCTCATTCAATCCCCACTATCTCTTATTGTAGCTTCCCAATTTGCCTTTGGATAGATCCGCACCAATGGTAAATCCCTGAGCCTCATAGTAGGTCCTGAAATTCTATCTCTAGAGTCACTTTACTATACTGTGGGTAGGTGATTTTGCCCTGATGTATGGGGTGCTTCCAGACAGTGAGCAACTTGAGCAGTTTCCCTTCTAGATACATATGGTGCAGTACACCTAAAGGACCATGTCAAGTACAGAACTTGAAGCTGAATTTAACTGCTTTGAGCTTGGATTCTGCAGGAATCACTTACGCCAGGGCAGAACTTACAGGAATTCTATTTCAAATAAAATAAATTAATTAATAAACATGCCACAGTTTTGTGACTTGTAATGGATCAGTGCCTTCAGCTGAAGGCACCTGCTGGCTGGAGCACCTTCACGCTGCCAAAGAACTTGCTTACAGCTTTCCACTCTACCTGTTCCTGAGCAGGGTGAAACGTCACAGAAGTCCCAATCCACCTTGTTATTGTTTTTGATGTAGCACCAGGGTTTTTTATCACCATCGGGATTCCTGAAGGAAACAGTTGACAGCATCAGGCAACAAGATGGGGGGAATCTTCATGAAACTGGCTCCCCTGAGGGCACTTAGCAGAGTAGCCTCATGTTCCATCACGAGCACAGAGCTTTCAGAAATATTCTTTTTGAGAAAAGGACTCCTTTTGAGTATTGACAAAGACGATGTCTGAGATGGGGACGGGGAGGAAAGAGTGTCTCTGTCATTATCCCCCCACACATCTTAACTTTGAGAAAAAGAACTAGGTAATTCAGAGACATTAGGGGCCCCCTGGTCTCAGATCAGTACAGTCACTTAGGAAATGCTGCTGTAACACCCTGTTATCTTTTAGACAGGTAGTGTATCACAAGATGAGAGCTAAGCACCACTTAAAGACTTCCCTAGCCTTGCCAGATCCATGGGAGCAGCTCGTACTCACTGCTTTCCTCTGCAGTTGCTTTTGCAAAATATTACCTGCAGAAGTTATGTTCACCGATGCCATAAGAGTCAGCATCCTTCATAAATGCATTAATGGGGTAGTCCAAGAGAATGTGGGAATTCCAGTGCAGGCAAGTCTTTCCATTTGCTACTTGGTTCACTTTTCCCCTGTACTGGAGGGAGCCCTCTTCATAGCAATCATCTGGTCCTGTAAGAGGAAAATTCTCATATGAAAATATCTCTTCTGATGTTCCTTCCCTGAAACAGTTCCTCTTCCTTTCCCTTCTTGCCCTACTGTTCAATTTATGGAGGAGCAGAAGAACTGTAGGACCGAAAATAATGATAATCCTTTACCTTAACTAGGACAGAAATAAGAATCATGCCCCAATCTCTGTCCAGTCTGAACACAGACTGGCTTGAAATGTCTGAAACGTCTGTGCATTGTAAGAAATTCATGGCCAAATGGTGTCTTTTAAAACTATGGTAACTCTCTCAGTGGCCTGTCCAAGAGAAGCTGTCACCAGGGTGAGAGTCAGAACTGGTTGCAGAACTGCTATCATGACAAGGGAACAGATGTGCCAAAACTGATGTGCCACATTGTGAGTTGTGGATCTCGTAGGCAGTTGGAGGTCATCTGCAATGAGGTGCACTCATCTGACATGGAGTTTGTCTGAAGTGCAATAAAATTTTTACAAGAGAATGAAGCAAGTTCTGGTCCTCAGGAGTAAGTGTGGACTGGGTGTCTGTGGTGTTTCAGAAACCCTGACTTCCCCTACCCATGGGTCATGCTGGACCTCTGGTAATGTGTTTTCGTTCATTCTTTTCTAGTGAGCGCTAGTCGAAGCACAACTCAGCAAACATCAATACAGGAGCTGTTTTGGCCCCTGTGGCTGATGGTGACTTTACCCCTGGAGAGGTCACGTACCAATTTCACAGGTTCTCCCTCGAAATAGTTCAGGACATTCGCAGCTGAATTTTGATCTGATTCGGTGCCGGATACAGATACCTCCATTTTTACACGGGTTTGGCCTGCATGGTGAAGACGCTGTCAACATGGAAAACACAGATCAGGTTTGTAACTGCTAAAAGCTCTGCAGCCTCTCACACATTAGATGGAAACAAGAGAAAAATTCCATTTAGCCTGAAAACTTTAACTTCTCATGAACTATCAATGCTCATTGCCGCAGTAATGAGCTGCCACCTTGTAAATCGAACACGAGCGTCTGGAAGTGGTTGTGCTCTGGTGGGACTGTGCTCACCTCGGCGGCAGTCAGGCAGTTTGTAGGGGTGGCTGCAGCTGCACTGGAAGTAGGGTGAGGTTAGGGTAATGAGGCAGTCTCCTCTCGTGCACCTCTTACCCAGACACGTGTCTTTCACTGTGAAGAAAAAGGAGATATTTCATCAGCATCTGCAGCAAAAGAGCTGTAAGATCCACAGGCAACTCACCACTGCCCGCACCAGACACAGGGAGCGGAGATGGACTTCCTGAACACGCACATTGCATTTACTGCATTGCTTTAAAAAGATGCTGGTCTAGCGTACGAGCTGGATGCAAGATCCATTGACACGGCTACACAGGGCTGCCGAAATCCTCACATTGGTAAAAATGGTTCCTAAAGCACTGTATTTGCTTCCATTGATGCAGCTGTAACGGTAACGTAGCTCATGAAGATAAGGAATGCAAGTCCGGGAAAGGAGCAGTTACCTTTCTCGCACGTGGTGCCGGTGTATGGCTGGGGGCAGTGGCAGCTGAAGTGACTTCCTTTTTTTTCACACCAGCCATCGTTCTTGCAGGGATTGGAGGAACAGGGATCTGCCAGGGTAAGGACAGCAATGTTTTTAGTTTTACTTTCAGCTTCTGCCCCTCTGTCACTTGTGTTCTCAAGCTTTTTGACCAATTAACAGGTGCCTTCAGCTCTGTGCAGAAAGCCAGTAAACCTCTCCACTCCACACCAGGCTGCCGGCACTGCCAGGTGCCGGGGCAGGCAAAGGCAGCCACAAACCACCTCTGCTTTCCTCATGCAAGAGATAACCCTGGGGGAGGTTGTAACTGGCTGCCTGCCTCTTATTTTGTGTTCAAAAGAGAATTTGCGTTCAAATTCAGAGCAGTTTTGAGGATCCCTTCCTGCTCTCCTGAAGTGTGGCGAAACACAAAAAGAAATCTTAGAGAGAAAGGGGAAAAAAAAAGAAAGACAAAAAGCAAACCTGCTCTACATTTGGGTTCCGAGCATAAATACAGAACATATATCCCATGAAAACAGCAATTACATCTTACAGTGTCTATAGACAAATAAGCCTGTGTTTTTTGTAGTAGCAATCAGAAATGTTCTGCATGATCAGAATCCGTCCTGTGAAACCCAGAGATAAAACACAGGCTCCTTACAAGAGAAATACAAAGGAGAACACTGCAAACAATCCTCCTAACTCGTCTCTTTGATGCAGGCATTTCGAGAGCGTGCTGGCAGATGAGGCCTGCCATGCTCACGCTGAAAACGCAGTGTGGGGATTTTACCCCTTCCTCGCCTCCCTGCCCACCCAGCAGAGGTGCAGAGTTACTAATACCTTTTATAGTATTGCTGTAGCCAAACATTTCCTCAAACCAGTCGGGATCCTCTGCGTATTCACTCTGGATGCGCTCTCCTTCTGGCTCCGTGTACTCATCGTAGTACTCATAGTCATCAGGCTGCTCTGGAGGGAGAGTGAAGAGAAGGGGGAAGCACAAAGGTATTAAAATGCAGCTAAGAAAGTGTTAAAAAATCAGTTCTTGGGAGGGCCAGCCTTTTTCTCCTCACTTGGGACATCATGGCAGCAGTGGGTCCAAGCTTGCATCCCTTGGGAAGCAAGGCATGACTGAGCTGCCCTTGTTGGTATGGTGAAGCACAACCTGCATCTGGGCAGAGTTTGCCAGGGGCAGCAAGGCAGCTCCTGCAGGCCGCTCGTCCCAGCTTTGCTGCTGCAGCTGGGAGCGCTGCTCTGCTCTGGGGTTTGTCACTGCAATCCGGGGAGCAGGAGCCGGGATGCCCCACGGAGGATGTGGCGTGGTGCCCTTTGCCAGCTGAGGGGCTGGGATGCTCCTCACTACTGGGTGCCACAGAACTGCATGAACCCAACACTCAGGGGAGAACCAGGAGAGGACCCTGGTGCCTGTGCCCAGCACAGATGCGATCAGACAAGGAGACTTAGAGCCCTACAAGAATAAGCGGTTCTGTTTGTCACACCCAAGGGTCGCAGCTGCCTGTGGCCTCTCCCGACACAGCCCTTCCTCGGGGGATGAGGGCCCTGGGCAGCTGCGGGCGGACACGAGCAGCAGCGGCACCGCTCAGGCGCGCTCCGCAGCCTCCCACCAGCTCCGCATCCCGCCCGGGGGCAGCCCCGCTGCTCCGTCCCGTCCCGCCGGCAGCTCCAGCGGCGGATGCTGATTGAGGGGGGCTGGCGGCTCTCCGCGGGGACACGCGCCCAGCGGGAGCCACGCGGGTGTTCACAGGCGCTGTGGGAACGAACAAAGCTGAGCTACACACGGAGACGTCTCAGAGAGCTCTCCCTAGGGCCAGCCCGATGGCCCCGCGGATAATGCTCTGCCTTGGACTGATTATCGGCTGCATTATCTTAGTTTTCTCCCTTCATTCATTCGCTTGCAGCCTTTATCTTTAGTCTTTCTTTGCTCCTGAAAAAGAAAAGATATTCCACTTTTGTACAATGGGTGTTTTATATTTCATATTAAAATAGAATAGTCTTTTTTTCTTCTTTTTTCTTCTTCTTTTTTTTCCTGCATGCCAACTCTCCTTTCTCACCAAAAAGGAAAAAAAAAAAAAAAAAGAAAGACAGGAAAGTTTCACCTCATTTATTGCTCTGTCAAGTCAAGACTCCTTTTCCCCAGCTCATTATTTCCACGGGAGCTGAGTCTCGGCAGCGTGCAAGTGCTGCAGGAGTGGGTTCCTCGCTGGGGAACGGGAGGATCTCGCTGGGAGATAAGGACATTGTCTGCAGCGAGCAAAATTAAATTTCATGTGATGTAGTCAAGAAGGAAAACAAAAAGGGGGCTTTGCTGGGAATGTAGCCCACGAGCTCGCTCTGTGTGGGAGACCCTGCAAACTGACTAGAGTTTGAGGGACTGTGCCAAAGGAGTTTGATTTTGTTTCCCCTGTTTATTTTACAGAATCTTAGTGGGGAACATTAGCTTTTATTCCACAGGTGCTTTAGGGATCCGTTCCAAGGGACTGGGCAGCCCTTTCCATATAAAGGTAGTACCTGCAGGGTTAAGGGTGCACATGAAGAGGGCTCGGAAAAGACCGACATTTTTGGGTACCCCAGCTGCAAACACTGGGACTCAGTGAAGTGGAGCCATCCGACCGGGAAACCCTGCCCAGGCCAGCATAAAATTGCAGCAAATCTGAGAAATCACCAGTCCCTGCAGTATCTATCACAGCCCTCCCTTTAGTTTATGGAAAATTGGAAAATGAAAGAGCAATGACAAACTATGTGAGTGACAGTTCCCGTCTCCCAGACACTCTGTGTCCTCCCCAGCAGCATGAAGTAGTAAAAAACAAAAAGCGAAGAGCCCTGACTTGGATACATGACATCAAACTGAAATGTGTCTTCCTATTTATCACTGCTTCAACACTAAATAACTATTTGGCTTCCACATCTCTTATTTAAGAAGTATTCCCATTCCATTTTTTTAATTATTCATAACAAGCCATAGGTTTAGTACAGCAAAAGCAACATTTTTTTATCTGAGCACATAATTAACGCACAAAGTCTGATACACTGGTTGCGTTAAACGTATTACTAAATCAGAGTGCTCATTCTTTGTAAGTGCTGGAAAACCTTAACATGCTTAAAAAAGCAGTGATCTGACATTTGTCACTGAAATGTGACTATTACATGAAATTAAATTAGACATCCTGCATGCAAATTTTCAAAGAATAACTTTCCTCTGTGTAGTACAAAAAAAAAAATCCCCCCATAATTGATAGGCAGGGATTGACTTTTAAAGCTTCAAATCAGCTTTGAGGTTCGGGTGATCTTTTAAACTGCTCGAGCTTTCATCTGCAGGTTTTCACATTGCCGAGAGCTGTCAATCAAGTAATGGATTTCTGATCAATATCCCCTTGTTCATTAGCTTACACGGACCCTCTCTTGCGGAGAGAATAGATAGCCCAACACTGGCAGTCACACTGTTTTCAAAACCTTCGCCGGATCAAGTCATGACTAATGTTCCAAGTGGGAATATGATGCATTCGGATGCCATCTGAGTGACCTGAATTGCAAGGTAACTTTGCTGGACTACAGTTGTCAGGATGAGTGATGGGCAAAGCTAAAGCCACTGCAAACACACATCAAGGTGGCCGTGAAGCACCCAGCATTTATTCCAGCTCTCTGGACCTCTGGGGACTGGCTGACATCTGCTCTAATTTCGGTAGGGTTTTTCTCACAACCTTTCTAAAGATTTTCTTTTTCTGGGAGGAATAGAAAGCTATTTTATGAGGCTGAAATCCTGACTGTATTTTAAATGATGGTAGGTCTCCCGTTCACTTCTACAGAGACTAGATAGACATCATGCTACGCTGGCCCTTCCACATGGTCTTGGCTGAGGATATCTGCAACTTTGAAGAGGGATTGCAAAAGAAAAAAGAAGAGCTAATAGCAAAGCTGGTAGTCCTTCAAATACTGTTTTGTGGCTGTTGCTTCACCCAGTTTTGCAGTGACTTTTCCTGGGAATGGCAGGACCCCATGCAAGGCTGCTGAGGAAAGAAGGTGGAGAAAGCAGTGAGGGACTCCCAGGAGAGAGGGAAGTGGGACAGTGCTGGGACAAGAGGGAAAAGCAGAGGGATTATGTAAAATGGAGCAGCAAGAAGTGTGGGTAGAACTAGGGGCCATAAAGGGCATGGAGGGACTGAAGTAACTTGCTACCAAAAGCCTTCAGCCCAAAGGGAGCTCCACCACCCAAGGGCTTGCACAAGGGCGGAGTTAAGGTAAATCCAGCCAAAAGGCTAACAGCAGGGAGCCAAGTGCCTGACCGCATGGTCAAATATTTGCACAAGCTCAATACTGAGCTCAAACAGCGGAATCATTCTGATTTTTTTTCCCATACACATCTTACTAAAAGAATAAGGCTGATCTGGGGAAAGAAGCAGTTGTACGACCTTCGAGGCAGCTGGATTCCTAGATTTCAACGGGAAGCAGAAAGATAATGAAATGAATAGAAATACAGTTAAATAAGGAGTGTTTGGTGAAAGCTACATTATTTTAGTATGAAAAGAGGTAAAATTAATAGTTATAAATTTTAAGTTCAGATCAAAGAACCATTGAAATGAAGAAAAGAAAGAGCAAGTTTTACCCACAAACTTACTAAACTTAGCAATAAAACTCTAATTCTCTGCATAGATCACATAGGCTGCTAAGGAAGTACAAATGCTCACCCTACATCCACACATCTGCACACAACATCCATCACACCCTTACTCCCAAATCACTCCTTTTCCTGCTATTAACATGTTAACTTCCATAGCCATGAAGGACTTTTACTGTCATGAAGTAGGAAATACTTTTTGAACCTGCTTGCATTTTGGACATCTGTAGAGGCTTGCAATATTAAGCCCCTCACACAGCCAGGCTCTTTCCTCATCCTCTTCAGCCTGAGGATTGCAGTCTGGCGCAGGGTCCCACTGAGCAGATCATGTCAGACCCTGAGGATGTATTGAGCACCTCAGGCCTCAGAGTGGCCCAGAGAAGACCTGGCTTTGATCTGCACTGAGAGAGTCTGGACTATCCTGGGATCCTCTGCAGATGGGGACCCCCGCAGCTCCCAGCAAGGATGCAGAGTTGTCCGGTTGTCACCTGCCCCGACACAAAGCACATGGGAATGTTTGACTCCATGCAGAGAGAGGGAGAAAGTGAGTCTGAAGGTGTGAGTGAAGCACAAGGTTTAGACAAGGTTTACTGGCCTAGAGTCAGGCTTTGCTGGATGATGTGTTTTATTTTAAGTACAACAGAAATGTTTGTGAAGTTCTTAAAACTCAGTGCCAGGGACTAGCTTAGGGTCTTGGTGAAGCAGGTTGCATCTCCTGTGCGTTACTTACTTTTATGGAGGAAATCAAAAGCACTTACCACTCAGAAGGTCAGCCAGGAAGAAGAGAGTGCCAGACTGCAGGGGATAAAGAAGGGTAGAGAGTCAGTTTGTGAAACCACAAGACAACAGGAGCTTGGTTTGCAAGACACTTGGTGGCAGGTTCTGTTCTACCCTGGGACATGAAATCCATGTCAGTTCTTGACCTCCTTCGGAGCTGAATAAAAAGGCTGTATTTTTAAGTGTCCTTTCAGATTATCAAAATATCAACCACTCTCAAAGGCTTATAGGGGAGTTCTATCTCTTCTGAGTACCCAACTTTAGTTGCAGAGCACAATGCTTTCCAAAAACATGTCCTGAGTGAGATAGATTGCCCCTTTCGCTTAATAAGTGACTGCACTGACTCCTTATCTCCTGTCACGTCTCTGAGGTGACACGGGCCGTGCTCCAGCGTGCTGCCAAAGGCAGCGCTGTGACCCGCCCCAGCACGGCAGTGCCCAGGTCAGCGTGTGCTGGCACAGCACGGGAGCCCGAGGAGGTTTGTGGGGTCTGGACCTTGGAACCGGGGGGCCGTCAGCAGCACTTGGGTGGAAGGGAGCCTTTCTGGCGCTTCCTGCGCGGAAATGCCATGCGTCCGACCTCCAAATGGGGCTCCAGCCTTTCCTGCTTGGCTCACGATCAAGGGCAAATGACAAAAAGGAAGGGAAGGGGAACAGCCCTCGGCCTTTGAAGAAGGTGAGCGAGGGTCGTCTGGAAGGAAACACACCGACTCCAGACCAGGACTCATCCTCTACATGAAGAATTCGGCTTATGTTTCCTCGTGCACTAAATCACAGTCACAGACAGAACAACCTGGCTGTGATGAGAATATCCATGCTAACAACGAGCACACAGGGGTAGATCTGGAGCTGCTGGTCCTCATCCCTCACAGAGTTTGTGGGAAGGAAGTGTAATTCCAAACAAATTAGTGTATGTACTCAAAACAGTATATGCACACACAGCATAAAAACTCCCAGTTATTACGTCTATCTGTGCAATGCTGCAGATACAATTAACTAAACATACACATAGAAAAGAAAGGCATTCTCAGCTAAATACTGATTGTATACAGGAATGAATGAATGAGAAAATGGACAAATAAGTCAGAATTTGCATTTGGGAATATTACCTGGAATGTGTAAACGAATTTGCTTTGGACATATTTGTGTCCCTCCAAATGCAGCATATGCCCCACTTTGGGCTGAGTAGAAAGAAATGCATCATTTCCTCCTCAGCTCTCTGTGGTGCCCCTTTGTGCCACTTGCCTAGTGGGGCTGGAAAACGTTTGGGGTTGGATGTGTTTGTTTTCAGTGAAGTCGCTTCCCTACATTTACAGCAGCCATTAACTCCATGTGGGAATTTCAGAGGGTTTCACCTCAGAATGGGAAGCATGGGAGGGGGTTGCTCCATGCCCTCCTGCGCCTCAGTTTCTCCCAGCTGTAGAGCAGAGGTGATGATAGTCTCACATTATCGTAGGAAGATGACTTATAAAACTAGAAAAAGAGAAAGGAAATGTAGCACTTTGCTGTACTGTTTGCTTTTCTAGCATCCCAATCTGACTACCCATTTCGCCTGTGCTTCCAAACACTCCTCCACGAGCAGAGCTGCCTGCGGGACAACAGATGCCCCAATCTCTCCATTGCAACAACCTGTACTGTGTGATGTGTGGGATGCGGGATCTATGGGATGCAGGATCTCTGGGATGCGGGATGCAGCGCAGGCCTCGCCGCCCGCCGTGCCGTATTCCTCGTGGCCAGCAGAGGAGGATCTTGTCCTTCCGACGAGGAGCAAAACGGCGTCCAGCTGGGAGCAGGATTCAAACAAAAGCAGGAGGAGGGAGAGAAATTAGATGTGGGGCTGGTTTCTGCAGGCTCCTTTCTGCAGCCCCACGCCGATACTTTTTGTGTGCCCTCAAGAGGGAATAAAATCACAGGATCCTGCTCATAGCAAGTCTGCGGAGAATGGGGACGAAGGCGGAAGAATTCACGGAGAGCAATTTTGAATTTTATTACTTGGTGCTCATAAAAAAGAAACCGTGCAAAAAAAAAGTCTGGGAGAGACATTTTATGTGGGTAAAGGTGCACTGCGGAATGTGGAGTCAGGCTGCCAGAGAAACGGAGGGAAGAAGTTTGGAATTCAGAATATCCTAATTTCACCCAACCTCTGCTGTCGTCATCGTAACCATCAGCATTCACTAACGCTTCATTTCTCCAAAGAATATCAAAACTTCACTAATTAGGCTTCGTACAAAAGTTAAACACCGCAGATAAATGATACTTTCTATTTTTCTATTTCAACTCCTAAAAAATGAAAGACTTATGAAATATAATAATTTTCAAATGGTAATGCCAGAATCATGAGTTTTCTTGATCTCACGACAGAATCCTGAAGCTCTTTCTCAGACAGAAATATCTAGTTAATCTCTGGTAGTTTGTCTTGAATAAAACCAGGAAGATTTGACCATAGATTCAACAGAAATCATTTACAGCTGCCAAGGGCACTCTGCAACTGAACTGCTGTGTTTCAGGTGCCTTTGCTGCCCCATATTGCAATCAAAATGAATGATTAAACTATAAAAGCAGGTGGAGAAACAGGTGCCACAAAGAGGACAACTCGGGACTAGGCTGCGAATTTATATAAGTGTAAAATATAAGTTATTCAAGAGAAAAAGGAGCAGTCACTCAAGCACGCATGGCAGAATAGCAGAAGAAGGCCTGGGATGAAAGATATCTTCCCCCACATAGGAGGATGCTCAGACACACACATATTTCACAGGAAAGCACTACAGGAGCACAGAATTAAGCTGCATGAGTGTGAACTGTCCTGCTCACTTAATTGCACTAGGTTGTGGAAATGCTCCTACAACTTGCTGTTACGTCTCCTCTACTGCAGCAAAGTGAATATTGCCCCTTTCGTTAGTCCCTCGGTACAACCACAGCTTTGCAGGTGGGCAGGATGCAGAATGGGGCTGAACTGGAGGATGAGGATGGATATTTGAACAATTTCTATCCACAACAGCCATAAGGAATGAAGGAACCAGGAGGGCAGAGGCAACTACTGCCTTTTGTAGTGAACCCCTTGATGCTGCTGACAGCTCTTAGTGGGAACCTTTGTCTGGGCTTCCCGCCAAAGGAGGAGGGAATCGACGGTTGTGATGCTCTTACAATCGTCCAGATTTTTGCCTGCAACCATCTTGGATAGTGACAGTCTTTGAACTTCAAGGGAAAGTGGCTTTTCCAGCAATGACATTGTATTTCTCAGCCAGGGCCGTAGTTGCAGTGCGATGAAAGCAGGGCGTATTGTCATCTGGAGCGCACATGCAGCACATGTCATATTTTTACCCTGGGAAACCATTCCCTTAAAGGATTCCACCAAAACATCTGAGTTCTCTACCTCTCTCCTATCAAGACGTCTCCTGCCTCCACCCTGAGCTGCTACATTTGCTGCAGAATATGTGACGCTGCTTGCTGATTGGTTTCAGAATGCCCAGACCAGTTAAAATTTATTTATTTGGATAATTATTCATTTGAGAACTTTTCCTATGGTAGCACCCAGGACAAAAACCCTGGGGATTCAGGGAAGAGGCAACACACAGTACTGCTGACACAGCTTGGTTGTCTGCATAGGAGCCACTTGCTCTTATTTTCCTAGAGATCAGAGGTGGGAAGTTAATATTTGCATCATGAGAAATGGTAGAAGCTGAGAGTATCTGCCTGTTTGCAAAGCTGCTCACCACTAGATGAGGTGTCTTTGTGCCTTAGACAGAAAATGGGCACCGTCTTGGATGCCAGGAGAAGGGGAAGCTGCAGAATCCATCTGAGCAGCCCTGTCACACGAACAAAACTTTGCCGAGTTATCAAACGCTGCCGCAGCCAGTGCTGAGGATGCAAGTTATACCGTTAGACTTAAAGCTTATGCAAAGTGATTAAGTCCCTTTAGTTACAAGGGATATCAACCTGCACGCTGCAGGGCATGAGCTGATTGCCTTGGGGGGTCAGGAGGCAGCGCTCCCTCCAGAGCCGCGCTCAGCTCGCTGCGGGCACCGCGGAGGCTCCTTTGCTTTCCCGCCGCATCAGGCGAATTTAGGCTGGTGCAGCAGGCAGGTGCAATGCCCAGTGGGCCACAAATCAAAACTGCCTTGACAACGCTCACTCCTCTTTGCGGGAAGCAGTTCGTGATGTGACGGAGCAAAAACCCTTCTCATCACGAGTGATGCAGGGAGAAGGAGAAGGAAGCACAACTTTGCTACAGGAATGGATCTATTGGTGTGTAGAAAAAGTGTCATGAGGAGACACAAAGCTTTTGCCTTTGAGACTTCACCCTAAAACAAAAATTTCCAAGCACCTGTGTAGGAAAGACCAATATTGCTGGTATCTGTAACATCTTCATATCCAGCTAGATCAGCATTGATGGCATGCTCTGAAGAAGGAGCTTCTCTTTGCAACCATTTGATCTTAACGGGGTACTTTAATCCTTACCATTCCTCCAATAACTGCACCTGATTATTTGGCTAAACTTATTGGAAAAGTGCTTCACCACAAGTCCAAGGGCTTTGGTAATGACTCTATTGCTGCGTGTGGATATCTAGCCATATCCCTTGCTCTGGATGAGCTCGCTGAATTTCCTTCTGGCAAAGTGAGGAGCACCTCACTGTGTGGCACTGCACCAGGGACATTTCTACTACAGCATCTTGCTGGGTGAAAGCATATCGATTTCTCTATAAAGCTCCTGTTCATGCCATGCTGATGTATAAATCAGTGAGGACCTGCTGGAACTAAAAGCCAAAAAATGCTGGGAAGGCCTCATATGTGACAGATATGTCATATCTGAAGACTATCTTTTATACAGTTATAGCATATAAGTTTAAGTGAAGGGGCAAATTTTGTTCTCGCTTGCATCTGTGATTTAAATTTATGCCCTTTTTGGAAATACTCTATATTTATGCAGGTGTAATCAGATTTTCTTCAGGTGAAAAGAACGGCAGTGAAAGAGTTGAATGGAAATTTTTGCTTTAAGTCCTTCTCCAAAACTTACTGGAACCACAAACGTCCCGGTGCTTTTCTGTTCTGTTCTGACTGACTCGGTATAAGCTACTACCTATGTAGCCTATGTAGCCTGTTATATTATACTAGTAATGTTTACTAATTAGAATGTTACTTATAAAAACTCCTAAAAGCAGATTCCAATAAAAAATATGAATGGTGAAAAGAGTTATGGGAAAGAAGGAAGGATGGAAATGGGAAATTGGGGAGTGTTTCCCACAGTTTCAACAGCGTGCAAGGTCTGTTATTGTTTCATTCAAGCTATTTCAGCGTAACCTCTTCTTTGTAACAAATCATTAAGGCAAAAACTTCCTCTCACAACATGTTTGTCATGCAATGGTCACGTCACAGCAACTCACTCCTCTCCTTTTTTTTTTTTTTCTGGGATTCATGCCAAGTGCTAAGCCAGAAAACCTTGTTATATTAATTATGAAGAAAAAACATGTTTTATTAAAAACTAGCCTGCTGAATATTCTGTCGTGCTGCTTTCCAGTGACAGCAGAATTGCTTTTGCATTTTAGCAAAGTTAATGAATATTTGGGGTGGGAGGAGGTATTCACTCTATTTTCCACAGCGATATTTAGAGCAAAGTCAGATTAGGATTGTCAAAGCTAATGAATCAATTTAGTACTTAGAACTAGTTAGCAAATCTGTGCAAGACTTCACGTTGGCTGAGGACTGCACCTACCTCTCCCTCATGGAGCATGAATTAAAACTGCCAATTCAACATGAGCTTCTTTATATTAGAAGGGGTTCCCACAACGTCTTCAAAACAGACATTGAACAACTCTAGAACTGATCCCCCCAGCAAGCTGTCATACGTATCCGTGGATCAAATGTGCCACATTTACTGTTACCAGCAATAGGTACTCCTAATGATACCCCAATTAATAAAAACCCTATTGTGTTGTGAAAAACATTCATTTTAAATTCACCAAACACATCAAAAAGACCCATAACCTGTTAAAACCCTTCACATGTTTTTTCCCCAAAGGATTGGATTTAACCATGTCAGCATCTACTCTTTTGAAAGGAATTTCACTACATATGAACTTGCATGTATTAGAAACTTGATTAAAACTTCCAGAACCTGGAATCCTTTCATAAGAAAATCTACTTAAAAACGTAGAATCATTAATGGTTGGAAAAGACCTGCAAGATCAAGTCCATTGATCGCTGTACTTGGAGGGACAAAAGAAATGTTTTTAACCTGACTTCTGACTGGGTATGAGTCATTCTTATTTAAAGACAAAATGTATAGATTTGGGAATGTGACAGAGCAGGGCTTTGGCCTTCTCCACTTGTACTGAATATTTTGCTGCTAACCTTCCTTGTGCATTAGTAGCAATGATAATTCATCCATCCAAAACACATGACCAGGGTTAAGTTTTATCTTCTGCAGAAGAGCCGGCAAACCCACCAAGTCAGAGCATGCCACCAACCTGCTGAATCTTATACCTACGACTTTTAGCAACAGCAGCCACTGCAAAAATGCCCAACGTGTCATGCCCATGAAAGACTGCGCTTTGCAACGCGATGGCTTCACGGGATAACTGCTCCCGAGGACACTCCTCCAAGAAATTGTGGGGCTTCAGCTTATGCAGAATTTTTCTTGAGCATTTTGCTGTTCAGAAATGCAGATACCCAGCTGAGCTCTGCAGGCACCAGCCAGCAGAGCTGGCACCAGCCCAAAAGAAAGGCAAAAACATACTCACGCCCAGACGAGCATTCCCCAGGAAAAGGACCAGCGGAAGCACCTGAAGGGACAGGGCACCCTTAACCATTCTGGCGCTGCTAGGTTTTCCCTCAGATAAGCTTTTCCTTGCTGCCTGTGTTTCTTTAGGCAGGCCACAGTCATTTGAGAGTGAACTAATTCAGTGCAAATAATTAACTGTGCCTCAGATATTGTTTAATGTTCAACAGATTGCCCTAACGAGAGAAATGAATCCTGCCCAGATGATCGCAGTCTTGAGTGTTACAAAACAGTAAATATGAAAGCAGGAAATAGCACGAATTAATGAAGAAAATAAAAAATATTTTTCATGTATTAAAATTGTTTACTTTCTGTATTGCTATTAAAAAGAAAAAAAAAGGAGTGTGAGTTAGACTAATTTCTCCATTTCACTTGAAAAAAATAAAGACATCTGGTTAAAAAAAAGAATTTTAAAAGCCCGAAAGTGTTCTGTATTTTAAACTTCAACGTTCATGTTCTTGATTACTTCTCTACAAATGTGAGAACTAAGAACCCCCATTTTTTTTAGTATAAACTGAGATTCTCAAGTAACTGTCAGCCCCCAGAAGCTGAGGCAAGTACAACATTGCTAGCATTGGAGGGAATCACGATGCTATTGCAAGATGAAACAAGCCCATATTCTGGTAGCGGTGACAAACTACCCGATCAGATCTTGTTTGTGCTACATCCCAGGAAAACAGGTGCACAGACAAGTTCTTTCTTCCCAAAAGTTTACAGGTGGACTAGAAAGAAAGAAAAGGGTGGTAGAAATAAAGTGTTTGCAGGCGGCAGTTCAAGGTCCTGTAGGAATTCCCTAGTAATATGTTTTATCTGTGTTTATAAAGCAGCTAGATAGGATAGTGCCCAGCACATTGCACAACATCAGCAGGAAAAATGGTTGTTGGTTCAGGAGGTTTGGAACGTTTGACAGTAAATAAGAAAAGGAGGGGACCATAGGTTGAAATATGAGGGAGAAAGCACACGAGATCACAAGGACTTTCCCTGGTTCTGAATGGGATTTTCTGGTGGAAAAGATATGCTGTGAGCACTTCATTGCAGACTCTGTTAAAAAGGGGCTAAACTTTGCATACCTCACTCCTGATAATACCTCATATCCTGCACATCCTGAGGTGGATTTCTGCAATAAAATACACACAAAAAATGCAGAAATTATATTTATGGCACAAGTTTAAGCAGGTGCCCACAAGCAGACACCCCTGAGATTTACTGCATTGGTGGTCACACAAACAAGTTGAAGAGAATTCCAGATTCTTTAACTAGTTTGAAAGACAGCAAGATAAAAGGAGTTAGATAATGCATGGCTTTATGTAATGTGTCCTTGAGTAAGCTGATTTGCACTGAATTTTAATAGAGCCCTGATTCATCAAATCTCAAACAGAATTAAGGTATGGACTGGATCCTAATAACATCATGCTTTATATCCATGAAAGATAAATTAAAGGATGCAAAACTGCTATTGACAAACATTGATTATATGTACTTTGATGGACTTTGAAGTTGTGCCAGATGCGTCTTGTCAGCCTCCAAAGTTTTCTTTTAAATCTCATTGCATAAGGCTTTTACTTTTTAATTATTTTTTCCCTCAGCCTCTTTGATCAAGAAAAAATGTAGATCATATTTGTGTGATGCTCTTTCCTATGCATTTTATTTAGATATGCCCTTGTGCACAGCTCATGGCATGTAAAAAGAAGATACAAGGCATGTAGTGGTCCTCACTTGTTATCCTGGATGCTCTTTAACATTTAATTGACCTTCCCAGGCCACTGGGGGAAATCTGGCCACGTGCAGAGGACTAGCACAAGGTCTGTTCATCTCTTCTTGTGCCATATAAACCTTCAGATTATGACTTGACTAACTGAGTGTCTGGTGGCGTTTTGCTCAGAAGAGAATTTTGCTCACTATCAAAGTCCTACTATTCCATTTACTTCTGTCCCTGTCCCCATGTCTTATCCTATGAAAAGCCAAACCCATCAGCATCTTTTGCTAACTTGGGAAGGTGGACTACAGCTTAAACCAGTGAAACTCCTTCCTTCTCTTTTCCATGTGTAGAAATACCTCTTTAATAGAGGTCTTCAAGAAACTTGAAAGCAACTTTGGAGCCATTTTGATTCTAAGCAGTTGTAGATCCCACATGTCTTCTTTTCTGCACAATCATCTTTAGTGTCTTGGACAACTCATTTACTCTCAGTATTTCTTAGCACTGGTTGTCGTATTAAAAAAAAAGTTAAGTCGTATTAAAAATAAAGTTAAGACCTAAAAGCAATGCCATGGAATATCGAAAACTAGTGCTTTAACTCTGGCCTTTTCCACTGCTACATTTTTGTGGTTTTCTTTAATTAACCTAATAGCTCAAAAGCAGTATACATGTTCATGCTTCCCTTTTAAATGCTCCCTCCACTTCCATTAAATACAAGCCTTTTTCAAACTCCAAATAAAAATAAGAAAGCCGAAACCCTATTATCCCTCTTTGTACAGAAGGACAAGATTGGAGAGAGAGCATAGGGAATTGACGTTTAATATAAAATGGGGGAATGGGAGGAGGCGGGTTCTCTTTGTGAAATTCATCTTGGTGCAGAAAGCCAGCATGAGGTCCAGACACCACTTAAATCAACATTTAAAGTGTTGCGGTTGCATTTTGTTTCATAATTCTCACTAGGAGCAAACTCCCAGTGATGGTTTCAATTCTTGGGCTGGGATCAAAAGCGCAATAAAAATTTAAAGACAAGTAAACAAACAAAAACCAGAATGCGTGCAGGCAGCAGAAAGTTCTGTTGGACGTGCGAAAGGGCTCTTCCCCTGCCGTCGTGCCCCAGAAGTAATTCCTTGAGGGATTTATGCAGACTCAAAACCAGTGCAAGAAATGGTTGAGCTAATCAGGAAGAGACCATTTAGCACGCCAGCACCACACCGGGTCCAGTAACCTGGGCTCACACTGACTTGGTACCAGATTCTTCTTGTGAAGGTACATAGACTGCACCCAGTAGTTAATGAACAACCTATCACAGAGGAACTTTATTCCTGTCCCCAGTTAGAGACTGCCTTGTGCCCCTACCATAAGACTTTTTGTCCCTTTCCGGCCTCCTGGGTGTTCTTTTAAATCTCTCCTATAACAGCTCCGGATATTCTTGTTAGCTGTGCAGCTCTCTGAGCCCATTTTTGCGTCTTGAAGCTGCCTGCTAAAAGCATTAAAACTGTAAAGTGGTGGACAAAGAGACAGTTTTGCTTTCAAGCTGAAAAACATGCATCAAAGCTTCTGCAGTAAATTTATAGAGTATTAAAAACAAACAAAATGTGACCGTAGGGTAACATCATTTTAGGAAAGATGCTATGGCCTACCTCAAAGTCTGCATTTAATGTACACAGCTCTTACTTTACCCTGCCTAGACTATAAATCCCAAGGGCCGAATTCTGTTCAACTACACTAAAATAGAGATATTTGTACACTGCAAAGGTAGAGCTAATATAGTTCTCTGTTCTGGTTACCTAATGGCACCCACACAGACTCCATTGGATTCTCTTCATGTGAAGAGGACAGCAGGGAATATTGACCCAAGGGGACTATGTACAGGCAATGCTCCTCAAGTGTTGCAATCCACTATTCATGCAGAGGTATTGTGAAAAACAGCAGAACAGACTTTTGGAATAGGGAAGATTTCTCTGCTGTAGCCTAATACTGGGCATAGCAGAAACACAGGAGATCCTCTGCTACGGGTGTGAAAGAGCAGCCCAGAGAGGACTCTAATGTCAAGGTGGGAACCCTGATGAAGTCTGACCTCCATGTCAGGAGGAATCACACATTATTAAGTGAGACAATATGATATCTGTTTCCAGGAGGGGAGTCTGACAGGAGATCACATGGCAATACATACACTAAATATCTGTGAATACTTTGGTAGAATAATTTAGTATGCTATTCAATTAATTGCCTAAGTGACTAAAATAGGAAAGAGAAGACATTATTTCATATGCAATTATGCGCACCTCTTATGAGAACTGTGGTGCAGTACTGAGAGAGTCAATACATTCTCCTTGAATGAGAACTAAAGATACAAATTACAAGTTTCAGGTGTATACTTGAAGTTCATTATTATATATTAACAATAATCAGCCATCTGACCTGCCAGTTACACCCGCTGATGCACATTTGAAGCAACACACAACTGTAGCCCTGGACTTACTTTCCTTGATTCCCGTACATGGAGGTGATGAAATGTGTTAACAGAGCTAGTACTTATGTCATGTTTATCTTGGCATCCCGTTCAACTTGGCTGACCTAGTGTGATGAGCAGGGCCAATTTGGTTGAGTATAAATGTTGATTGCATTTCAATCCCAACTTCCCTACATTGCAATTACTCTTTTTGATCCATTATCCATTATACTTCGTCCCTGGATTTCCTTTCTGAAAAGAATTTTTCTCTGTGGACACCGATTCTGTATTCAAGCTCATTCTTATATACGACGAAGGAAAACAAGTCCTTTTTTTAATGTAGTTTAAGTCTCTCTTAAGAGTTTAAGTCTCTCTTAAACTTATAATAGAAGCACAGCAATGTTTGCACCTTTCTCTGTGTAACAATGGCAACCGCAAATAAAATTGATCCTGGTTTTTGCAAGATTGACCAGCATAAGAAAGCCGTCTCTTGAGTAGCGATGGTAGACGTGCGTTCCTGGTCGATAGCTACTGGGCTAATAGATTGTAAATTAGTCGCTGGAATTGTGAATGAATCCTAAGGGATTTTGTGTCCGGCTCCCTCTGAATCCCCCCTTACGTTCCTTTGAAAATCCTGACCACGGTTCCCCCTCCTTATTCTTCACAATCAAAACTTTTTGCCTGCTTCCCTCAGGTCCTCTTTAACTGGTCCTTTTCTGACCTAGCTGTCCCCAAGCTTATTTGCTCCCGTGTCCATTCCCCACATTCGTTTCTCTTTATTGCTATCAAGTTGGTTGTCTCATACAGCTCAGAGATAATGGGTGGTGAGCACCCAGAGCAGAGGCACTTCTCTATGGGCACAGCCCAAGTGCGGTGCTTGCAAGAGCAGGCACTTTCTGCTGCCTCTGATGGGATGTGAAGAGAACAGACATGCACCAGCTCAGGCAAAATCAGTGTCTGGCATTGGCAAAGCAAGATGCAGGTACCACCTGCAAGCCGTCCCTAATTTGCAGCAAGCAGATGAATCATATGACTGGAAATTAGGTGTGGTTTTATCACTATATAGTTCTAAATAAAACTATAAAGTCTGAAGGTGAGGAAAGACTGACACCAACCGAATAAACTTCTTAAGTTCTGCTTAAAGAACCCAAACTAAACATTTGTAAGGCTGAAAATTTTTGGCATGACAATGCCATCACAATGTTTCCTGAGAGCTGTAGTCAAGTTCTTCCTCGTCTCGTTCTCAGAAATAACATGGACCTCTTTACTGAATTTTTTTTCATGAAGCACTATAGCTTCCCACAGAGCAGAGCAGATGCACAGATCACCACACTTCTATAAAATGCTTCACAAAAAAAGGGGGAATTGATGGAAAAAAAGACTTTCTGGGGAGAACTTGACATTTTTATAGAAAGCCACACTTTCTTACAATATTTTTAGACAGGTTCTTAACTTTCCATTGGAAGTTTTGAATGTTAAGGTAGTGGTATAGATGACAGCATGTATCACTGTTTACCGTAAAAACAATTACAGGGATGTTATAATCAGTGCAGTGCAAAACTGAATAATTTTTTGTTCAACTCAATTTAACACACTCCAGTGTGGAACTCATTCCTGAAGAGTCGAGACTTGGCTCTGTAATCCTGAAGCGAGTACTGGAGTGTGGTTACGTTAATTTAATGCTCACAACTCCTGCTTATAACACACTAATTTTTAAAGGTATGTTTATTTCCTCTCTGTTTTTTCCCTCGCTTCCTATGGCATTTTGCTTCGACACACAGGTTTCTTCACACAGCCACTCATTCCCACACCTATTCCCAGCATAATCTCCTCTCTCCTAGTCTCTCCCATACACACACCCTCACACAGCACAGCAAGTTCAGCCTTGGCTCAGCTCCGCTTATGCCTGAGCCCCTCCTCTGCTTTTCCCTTCACGTTGCTCCCATGTGTTTCCCTGGAGCTGTTTTGACTGCTGGGCTTAGGAGAGGAGCAAGTCCAGGTTACTGCTCTCTGTCTCCCAGAGGAAACTGGTCACACATTGAATTGTCTTTGCCTGCGCTAGCTCTGTCACTTTTCATCTAATTGATCTGGTCCTAAAAAGGGGGAGCAAATGATCCTTCTCGCAGCAATGCAGTCCCTCTACCTAGCTGGACATTAAAACATCCCAAAAGCACATAAACTGATGTCAAAAAAAAAAGCTTGTCTGAAGTTACCACTTCTACTTCCTGCCCCTTCTCTCCTTAAATAGTGCAAGCTCCGTGGCCTAAACTTGGAAACTTTTTACTCCTTTGAACACTTTTCATACTCAGAAGCAACATCATTGAATTTTGCTTAGTTAAGACAAGACAGCTCATGTCAGAAAATGTTTGCTAGATTGGGTCTCATTTTGTAACATTTCCCCTCAAAGGATCATTCAATGATGCATCTTAGAATCAGATTCCAGAGAGGGAACTAAAAGAAACATCAATAAAAAGAGAAACTGTGAGGAAACTAAATATAGAACAGGCCAATATGAATTAAACAACATCCTAGAAATCTTCACACAATAATTGATTTGCTCATTTGTACTTCTTTCTATTCTTTAATCTTTCAGCAGGGCTTCAATCCTCCCCCCATTGCTTTTTTAATATTCTCTGTTCATCTGTTGTCTACAATATTGTTTCTGATCTCTCTCATCCCATCAATCATCTATAAAAAGAGACTAGTCCACACACTCTGGTCTCCAATCCTAATGACTGTAAAGAACTAATCACCTAAACTGAGTGATGTTCATTGTTGTAAGTGTCTCTTTGATTTATTAAACATCTCTGTATAAATTCCTGCATGTTTTGCAAGTTGTTTCCTAGAACCTGTGTGAAGGCACTTTGAAATCCTAAAACTGTCTGCTTATGGGGCTTTTGGTTCACCTAATAAGCGGATTCTTGTCATGAAAAATGAGTTTTTACTTAGCTGGTAGGACCACTCAATTCCAAATTCAGGTCAGATCCTCAGTGTGAGCTTTCCCAGAATATGCAGCAAAGTTACAAAGGCCACTCAGATGCATTAGTCTTAATTTGAAAATACTGTGTGCATCACTTCAACATGTTTGTTTTCCAAGAGAGCCACAGATGCAATGAAAGTATTTTAATGATGGCATTTTCCTTAGCTGTCACCTTTGCAGGCTGTTACGAGCTCTTTAGATGAGCAAGGACATTATCAATCTGGTTAAATAAAGTTTAAAAACTGAATGATGTTCACACAGTGTCCTAGTCAAAATGTTGTATTCAACACAGTGCTGTAAGTGTCTAACTATTCCTCACAGTGATGACTATGTCTGATGTTAACATTGCAGTTGGCCTCTTAAACATGAATCCACGATCAGGCCACAAGTAGCCACAAAACACCCTGCAATATTTGCAAAAGTACCTGCTATCATTGAACTATGATTTTCAAAGAGGAAAAAGATACAAATTTTGCTACTTATATTGAGGACCTCCTCCTTATCAATTCTGATCTCATTTGAAAAAAGATATACCAAGGATACAGCAAGTTTCAACATACATGAAGATGGCGTGAAGCTTTTGAAGGAACCCAGCATGATATTCTCATGAGCATACTACAGGAATGGGAGCTAGATAAAACCCTGGGAAAAGGTGCACAGCTCAGCCCATTCAGAGGATAACTCCCAAATGCTTGTTGTCAAACCATAGCACATACAGAGTGAGAATTCATCTCTGGGTCTGTCTCAGGACTTGTAATATTCAAAGATTTTTACCCAGATTTTAAGCTCCTGGACTAGAGAGGAAAGGTAAAAAGTCTGTGTATGATGTCATTCTGGGAGGGGTTCTTTGACTATGAAATGTTTACAAATTCCATTCCCTTTTCCAGTGCTGGATTTGCACAGAACATCATGTGCCAGCTAAAAATAACCGCATATTCCTTAATGTTCACCACAGTCTTTACAGCAGTCACTGCTAATGAAGCAGCTACTGTTACAGGCTGGTGAGCTTCATGCATTGATTACTTTAGTGCCTCACACTAAGTAAAAGAGACATTAATAATCCTATTATTACAGAAACATCATGGAAACTCATAAATATAGATTCAACACTTAAGATCACAAATCTGTGAAAATCCTTTTTTCAGCACAGTATGGGCATAGTTAGGCTGGCATGTAAAAGAAGTGGGGGAAAAAAAAGTTTAATTTATTCTATAGATTTGTCCATTTCTTCTGTTTACAAAACGTGCATGAATACCCTACAGCTTGGGTGTTCTGCAGCTATTAGCAGAGCAGCCTCATACAGTCCTCTGGGAAGGGTGGACTAACCTGGGCTGCTAAATCTTGCTTTGGTGCATGGGTCATATGGCTTTTGCTTTTCCTGCCTGACAGGCAGGTTGCCAAGTGTTACTCTTCGAATGAGATCTTGTTTCCCTGCATTTACTTTGGCTTTCAAAATTAGCTCTCTCTGGGCAGCTCCAGATCTTATGCAGACGTTGATGTTTGCACCCTTACATTTGCCAGCTAAGGTAGTCGCACAAGGAGAATTGTTCCCGGACAAGTGTACACGCTCAGAAAGAGTGAAAACCTAGAAACACAGTAGGAGAGAGGTGTTTTGTTTGTTTTGTTTTGTTTTGTTTTTGGTGGGGGGAGTTATTTTTCAGGAAGATGTGGCCATGGCTTGGAAAAAGAAAAGGAGAGAAGGAAAAAAAAAGAAATAGAAGATTTAGAATTATTTCCAAATAACTGAAATGCAAATATAGATAAAGCATATTTTAATTTCTGTTAAAGCAAATATTCATGGAGATGATTTGTAATTGATTTGTGAAGTTTAAAACATCCTTTATCATCCGCACATATAAATAATGTTGCTCTAAAAAGATATTTCCGCTAATGCCAGGTGAGGGAACTCCATTAGCCAGTCACGGGAGTATAAATAAATTATAAGCATCCACAAAACTAGTGTCAGCATCTTTAGCCTAGATGCTGATCTGGGCTAGATGAGCTCCACGCACTCTGGAAGGGAACTCTCATTTCTATTCTGAGAAGCACCTACTCAAAGGACTGTCATGCAAATGAGCAGAGCTAAGGCACTATATATAATTCTACATATGCAAACTCCATACAGTATAAAAAGCACTGCATAGTGAAGTAATTTTTAAGAGCTTAAGAAGTGTAGGCAGGATAGAGGATTTATGTTGTGAGAAGAAACGGCAGTTGAAAACCACAGAAAAATTAACCCCTCAGAAAGTCCAAACAAAATGTTTCCCTCAAATTAATTCACACCATTTTGTGTCTGGATCATTTATATAAATACCGTATACTTAAAATATCTGCTAATGACAGACAGTCTATAAATTCAGTATCAGTGGTTTCACAGAGAAATGATCTACAATTTCTCTCTGTGTAACACCACTGATAATTTAAAATATACTATCTCATGATTTACATTAGATATAATGTTTTTTTCTCTTCTCAAGCAAGTGATTTCCAACTCTTTATCAGGTGAGCATGGTGAGAATTTAACCTGCTTTACAATATATTAAGCCTTAAGCATTTCAGCTAGTCTACCAATATTACAAATATTATCACTCTAGTTTGAGAGGCAATTCCACATCTTGAATAAAAAGAAGCAAATCTTTCTTTTGGTTGGTTGGTGGCACATTTTTGCTTTTTTGTTTTTGTCTTTTTGTTTTTTTTTTTTTTTCCAAATAGATGCTGCTGCTTGAGAGGCACTCAGCAGGATAGACGGCTAGAAGTAGTTAGTCTTGGTGGAGGTGAACTGTATAGTTAGAGGGCAGAAAAAGGGGTCAGAGTTATATATGATCAATACAATATTGCACAGGAATTGCCACAGTGGACACCTTGTACCTACTTTGTGTGTGCACTTATAAATACCTATCTGTATTGCCAATCCTGAGCTCAGCTGAAAGAGGTTCTGTATCTTTGACGTGAGGCAAGAAGATCTCCATCCCCGCAGTTCTACTGAGATTACTCAGCTGTGAACAGATAACTCAATACAAAGAAGAGGAAGAAAAAGCAAGGAAAAAAGTAGAAGCAGACAATTTCATAGAGCCCAAACCAGACAAGACTCTCTCTGATGACCAAGGGAAAAGCTTTGATAAACGGTAGGGCAGCTCCTCAAATCCAGGTCTCTGAAAGTAGGGGTGGAACACTGCAGGAAATAATATGAGAGTCCCTGCTGTGGGAGTCAAGGGAGACAGGGAAAATAGTTCAGGTAATAAAAAAAATGTTAATATTACAAGAGTGGAATGCATCTGAGTATAATTCCAGACTTTTAAGTTCAGTTTTCAAATCTTGGAGAAAGAAAGAGACAGCCTGCTGCCATTTCACTAGTTTGTCACATTGGGCTTAAGGTGTGGAATAAATCAAAACTTTTTTTTTTTTTCGGAACATGGTACAAAGAAATGCATTAATAATACATGAAAAATGTTCATCGCGTTGGTGTGCATCAGTAGAAACACTATTTTAAAGAAGCTATGAGCAACACATGAAAAGACTTGACCTTGGTTTCACTTCTGATGTGTCTGGGTGGGGGCAAGCCAGGCATTTCTTTTACCCACGATCTGTGACTTCCTGGTTGGGTAGAGAAGTTGGGTTCCCAAATGAAGGATGATTATTTTTTTTCCACAAGGAAGCAAGGAAGTTTGAATCCTCTGAGCCATCCCTTCTAAGGGTACTCCAGAGGAACAGAGAAAGAAATAAAATAAACCCATCCAGCTAACTGGTAGCTGCCATGCTGCTTCTTTCCCTGAATATTTAATGTTTAAATATGTGAGGACTCTGATGTTTGCCGAGAGCACCGGCCTTTTTTTGCTCAGTTTTGTATTGCAGAGGACCACGACATATACCCATTCCTATACCCTATGCCTTTCAAAATGATTTTACTTTCTTTCTCTTTAACTTTCAGATATACATTTTTTTTTTGGAAAAAAAAAAAAGCTGTTTTGATTAAAAGTATACAATTGCTATATATGGAAGAGCATAGCTGCAAGAAATATTTGTTACTGAGCTAACTGAATGTAGCAGCAATCAGAGAGTCGGAAAGATCAAAGAAAAGAGAAGATAAACACAGAAATGACATTTGTGATTTGGACTGTGGTGGCACCCAAATGTTCCACACAAAATGAGGTCTCCTGCAGTAGATTCTACATGGGCAAGTGGTAGGATTTTGTGTGTTCTGCAGAGCTAACAGTCTACACAAGCAACTCAGACGGGAGAAAGATAAAAATAGATGTGTTTGTGTTTTGTGACCAGAACGAGGAAATGCTCATCTGGCCAGGGCGGTCTTGACTCCTGGGGATAACAATTTTTGCAAGATCCGTGGCACCGTCTTTCTTGTTGATGATGCAGTGACAAGAGATATTTGGTTTCTGCTGCCTCCATTGGTTGAGCTTCCCAGGAGGAGTCCTTCAGAGCTCTTGTGCTTGGTGAATACAAGAACAACAGTTTCACCAGCCCCTCCATGAAACCCTGACTAGAAATTTAGTTGAGCTGCACAACTCCCTTCCCTGGGCACAGAGAGAATGAGAAAGAGAGATGGTGGTCCACTGACTTGTGGAAACCCAGATCACAGTCATGGTCCACTATCCCACATATACTGTGGGCAATACCTGGGTGTGGAACCTCTTTGAAGTGACCTGTCCTCCCTGAAAAGCCAGCAGACCCATCCTCAGCAAACCCACACTGCCGGGCATAGGGGCACTCAGCATTCACAAACAGCCTTTCTTTGCCCCACTGGACCCAGATTCCCAGGCAGAGGGCAAGGAAAATTGTGGCTCTCCTTATGCTCCCCTTAAGCCTGTTTTGTGACCATCTTCATCTGTAGTTTTGTGAACTACTTTTACCTTTTTAATCTTCTCTCACAATAGGGGAAAAAAAAAGACCCTAAGGAAAGAGAAGAAAAAAATTTGCTTTGTAAAGACCTTGCCTGGCAAGTTTCTGCTCAGAAACCCCAGAGAATGCAGAAGAGATTAATGAAAATGCTGAGAATCACCATAATAATTCTAACTACCCATACCAATGTCAGCAGGCTCAGCAGGGCCCGTCATTATAAAGCCCCCTTTTAAAATGGGTGTCCCTCCTATTAGTTAAATTATCTAGACTGTGGCGAAGAATATTCCAAGGTGACAGAAAGCGGAACAGTACAGACTGCTAAAAATGAAAATCAGATAATTGCTCATAAATTACTTCTGGGGTCTTTCAAGATCTTTCAGTCTTGCTGACTGAAAGGCAAGCCATTTGGAATGCAATAATTAAAATAAAAGCTACAATATACATAGGAGGAAACATAGTTGGAAGGAAGATATTAAGAGATATATTGTACCTGCATAAATTATCATCTGGATTCCTATAGCATCCTGGATTCATTCTTATTCTTCTCAAAAAAAAAGCAAAGGTGAGAGGGTCAGCACAGAAAGTAGCCCTAAATCTGTTCTTATAGAGGGCTGTGGCCTGGCAAGGAGCATGCTGTGGGCTACAAAAATCTTGCCTTGCCGAAGCCAGTGGGGCCCGTTGAAGGTTTTACCCTGCACCCCTCCGCTAGTGTAAACATTCGTGGTAGACGAAGGGGAAATCCCAGCACTCCCAGGTTCCTCATATTCTTGCCTCAAATTCACAGATCCTCCAACTGTGCATCAGTTCAGCTTAGGGGAAAATGACAGATATAACTGTCCATGTTAAAACTTTTTATTTTGGTGCTGTGCCTAGTTAAAACTCAGTGAATCCTCCTCCACACAGGAGGGGCTGACAGTTCTTCAAGGGCAGCATGGCCATGCAGGGCTCTCTGGTCCCATCCTGGCTTTGGTCCCTGTGCCCCACTTCCATGAGTTCAAAGGACAAGATGAAATTTTGTCCTGTGGGATGGGAATCTGGGGCTTCAGAGGGAAAATATTTTAAGCAAGAAGCATTTTCTCCTAATTTGCCACATCTGTGGGTGAAGCTGATGTCACTTGGCATTCAGCAAAGCCACCTCCATATTAGCTTTTTTTTCAGTGGTTTTAGATGAAAGCTGCCTGGAGAGCAGAGGGTGATCTGGTGAGTTGAGGGTCAAGACACAGTCACCTCTTCAGCTATATTCTCTCCTTCTGTTCTGATCATCCCACACAGCTACCAACTGTTTGGAGGAGGAGAGCAACGTAACTCTAGAAGATGTCTGTTAAAAATCACCTTGAAGTTCATTTACTGCTGACCATGTTCAGCCTAAAAACACGAAGAAATTATTTCATCCCTCTTGGCATTTATTGGACTACGTGGAGATGTCTTTTTTTCCAGATTTTTTTTTAAGCCAGACTATATTTTGTTAGTTACCCAGAGGATTTCATGCATGGGCAACTCTATAAATAAGACTTATTATTCCCCAGTGACGAATATGGTTTCTTTCTGAAGAGTTGCATAATTGCTCAAGCAGGATGAATAGGAATTTTCTGATGGTGCTGTTTCACTCTTAAACAGGAGACAGTTTCCACTCTAAGAGGGATGGCTAGCAGATTTTTAGAACAACCTTTTTATTTGGTATTTAAGGCAGCAAGTGCTCTGCCCGTGGATCGCAGCCGGGCGCCGAGGAGGGAGAGGATGTGAGTCACCAGCCTGCGATACTCTGCGCTCCTCCTGGGAACAGCCGCCGGCTGCGCAGCCAGGCTGCTGCGTGTGAAAGCTCCATACCCATGCACCCTACTTACTTCCTATAGTTAAAATAGGAACTCTCTTTCAGCAGTTCTTAAAGATATCGCAAACATGAATTAATTAATCCTTGCAAAATTTCCTACGGGCAAGAACAGACAGAAACAGGCTGAATGAGCCTGCCTGCCCAAAGATGTACAGGGAGCAGTTGCCAGAGCCAAGTTCCCTTAACAGCTGATGGTTTAGTTCACTATTTCCACAAGACTGAGTCTTTACCATTTTTCCTGCTCTTTGGACTTAAGAAATATTTTCCATAGGATTCTGGGCCCAAAGTTGAGAGCATGATTCCAGACTATTTCTTTTTCTTTCTTTTATTTTTTTTTAATCTGTAATTCTTAATGGTAATAGTCTCATATTTATCTGGAAACTTACAGGAAAAAAAATCTGTCTTTTGGAACAATAAGAAACAGGCTAAAATAGCTGCCCAGCAGCTTGTGGTATGTGTGAGAAGGTAAGTAATGCTTACTCTTTAGTCAATCCCTGAAATAAATAGACATGAAAAAATCTCATGCTTCTAATTTATAAATAGATCTCAGGTATTCCTAGTGCTAATTACAGTTAATGTGTCTAATTACAGTTAGGGGAGAGGTTAAAGCCCTTACGAGTTTGGCTGTGTGACCCTCCCTGACTGGGACATGACTTGGGCTCCAGACAGGAGATTGGCTACAAAAGGGGCCGATGCTCAGAGCACCCCTGAAGAGCCCATCAGCATGAGCACCTGTAGGCACCTTTAGCAGGGCAGAGCTCCTGGACAAATCCGCTGCAGAAGGACGTCAGAGCTGGCAGAGCAGGCGTTTCATGGCTAGGTCTCTGTTTTAACATTGTCAATCTCACGTTCTTCTCTTAAATTCCTCTGCTGCTTTACCAAGATATTGCTATATATATATATTTTTACTGCAAAATATTTACATGAGAAAATGTTCAAAAAGGAGATAGAGGTAACAAAGTTGTCATTGGGGCTAAAAAATATTAACTATTTTTTTTCCAATCTCCATGAATTCCCAGTGCTGTTTATCCAGGACAGCCCACAGGATATGCAAATGCTACCTTAGCTTATTTTATATATCTCACCTTCATGTAGAACAGTTGTTTGATTCTATGTGTGGATGGAGAACATACATATTCTGATAGAGATTGCCTACCTCAAGGACAATCTAAATTTAGATCCTCAGCTTGGAGTGCATTAGTGTTTTGTGCAATTTGGCTAGAAAACGTAACAAAAAAAAGAGTGGTGATGACTGAGATCTTCCTTCAGACAGGAGCAGGCATATCCTCAGATGAGACTGTGAAATACAACATTGAAAATGACCTCAAAAGTCCTGAGTTTTTGAAAAATAGACCTTTACATTAATCTCTGTTTAGAAATGGCTTCTTTTCTTTCCCCCAACAGTGGGAAATCCTCTAACATTAGCATGCAGCCTATTCTATTTCTGCATTTAAGCCAGACTGATATCAGTAATGTTGGGACTGCGCTGTGTTCTCCAGCAAGACAGTCCCAGCTTTTCCACATGCACTGCTTCTGCCCAACAGATCAGGACTCATCCTTGCATCCAAATGAACAGAAACTAGGTCATATTTTTGATGAAGAAATGATGAAGATAGAAGAGGAGGTCTCCTGCTGTGCTGGCTGAAGGAAAAGGAGTAGAGGGAGGAGGGATGTCAACACAGCTTCAGCGCACGGCATCAGGCGAGACAGCAGGGAGAGGGACAAGTACTCATAGGACGGAGCAAATTATGCAATTCGTTTACTCCGTGGTGATGAAACAGAAAGGTCAGTTTCCGCACACCCTGGCTTATATGCTGGTATATATGATTCATATATACGTATTTTAAGTCTCGTATATCTCTCCAGCTCAGGCTGCCACTCGTTTCTACTCTTCTAACAAGCAGGCTTTTGAACAGCATCCACGCTCACTTTTTAAGTGTTGAAAGAATCGTCTCTTGCTATAGAGGCTGCTGCTAATGAGAGCCGAGCCAAGCGAGGAGACAGCCCTGCGCAAGGTGGTCGCCGTGTTTGTGCCACGTCGCGCGGCGTGTGCAGGCGGCGGCAGCGCTGCCCCGTGCTCCGCGGCACCGCGCGGGTCAGAGTCTGTGTTAGCACACAGTAACCATTAACCCGGCCTTTGCCACTGGCTTCCAAAGACATTTTTGAGCAGTCACCTCTGGTTCTGTAAATAACAGTTGCATTCAAGGAAATGTCAGCCAGCAACAAGGTATGGCTCGCAAGAATGAGAGCCATAGAAAAGCAAGGTCACAGGAACACAGACTTCACTCCATTCGGTCCTGGGAAAATAAAGAAACTCTCACTGGCTTAAACTGCGACAGGCAAACTGAGCATCAGAGACAACAGTGCACATGCACATTGAGCCACAGAAAGGGACTGCGACCATCCAGGGACTCTGCTGTTCCCATCTCTAGCCACAAACTTGACATTTGAGTCTCATGCCCTGCAGTTTGCTTGTTTTGTAGCAATGAGACTGGCTGAAATGGGTGCTCAGACTCTCTTAGCACTTAGTCCTTAGGGGTTTTATATATGAAGTAGAAGAGTGATTCTTCTCTACAGCCACAGCAACTTTAGACATGGTACTGGAGGTGTTTCCAGCAGTAAAGTCTGAAAAGAAGATGTCCTAGTATATGAAAGGAGAGCTCTCCCTGTTCTATGAGTCACAAACCGCAACAGTGAGAACTGCAAGAACAAAATTGTTAATGGGTATAACAGAGCTGTCTGGACTGTATTGTTTGGAGTGTCCTGTCAGAAGCTGTTGCCTCATCTGCTCCCCTCCACTGTCCTCAAAGATCCCTGCATCCTGGTGTGAAATGGGCAATTCTTCTGCTTCCCTCCAAGTGAAGACCTGGCTTTTGCAGTCTGTATCGGGGGAGGATGGGCAGGCGGGGGTCATGAGCCCAGGGCTGCAGAAGTCCTGCTTGGTCACCTCTTGAGCTGGGCAGCAGTGGCAGCCACTGCTGCTCTCTAGGTACCATGTAAGGATGTCGTCCCGGGCTGCATCCAGCCCTGCCACACGTCTATGGACACTTTATTATATAATAGGAGCCAGTACTAGCACAGGCAACACAGGCACTTCTTCAGCCGTATCCCCCTGTTCTTTGCGAAGATGCTCTCCAAAGACGTCTCCCTGCACTAAGAGCATCATTTCAGTATCAGCAGAGGATAAAACCACTGATATCAGCATTGTTTTATGGGTGAAATTCCTGGGCATCAGTAAAGGAAAGAAAACTCTACCAAGATGCAGTCTGGCTTTGATTTGCTGCGTCTCTCAGAATGAAAGATGGTATCTACGTGCTCTCATTAAAACCTGACAAATAGAGGGAGGAAGGACTATTCTTGCTCAATTAAATTTTTCTCAGAAACAACAAGCAGACTCCACCTGTGGTCTCTTGATGAACAAAAGACATTGGGGCTGGGCAATGCACTGTGTAGTGAAATAGTTATCCTAAACACTGGGCAAAAGTCCTCTCATTTATGGCTCTACTAACCTCAGCAGAGTTACAACGGGGATCAATTTCCCCTGCGATGGAGATCTGTGCAATTTATATACCCTCCTCAGTCTTAAATCTTCAAGCTGCACTGAGCAAGCAAGGAAACTATAAAAGGCCCTTAGCACAGACAAGACTTACAGCTTGCACTCAGTTCTGACATGGTAAAAAAAATGCCTAGTTGAACCAAAGATCTAAGTTTCACATCATTTATTTAACTTTCAAATATCATCTCCTAGGTTTTATAGTGATGGGCACTACAGAAAACCCTGTGAGAAATAGATGGGTAATTATTGTGGTGGTTTTGACTTTTACCATCATCTGAGACTGTAGTAAAGCCAGAAGACATGGGTTTATGCTTCTTGAGATATATGTTTAAATCTAGATTGTGTCATAAGTGATCTAAATGTAATGGTCACAGCTTGACTCCTAACCAGACTTAGAATCTGCACTGATAAGAGACTTCAATTCAGAATTAGATAGGTTTTTCCATATCAGAACACATGTACCGTATGGTTTGGTACAAATCAGCAGTGCTGACAGCAGATTTTGGCATGAGGAGGGAGCAAAGGAACTTAATCTCTGAAATAAAGTTTTGGAGAGTTATGCACATAGGATGCTCACTCAGTAGCTGTCTGTTAGGTGCCAAACTCTGGCCCTTTGGCCGCTCTTGTCAAGCCTGAGCACTGCAGTTTGTGACACTCACTGGTCCATTTTGGAGGAAAGGAAGGGGCAGACAGAAGATAATAGTGTGAAAATGTTAAGAAAGAAAAGAAATACATGGGAAAGAAATTTTAAACAACGTGCACTTCTAACTAGGGCATAGCGAGCGAGACTGTGAAATACAAAAATAAAAACTGATGTGTCCATCACACAGGCCATAATCTCTGGTTCTTATATATGTGTTAAAAAAGACATAGGTATCTGCTCGGGCTGCAGCATCCTTTGATGTTCAGCTATAGGCAGCACGTGTGAGTCATTGCAGGGCAAGGGACTGGACAGACCTGATCCCACCTCAGACGGGGTCAGCTACGAACTTCCTGGTGCCGCCGCTGTCCCTTGCGCGGGGAGGACGAACCCGCGGTCCCCGCGGCGCGGGACTCATCCCGGGTGGCCCACGGAGGAGACGGCTCTCCCAGCACCCCAACCTGGTGGGAGCCCTCCCATCCCGAAGGGCTCCCGAAATCCCCGGGAGCTCTCCCGAGCCAAAGGGCTTTGGGCGAGGGGAGCGGAGATGCCGCGTCCCGGCTTGCGGCGTGTCCCCCGCGTGCCGCGAGCCACGAGAGGGCACTGAAACATAACCGAACGTGGGGACGCGCGCGGCTCCCGCGCCGGCTCGCCCGACTGATGCCACTTCGTTCGCTGCAATTATATCTTTAGATAAAATTCCAGAACAAAGGACCGAGACAAGGATATATTCATTGCTATGTGTTTCAACTGTCCATTATAAGGTTTGAAACAAAAACGGGGTTCATAAATGCTGTACAATGAAATGCTTCATGCGTCGGGCGCTCGCACTATGAAATATGACTTTCTGCTGTAGTTGTTTGTCAGGCTAAAACAATAATTGTATTGAGATTCAGTTTTAATTAAACTGTTTGCTGTTCTCTGGGAATCTGCATTGGCATTTATGTAGCGTCCATCACCACCGTAACAGTGCACTTTATCTGCACAATCAGTTAAGCTTAGTATGTTTTAATTGAAATTCTTTCTGTCTTTCTGCTGCTACTTCCCCCTTCAGATTATCCTTCATATTGTGACTGCATTTTATGCTTATCCTACACCGAGTGATTACAAGAATAATTCTGTCATTATTTTAAAATCTCCTCTACTTCCTCCCTGCTTTCACAAACAACTCTTACTATAAATTCATTTTTGAGGAAATTTGGTGCAAATCAGTTCCTGCATTTTTTGACTATAAATCAAATGTAAAAAAAAAATCTGCAACAGTAAATATCTAGAGCACTGAACTACTATTCTACTTTAAAACTGAAAATATTTTACTAAGATAATATGAAACATTAAAAAATATAACTAGAATAGGCAAGGTGTGAATAATGAAAGAATCTTAATAAAATATCCCCTTAAAATCACCAGGAGATAACCTCACCAAAAAAGGAACAAAGAGTTCCTGCTACTGTCGTCCTTTAACCAGCATATTTTTTTTCCTTAATGTGAGTGAAGTTTCTTTTAAAATTTTTGTTAAACCTTATTAGCTTATCTTATTTTAAAAGAAAGAAGAGGAAGCTAAGAGATTTCTTGCATGAAAGAAAAGGCTATAGAGAATTGTTTGAAGAAAAAAGATTTTGATTCACACTTGTCCAATAATTCCAATATATCAACTTAGTGAAAAATAATTTCTGCAGATAATTATAGCAATTAATGCTCCCCTAGGTGGGAATTTATTACTGAAATTCCTGTAAATATTTTTGTAAATTTCTATTTGTTATTCATCGTCTCTCATCTCGCCAGAATGGCACTATTTACTCTTAGTTAAACACATTCCTGGTGCTGAAATCCCCCCAAACAGACAATGTTCCTGACCGCTATAATTGAGTGAGGAGAAACAAAAGAGACAGGATGTACTGGGGAGCTCAGAGGAAGGAATAGCGTTGGAGTTTGTTTTCACTTCAGTGGGAAGCATCACATAACAATTTCTGTGGATCGGGTTTTGCAGGATCACAGGCTGCAGCTGACGCTAGCGAGGGACGGTGATTTCCATATCTAACTGCCCTGAGCTTAAGTAACATCCGTCGCGTTTGACCTGAAGGAGATGTCTGCAGAACTACTGAAAGCAAAATTCCTCCCTACTCTAAAAGCATCATCCTGGCACCCAGGGGGATCCACAGCCTCCCCCAGCACCTGAGGGTCTGGGGAGAGAAGCCGTGAGGAATAATCCCGAGGCACCTGCTCGACGGGATTACGGAGTTTTCTGCTATTCATCTGTTGGACCATTAAGTCTCAGAGATTTTAGTATAGCTCCAGATCACTTCTGTGTGTGCAGGTAAGGTGGAGAAAGAGAAACCTTCTCCAGAATTCTGTATTGATAGTGCTGTCCAAAGAAAAAAAAAAAAAGACAAAAAAACTCACAGTTATTATTCTGGTTTGTGCTGTATTCCACTGAGCTCAGACCAGGGTAGGAATGCAGCACAGACACCTCTTTGCAGGTGCAATTTAAGCTGCGGAGAATTTTTTCTCCTGCTTCCAAGCAGCTGATTTACATCTGGAATCTATCTCAGTGTACATAAATATATAAGCACATTGGGGTGATACCTGCATATATCAGAGCAGAATATATTGTACATCATTGTATTATGTATCCATACATAAAAACACCCAATGCATGAATGGAAATTCATCTTGCAGTTTTGAAATAAACAGGGGTACAAAATACTGAAAGCGCATCCCCGTTTAGCCAGGTAAATTCCTGGTTATACTACCAAGGAGAGCCAGGATGTGTCTGACTCCTTGGCAGATGACGGGTCTGTAGCACGTTCGTTATTTCCCAGCTTGACATCTCCCGTGGCCCATAAAAACCTTGGCGAGTGTTTCTCGTTGCTAGCTGCTAGCTACCTCGCCACGCAGGTAGAGCTGCTCTCTTGGAAGATTCCCTCCTCCTGAACTTCCTGGAGAAGCAATCCTGACTCCGTACACCCGTACACATACACGTCTCTTTGCACCACTGGGAAATACAGGGAGCAAAATTCTGCCTGCCAAGTGCAAGCACCAGCACCGTGAAACACATTCCCCTTTAGGGGAGAGGGGAAAAAATCCTTTAAATTCCCTGGGAAGATTTGAATTCCTCCTCCACATTTTTTTTCCGTCTCTCCCTTTTCCTTCTCTAAATGTCAGGCTCCTACACAATTTCTTTGAAAGTTCGAGCGTTAGTCAGATGGGTCTAGGAGCAAAACAGACTGCGGCGCTTCACCTTCCGCAGAACTTTCCGGGGGACGGCACGCATTTCCGAGCAGTGACGATGCGGCACTCAGCTCTCTGGGGCTGGGGTGTAGGCCGAAAATTCAAAACATTTTCTGTACATCTGTGTTGAATCAGTGCTTATTTCTGATTAAAGAGGCTGCACTTGCAATATTGCATTCCTGCTGAAATTGATTGCTGTTATATGAGGGCCACGGAGTGGAAATGGTAAGTGCTGCTGTCGAATGGCTGCTCCGCTGAAGGAGCTTGTGTTTCCCTGTCCTCCTCTGTCCCCCAGAGCAGCACTGAGCAAGGTGCTCAGCTAGTGGGCAGCAGTTTGATAAAATCACCCCTCTGGCATGTGCAGGTTTTACATGGTATATCAGGAGCAGTGTGTCATTACCCCAGCACTATCAGGTGCAAGAATCCCCACACTTTTGGGGTTGCACATCTGGACATTGCTATGATAAAAAAGAGGAAAAATCCTATATAATGAGCAGCTATGGACACAAAGTGCCCAGATAACGATGTGTGGCTGAGGTGGATGATGCTGCCAGCTCGTACATCGCACGCGCAGGCAGTGGGAAATGCCCAGCAGGGTGCTGGGAGAGCTGGCTGCTCCCTGCTTCATGCAGCTAACATGCTCATGCCATTCCCAAGTATCAGCAGGAGCGTTCTTGGGGCAGTGCAGCATCAACCATGGGAGAAGAGGGAGGACAGCAACATTGTGTGTCCATTTCGATCAGGGGAGCACTCCGACTTCAGTGAGTGAAAATCTCCGACTCTGGAGTGAAAATATTCCATATACCACAGAGAGATTAATTGCAGAGAGGTTCATGGTGCTTTGGATTCCCCAGGACCTCTCATTAGGCGTTTATGACGCCCATTCCCCAGACTGGGGCTACCACAACTGCTGCCTGCCCCAGTGCACAAGCCACAACGAGGACAACAGGAGCAGCTCTGCCTTTTCTGCTGGCCTGGGCGGTTAAGGTTGGTTGGTGCCAGAGTCTGTGGCACAACGTTGCTTGCCTGGAGACCATGGTTGAATCCATCACCCCTTTGGTTTCAGGCTTGTCCTATTCTGATGCTCACATGTACTGAGATAATGAAGAATTGTAACCTTACGGGAAGGCATGAAAAGCCTTGACGACCTCAAAAATATTGCAATTTATCCACCCACTTTCAAACTTTGCTTTTCCCAGTCATCATTCATCATGCAAGAGGAATGGCCAAGGACACCCTTTTCTTAGCCCCCAAGCATAATTTTGTGACTGCCTAACATTTTTTCTTTAACTCTTGGCTCTTCTGATAGATTCCCACTCAGCTCTAAATTAAAGAAATATTAACAAAAGCAGTAAAAAAAAAAGATCCTTCCATAACAGCTATGACTTCAGAATAAGTGGTCTCTTCTCAATATTAGGAACACTTGCTACCAAGATCAACCCTGTGTACAGAGAGTGTATAACCTTTTAAACAGCTTTTGCTGTAAAACACAAGTCTGTGTTTGCTGCAACAGAAGCGTTTCATTCCTCACAGCAGAATAAAAGAGTTTGCTGAAAGAGAAAGGGCATTGCAAGTCTATGCTTTGTGCTCTGAATTCTTTTCCAGCATCTTCCTTTTAATATATCGCAAAAGGGGGGAGAAAGAAGAAAAAAAAAACACATTAAAAAAAGTGTTTTAGAGTGTTTTCCCAAGAAATATCACACACTGAATTGAAACACCTTATCTACAAGGAGGTCCTGGTGGCAAGTGCAGAAGCAACACAGGAAAAAAATCAATACAGCCTGCAGAGATTAAAAACATACTGGAAAAACATAAGAAAAATGCAACAATTAATGCCAGTTGTACATATAATATGTGAAAACAAAGCAGAGAGGCATTAGTGTCTACACACAGATCTATTGGATAGGTAATGCTTTTATCTCAACTTGAAAATGGAAGCTTTATTAGACTGCTTCCCATCAGGAGGCATCATACCAAGAACAGTGTAAAGCTCTAACTAGCTAAAAGCCTCTCCCGCCTCCCCCTCTTCCATCCCAATCGCTTTGCATAAGGGTGGAATTCAAATGGCTCAACCTCAGAGTGAGGTGATGTCAAACAGGGGTTCAAATTTACCAGCTTGGATAAAAACACATGCTCCAGCAGAAGACATGAAACAGCCAGCAAAGCCTTCCTTGTGATAGGTGGGAACATTTTCTCCACGATTTAAAAAGCTCCTCCATGAAATTACAGCTAGAAATGGTCATAGTCATCATGCTGTGTTATGCTATATCCCCTCTTACTATATGCCTGACTTGAATGAAATATGTCTTACCCAGGTTTCAGCTGTGGAAGATTTCTTAATGAAATAAAGATGCTCATGCAAAAGAATTAAGGAGGTATTTAAGGGGCTTCTCAATGGAATGCATTCCTCAGAATTCCTTCCAACAGCTTCAAATCCATACATTGATTAGAGCAGTTTTCGCGATTTTCTTAGTATGTTGAGCATAAAGCTCAGGGAAGGATATCATGTTTAACATCTTCCTTACCGCATTGGCTAGTGTAAAAGCAAGTTACAAAATTTACGTAAAATTTTTGCATCCCTGAAAAAAAGGGAAGGTCCCTTCTCACTCCAAAACATACTCTCTGAACAAAATTCAGTGAAGCACAGACCGAATTCAGGGCTAAATAGGGGTAAGCGTCAGAAAGCTTTGCGATACTGGCAGAATAGCACTTTGACCTTCCTCTTGCTACCATTTTATCCTATTAAAGACAGGTTGAACCTTTCCTTTTAACCCCCAGAAACACAGGGTTTGGCTCTTCCCCTTCCCGACACCAGCGAGCAGAGGCAGGTATGGAGGCACACACGTGCCGGTAGCTCAGGTGTCAAGGCGGTAAAAGAGTTAAGCTGACTAAGCCACCTGCAAATCTTCCCTGTAAAGGGACTTTAAGGACAGAGAGCATAAAACATCCAGTCCTCGCACTAAGCCACATCACCCAAATACGACCATCACGCTGTTAGCATTGAGGTCGGCAGTGTAAGAGCATCTTTAACGTAAGTCTGTATCAGACAGACACACAAATATGACCAAGACACACACATCTGTAGTTACTGCTGTGAAGGCAGCAATTTTATGGAGTTAAGAGCTGTGTTTCGCTGGGTTTCACAAAGGGCTCTCAGACGTAAGCGTGTATTTTGTCCTTGTTTTTTGTAGCAGGGGCACCTCATGCTTTGGACACACTCCCATTTTAGAATCATATAAATCCAGAAGGATAAAGAACATACTGGGGCACTAGCGTTCCCACTACGGACAGGCTGCTTGCCAACATGGATAAACAAAAGTACTTTTCATTTATTAGTTACTAGATTTCATTCAAACTCCCAGAGCACTGATTCTTTTACTTTGGATCGCATCCCGTGCCTCTACCGAAGCCAGCTCTAAGATTCGCCTGACCACATTCAGAGCAGATTCATTTGAAATGCATTTTAAAGGTTCAACTCTGCAGTCCTTACTCGGGGCATACAGTAACTTCAGTGGGCACTATCTGAGGATGAGTTCCTACAAGCCAAGTCTGAAAGATTTGGGTGAGCCTTGAAAAAGCCTCTAGCTTTCTTCCCTCCCCCTGCAATGCTCTTCACTCTCAGCAATAAGTAATAAACATTCGTAACATCCCATGAGTCAAGAGGCCAGAACTGGACCGACTTTTTAACACAAACTGCCGAAGAACTATGAAGGTTTCAGGGCAAGCCAGGGCTGGAACCCACACTCCAGACCTGGCTCTTCCTGCACTTATGAACCTGTCAGTGCTAGGGTTCAGCTTTGTCCCATCAGATGTCTTACTGTTTACTACATCCAGATGGCCTGAGGAAATAAAGGAGATTAAAAAGAGTCTGTTTCATTCTCACACTTCCCAAAGCCCTCTGCTAAGTAGCAAGTTGCTACAGACAGCACATGCCTGTACAGGCAGTCATTAGGAACATGAACTGGGGGAACTGAGCTGGCTTCAGGCTCTGACGCTCCAGGTACATCAGCAACCCCATGGTCTGGAACTTGTCAGTCTGGCTAAGAGACAGAAACACTTGAGTATTCTTAGTCTAAGGGAAAAGGCCACAGTCTGTCACGTATCTATGGCTGTTGTAGGAGAGGAGGAGTGACCAACTTCTATCCATGTTCAGCAAGTTAGAAGAGGCTGGTTTGATTTGGGCAGTGAGATGAATGCTAGATTACTTTTTCTAGCCTTGAGGGAATTTGACCCTGGAGCAAGAGGAAGGCCTGGGATGCTTATTGGATAGATAGTTTTAGGGAGACACTCAGGAAGAGGTTCATTAGGAGCAGCTGAGCAGAGCTCCATCTTGTCTCTATTTGGGGGACTGACTAAATGGCCTCTGGAGGTCTCTCCTGGACTGAGACGTTCAGAGATGGAATTGACCCAGCTGCTGTCTGTATGGGATGCAGTAGGAGAGATGTGACTATTTGGGCAGAGTCTTCACAAGCACACGAGGTTTATGTGCCATGCAATCCCCCTTGCAGGCTGTGGCTGCACAGACTGGCTACAAAAGGGCTCCTGGCAGCGCTCAGTGCTGATGTCCGGGAGCTGCCACATTCACATGTGTTTTCTTCAGCACAGTGCACTACCATGGGACATGAAGCACTGCCACGCTTGCACAACTGTCCTGGACTGTGGAAACACCAGGATGGGACCCAGGACATGGGAAGAGCAAGAAAGTTTGCACAGCTGATCTGCTCCCCTCTAGTTCAACTCCTACCTGGTGTTTGTGAGCACTGCCTGGGCACAGACATCATCTTTGTAGCAAAGATGAAAAATCAAGATCTTACCACTCTCAAGAACTACACTTCACTTCTAAGCTCTTTGCAGACCTCTTGCCCTATGAACTTTCTTCCTTCTTTATTATAATCTGATTAAACATTCTTCCTTTCCTATTAAAAGAAAAAAAACCAAAACACATCTTACTGAGGGTTATATAGAAAACAAGAAGGAAACATGCTTGTAGTAATGGGGTTGTGCCTCAGGGAAGTCCAAATCACTGTACTAGATCCCTGGACAGTTGTCCCATTTGCTCCTCACTTCAGCTCACTGCTTGGATTGGTAACAGTGCTGTGCCTACCACTGTGCAAACAACAGCATCCTTGCGAGTGGACCTCTGGCTTTGTATATTTATTTCATTGTTTCTTCCCCAAACTTTGTTAGGGAATGAAAGCACTTAGGTTTGTTACTAAAATAAAAAACAATGCTGTTAAAAAGAAAAAAAATAATAAAAAGATCAGCTCTTGCAAGAACATCCTAGCTGCAGAAACTAGGAACTAGAAATGAACAAAGATCCACTGAAAGGCAGGGTTAAATAAATACAAATTAATTTTGCATAGTTCCAAAGTCCTTCGGTCAATACACGCCTGTTCTCATTATTATTCAATAACATTTAGCTAATATATTTGGATTTGCAAGCCCAACATTTTCAAACATTTTTCTAAATTAGCACAAATCTTCTGCTTCGTCTTTTCTTTGTCTACTGTCAGTGGAGCAAATAATCAGAGAACAAATAGATATGTATGCCGCTTATAAATTCTTCTTGCCAAAGACTTGACCTCTAGAGACTTGACTTCACATTTGCTTTCCTGTAGAATTTAACAAAATTAGTCAAGTGCAATTTGCTGGATGTTTGTTTCTTCTCAAATGATGGCAAAGCTCAGAAACGTCTAGCTCCGGTGATTAAAGGAAGAAAGGGGATTTTATTAATAATGCTTAAGTGGAAGGATATTAGAATGTCAGAAATACTCATAAACATCTTCCACCTGTTGGTAAAAGATTATAAAATCTTCCTCATCTTCCATGCAAGAGTGAGGTCATATCCCACTTTATGCCACAAAGTCAAAAAAAAGGCAAAATCAAACCTCAGAAATAATTTCCTGGCTGGGCTATGGGTAGGATATGCCAACATTATAATTTACATCAAAATAATGTGCAAGATGTGCAAAGCACCTGCGTGATGTGGTCCTACCCGGAGGCACAGACAACCTGAGATGACTACGCGCCATCAAAAGCGCGTCCTTTCCCTTCTTCCTCATTAGAACTGGAGCAACGGACGCTGGCTGAACTATTTTCTGCAGTCGGTATAAGAAGTAGTCATCTGCATTTCAATAGGATTCTTGTCAAAGTTGACAGCAACTGGAGAGCTACTTGTTATATTGCTGTGTGCTACAGCCCTGCTGTATGTCTCTGGTTACTACAAGCACGCTCACTCCTCATTTTGGAGACCTTTAAATTAGTCTGTGGTAACGAGGGGCTGAAACACCACAGTGAGGGAGGAGAAGGCAAGGACACGGCTGGCTTCGTTTTAGCATGTTTGTGCCTTCATTTTTATGAATCAGACTTTCTGGTTTCCAATTTTTATAAAAGCAGAGTTTGGAGATCAAGGGTAATTTATTTCTAGAAGAAAACCAGAGATGCTAACTGGGTACATTTCAAAGGAGAGCCATCAGGGGCTTTCCTCAGTCACTGCACCGATGCTTTCCCCATAAAAATCAAACCAGTAGCCTCCTCTGCTCACTTCGAGAGGGTTTTCCAAGCCATCCTGCCTGGGATGACGTCTGCATCCACTGAAGCTGGAGCAACAAGCAGGACTTCTGGAAAGAGTCCCAGCTGTCAGCATCTGGCAACAAATATTACGGACTCACCCAAGTGGTAAAAATGTTATTTACTTGAATTGAAATATTGTATAGAAAAAAACATATCTATGTTATAGATGTGGGCTTCTGCAGTCTCTCCAAGGTGCTATGGAAGTTCTATACATTATAATAAATGCTGTTTCCCGCCTCCCCAAGAAACTGACATTTGTCACCATGCCAGCTGTATCGTGCCACATATGAACCAAGCAGAATTCAGCCAGCGTTTTGATGCTTCCAAGAGAGAAGAACCACAGCAAGTGGAGTTAGTGAGTCATTTTCTTTTCCAGCCCTTGACTTGGTGCTAAAAAAGGATATTCAGCATTGTGACACCTCCAAAAAGTCAAATTTGCTTAAATCAGAGTCACTGAATATGCCAGAGAAGAGCACCAGTCACTATCAGAATAGAGCCCAGACAGGTTAGGTACTGGTTTTGCTCTATGAACTGGAAGTTCCCTCATTCACAGCAAACCTGACATCACCAATTGCATTAGGTGAAACGCTTATCCATGAACCCAAGTCAGTAGCTGCAGTCATGTTCTGCCTGCTTCTGTCTTGCCTTTTCCCCCACCCTTTTGGCATTTCTATCCCTTTACCTCCTTTCCTCATTTGGCTTATTCTCTTTATTATTGTAAAGAAAGAACCTGCCCACAGACTACCTGAGGTATTGCTCAGGTGGCCCTTTCACTGCCTGGCCCTTAAGTGCTACTTTTGTAAAAAGCACAAGTTTGTTTCCTGAAAGGTAATTGAGGCTTGCATAGAAATGCCCATTTTGTCCAGATCCACAACAAACCCAGTGCAGAAGTCTTCTGTGTGGCTATGAGACCTTACCGAGACAGGAGGAACCCAACAATCTGCTCTGGTTTGCATTTTTTTTTTTTCCTTTCAGTATCTTATTAAAAGGAAATCCTTGGACTGCACTGTTTTCTGTTGCTTTCTGGCCACTGTATTTGCAGTTGTATTTACAGCTTCTTCATTAGCAATCTACTTTTTTTTCCTTATGGATAAGCTTGACATTTCCTAAAGTTTTAAAAAGATTCTCTCATTCTTGAAGCCATTAGGGAAAATTTTATCTTTCTATGAGGGAAACAAACATCAAGCTCTGAAAGGGAGCAAACACTTAAGGCGAGTATTGCCCAGGGGGGCAACAACTAAGATGGCAAAGCCCCATGGCTTTGAATGCTGTATCAAAACAAGGCACCTTGTTTGAACAGACTCCTGCATTTAACAGCCACATTACGAGAGCACCTGCTCTTGTGCTGCTTGGAAAAGCATAGATGGAGATAGCTAAGGTATGTGTCCAGCACACCAAACCAGTAAGTAATTTGAAGACTTTCTTTTGAAACACGGGACAAAAGGCACACTCAAAGTGAAACAGTACTCTGTACTCTAACAGTACTCAATACTTTAACCGTATTTCAGAAGTCCAGCTGTGTGGTGGGTTGTACTTTGTGCTTGCAGCACAGCGCTCTGCAAGCACAGGCAGGAGCGCTTGGTGCCATGCATTTGGCTACCCATCACGACAGCTTGTGCCACACACCGTGGTGGCCAGGCTACTCAGAAATGATGCTGGAAGGAGGAAAATAAATGTTTGGGGGTAGGAGTTTAATGATGGTTACAACGACCCTCATTAATACTGGAAAAAAAACAACTAAAATAAGTGACTGGAACCTTCCACCACCATGGACATCAATGAGACACCATTTATGCGTCCTCTTTAGTGGTTCCTACTAAAAAGTCTGAGATGCAGCAGCTGACTTGGCCTGAAATTAAGTCCCAGATCAGCCAAGACCTGCCTTTTGCTGGGCGAAGATCTACATAACTGGGCCTCAGAGTGAGGTCAGTGCTGATATGAACCACACGTCGTTTACGGGCTTTGGGAAACAGTCCCAGCGCGGGGAAGCGCATTCCTGTCTGCGCTCCCTTGGTCCTTGGCCACTCACAAAAGCAGCAACAAATCAATGCCTGGTCTGATGGAAGGAGAAAAACAAGTCTTGACAAAGAGAAGAGAAGTATAACATGGATAAATTATTCAAAGGCATTTCAATAATTTCCTGCAGCTGGAAGCCTAATTCACATTAGTGGTTTTAAAAAACTTCAGCCAGTATTTCAGGTAAATGCATAAGTTATTGAATCCAGTCATAATCAAAATAAAACTTTGAAACTGGGACTATTTCTACTGGTCTCAGCAGGCTTTGGATCAGACCAACATATTTATCTTTGAAATAATGTATTCAAGAGCCTACACTAAGTGAGTCTGTTCAAAATATTTCCCTAGTTATCTGTTTATATGGAATTTTAGGGTTTCTGTTAGCATGATTTATTTTTTTTACCAAAGTCTCTACATTTTTGCATGATCTAAGCTGTCCAACTACTCATGATAACTAGAGAGGTTCTTAGCTACTCACAATAACTGCAGAGGCAGTCTTTAGCTAAGGAACAGCTGTAGATGACTCAGAAAAAGACTGAATCATTTTGAATTTTCTTCTCCTCTTTAGTTTTAAAATAATTGTATAATTTGCCTTCTGTAGTGTGAAGAAAATTGGATAAACAAAATCAAGGCAAAACAGGCTGCTATAATCTTCACTGGGGATGCAAATACCAGATGCACAGAGGGCACAGTCCACTTCGCTGCTCACGAGGAGTTAAGTCTGCTTGGGAGAAATTGTTAGATACCTTCTAAAAGAAATAATAAACAAATAAATAAAAAGTTTGTTTGCCTTAATCTTCTGTGTTATCACTATGCTTGCCCAGAAAGCTTCTGTAATTTTAATAATGTGAAAAAGAAAATAATTTCTTTATCCTTATGGACAAAAAGCCTTTTGCAGCTCATTGTATGTGGGAAAATCTTGACTATAAGGTGCTTTGTAATTTAGTTCTGATATACACCTTGGCTCACAGGTGTAATTAAAAACCTATTATAATCTTCCAAAAAGCAAATCAGAGCAGTCCCAAGAGTAGCTGAGCTGTGAGAGTCTCTAGTTATAAAGACATATTTAATGTAGTCTTATCTCTACACTGAAAAAAACATCTGTTTAACATACTGTAAACAAAAATATTAAGGTTCCCTGGCCTTTTTCTTACAATGACTTATGTCATGATCTGCAACATATGCAATTAAGGCGGTACATAAAAAAAAAAAAGTACCTAATTTCTATGGAAGCTACTACAAAAAAATGCATATTTGCTCCTGATTGATACTCACAGCTCTGGAATGAGAAATCAAGGACTCATACATGTGCACAACAGGGGTCTCGAGGGGCATTTAGACTTGGTGCGGACTTGGTCAACAATTTGCAACCTCTTGTTTTTGTGTGTCTCATGCTAGACAAAAAAAAGAGGTGGCAGCAATATTTTCCTATTATTTTTGTCTTGAAACTGCAGGGAAAAACAGTCATGTCGCCTCAAGTGTTAATGAGCTCAAATTAAAAAAGGAAAAAAAAAAACCATACAACTACCAGCACCATAGCAGAGCAATAAGCAGATTTGCATAATCCACTCTCACCCATGCATTTATAGATAACTGTGTCTTATATCCAGAAGATGTTGTGTGAGCTACGATGGGGATAAAGCGGGAATATAAGCACTTCAATATAAGAAGTTAGACTAAAATAACACGATAAGCTGAAAGGGCAACATAAATTGGCCATCAACAAGGGTCAGCGTCATTCTAGAAAAGTCAAAATAAAAAATTGTGAAATCAGTCTGCATAGCATCCCCCCGCCACCCTCCTGCAGTGAACCTAATGCTCACAGACTGATGTGATGATGAGCGGTGTCAAAATCAAATGCTGCTCTCCATGCAGCACGACAGATCCCAGCAGCACCACTGCACAGCGAAAACCAAGCTCTCCTGCTGGTCAGCAGGACAAGCGCCAGCGTAAGCAATGGCACGATGCAATCAGATTGCCCAAGTAATTTCATGGACGAGAGTGGAATATCACTCATGAAAACACACGTAGGAATCATGCATCTTTATATTAGAGTGGGTCAGCTGGAATCCAAACTTGACCTGCTGGCCCTACTTCCAGGTGGCTTTTGGAATTATTCTCTTACCAGTTCATCTTTGTCCCCTAGTTCAAGGCTCGCCATCACTTCTAGTGTTCTGCACCTCTTACGTGTGCTGCTGCCAAAACCAGGCTGAGGACTGTGCATCCTAAGAGGTAACACTGACCACTGTGACTAGCCTTAGGTGAAACCTATGAAAACTGCAGGCAGTAACACTTCTGAAATGTCATCTTGCTTTTCTTTAGCCCTGAATATAGTTTTATTTCTCCAGCTTATTGTGGCCAGGCTTCTACAGGGATGAAGACATACCATTATCTGTGATTACATGTTGATAAAGCACAAAATACAGATAAGTAGCATTCCAAGAGCCTGAGGTCCTGGGATTAGACAGGAAAATTAGGTAGGAAAAACCTCAGCAAGCAGACTGCTAAAGACAGAGGAAGGAATTGAGACATCTAACACCATCTCCACATCCTATCATCTTACACCAAGCAAACAAAAGTTTATTTACTTGCCATTTTCCGCTTGAAGGCAATATCATGTTGTTTCCACTTGCTGGAATTGCTACTTTTCAGCAAGGTAAAATGCCAGCCTACAGCTGGGAAGCTTCTTGTGCACAAAAGCCAAAAGCAAACACCAAATGTGTTTTGATTTCCTTTAGAAGCACATTAATACGATAAATGCACATGGTACACAAGCTTGCTTAGTCAAAAGAGCATCCTTCAATCCCAGCTTTCAGGACCATGGGATTCTTCATTAAATGACTAGAACAGCAAGCCCAAACTAACATGGGATAAGGCAGCAACACATACCAGTTCATTGAGAAATGTCAAACTATTGTATAAATAGAAACATTCACAGAATCCGAAGGCAGCAGGTATGCATTATCAAAGCTCCTCATAAACAATCCTTTGCTCAGCATATTCAAAGTCATGGCTGAAATCCGTGGAAGCTGCTAAGTCCATGAAAAATCCATGACAAACATAAAGGGGACAGAATTCTGCCCTGTGTGATGTGCCTCTATTAACGGTCCTCTGTGCGGGGCTGCATAGATGACTCTTAGAATCTGCTCCTTTGTAGCTTGCTTGAGACTACATGATAAGTACGTGGCACCACTTAGAGGAAGACTTATCTAGTTAAGAGAAACTATAGGAAAATGCAGTTTACAAGTGTCATTTTTCCTTTGAAAACACTTTAAGCTGCTCTAGCTACGTGACTGAGACTCTTCATTGCTTTTCTCAATAACACAATTGAGTGAAAAGGAAAAGATTTCCTCTGATGTTCACTTGAACCAAAACATACAACCTCAGAGCTAAATTTACCACCCTTCTGCAACCACCAAGTATCAGAAGGGACCTTCTGAAATCACCACCAATGCACAAAGAATTAATTTAGCGCTGACACTTCGCAGTGCTTTGAGATGCCAAATCAGAGGCTTCTTGGCAGGTGACAGAAACATCATCTCCCTTAAACACAGGCACACAGCAGCAGCAGAGACCTTTCTGAATCATCAAGCACAGTCCCCCACTATCACGGACTGCAGCATCTAATATCCTAACAAGCCCTCATTATAACAGCAGCCAAGCATCTGGCAAAGTTTGCAGCACTGGCACTGCCCTCCCTGGATGATCTTAGCATGTCTGTGCGGGTGCTAGGAGGAAAGACATAGAAATTTGTTCCTACATTTTGATAAACCTGTGAACTTTTAAAAACAGACGAAAAATCACTTACAGGTGAGTAGAAACCTGAGCAGGAAAGATCTCTGAAGTATTTCTCAGCTTGTTGAGAAAGAAAAAAAATAAATTGTTCTGTTCTCCTCTTATAACTGAACAAAAAAGGAATATACTTATTAATACAACAAATTCCTTAACACAAAAATTTAGTTGCAAATATTAACAAAACACTTATTTATAGCCCTAAGCCATCTGTGCACTCACATGGCAGTGTCAAGTGGAATGGGTATTCCCTATGATTAAAAGTCTCAGAATGTAAATCAAAGCCAAGCTGAATTGTACATCAGACATTAAGTGTCCCAAATTGCTCATCTCACTAAACCTTTATAATAAAATAACATTACAGTCCATAATTACATTCTGTAATGATGCCACAAGAGAAAAATCCAGGAAAGGCTTAATTTTCCAGGCTTTGCAACAAGTGTGAATCAATCTGAGCCTTAAAAAGCATTCACAGCCTGGATCCAAGCCTAGGTGCTAATAGGACTAACCGTATGTGATACAAACCAGACAGACAATACAGTTCATGCTCAAAACCGAGAAGAGAAGTTCTTGGAAGCCATCCACGGTATTGGATGGAACGGAGACCTGCTGTATCTACAGTGCTCTTTCTGACAAGTCTTAAACACAGGGACCAGGAAAGGCTGAGAGATTTCTTTTGACATTGTGAAACAAGAGCAGTTAGAGACAGGAAATGTAAGGGAAATAAAGAAAAACTTCAAAAATATGTTTTTTTAAGGTCCAAGATAAGACCACTTTGTTTTTTCATTTTTTTTTAAAATGCAGAGCCTCAAGACTTTTTTGACCAATATTATTACACAAAAACACAGTGAGTTGCCTCACTGCTTATGCTGGTAGCTTCTTCTTAGCACTCAAGTTCTCAGATTCACAGGTCAGCAGCCTGTAGACCTTGGCCTCTGGCTTTACCAGAATTAACCCATGAAAAAAAAATCTTGTTGTAAATACAGAGTGCTTCACACAGAGTTAAAAATAGTCGTAATAGATATAAATAACTAACTTTTGCTTATCTATGACTCGAGAGTGTGGGAGTTATACACAAAACAATACATCTCTGGAGTGTCTTTTGGATGTTTTCTGTGTAGTCTGCACCAGTTTTACTTCTGTTTGGGAAATGAGTGTAGAATAAGCAGCAGGCCCAAAATGTGGCTGAGATCAGAAGGGGTAATTTTAGCCTGTCCTCCTAAGGATGACAGAAGGCCACTGATTTATCAAAGGACACAGGATCAGATATGAAGGTTCTGGGCTTGAACCCAAGCTCCAAGGTTAGAGCTGCTGTTCCTGCTTTCCCCTTCAGCAAAAACAGGGCAGTATTATTGATTTTCCTCTCTCAACCTGGTCAAGAATCATATCTGCAACAAGGAACAAGTGCAATTTCATAGATGTTCAGGCACTTTGCAAGTCAAAAGTTGGTAACAACTTCTGTTTCAGAAAAAAAATACACAGTTGTGGTTTCCTTAATTTTATACAGCCGGCAGAGTGGAAGCTGCATCTCCTTTGTATTGACAGAGATACATTATACGGTACCTTGGTAAAGCTCTGGATGCTTTGCAAGCTGATCACTCAAAGGATTTCTGTCCTTACATGGATCATCTTTGGATGCAGACAAAGGACGCACCAAGAATATACACTAAGTATGTGAATGTCTTCTAATGACTAGATTCACCATTCCTCAGCTGCCCTTCACTGGTTGCTGTTCTTCCATACTTGTATTTAGGGTACAAGTTGGCGGATCCCCTAAGAGGACTAGGGTCATAACACTCACCTTGGTTTCCTTCTGCCCAGGCATTACTACAGGCGCAGCAATACTGACCTCAAGAAATCAATTCCCAAATAATTCCACTGACTTCCAAAGGACCAGGATTTCCCCCTTTTTACTGTCCCACGATGCTCAACTATTACAGTGAACTCTTGGATACATGCAGGGACCTCAGGGTTTGAGTGACAGTAAGCTTCTTATTTACAGACCTATAAGATCCTTAAGGAGTACATTACAAACAATAGAGAAATAAAGCCATGGCTCTTGTACCAAACGTCTATCCTTTATAAGGCACATGGCACATCACAGAGTTCCCCCAGCTACATCAGCACAACCTTCTCAGAGCAAACTGGCTGGGCTGGAAAAACTACTCATTGTATCACTTCTCTAAGTGCTTTTATATAGTAGGATGACTCTATGAGGTAAGTATCCCTACAGATTTTCAGGATACATTCTTATCTCGCATCACTTTGGATGCTTTTGACGAACACTAGTGAAAACAGACTCTTGAGGTGTGGGGTTAATTGTTCTTCCTTTTCTGTTTACGTAAGTGTTCTGCAGACTGAGAATAGCTATTTCCAGAAACGCATAAATCAATTAAAAGTTTCAAATCCCCACCTCATGGATAATTTCAGAGCCTGAATCATCTGCTTTGCAGCAATTAAAACAAAGGAGACTTGTTCTAATGCATTGTTTTCACATTAGAAAGCCCAGCCTGCCTTTGGCTGCCTTTACCAACTAGGAATTCAAGAAGAAAGAAGCTATTAAAGTTTACTCTACCCAGTTTAAATGTGGCACAACACACACTCACTGCCAACATCTCAGACTAAACATCTTAGTAAATTCTTCCTGACAATAGTTAGTGACAAGCATGTCAAAAACAACAAACTCAGTCACATATAAGGCTTATCAATAATTTAGTCTTTCCCCCCCACAAGAGACTGTGTGTTTTGCAATAATGAAATATATGATTTTAAAAATAAATAATAGGCTGTTGTCAGGCCGATTGTAGCTAGAAGTTATGAATTTGATTGATTGATTGAACATTTGACTTCATTCTCTCTAGCAAGATCAAAGCAAAACTCTTCCATTTGCCCAAGGCCACTTGCAATTTATTTAGAGATTGTGTTCATATCCCAGCAGGTAGCAATATTGGACTGAGGTACACAGAAAATCAGCTCTTTGAGGTTTTTTCTGAGTCCAAGGGATGCAACAAATGAGATTTTTTTAGTTCATTAAATCATTAACCACTTAATCACTAAAAAACACAACATCAGTTGCATTTTCCTTTAGCTAGGGATAACAAGGAAGTAACAAAGGTGATGAAAACTTCTGTTTTAACACTGGTGCTTCTGTCAAATGTGACAAGTCTGCATTTTTTATTTATATGGCTATTTCTCCCCCCTCCCTTCCTTTTTTTTTTTGGTTTAATTAGCATGGCAGGAGGCAATGACACCCAAAAGCGACAGGCCTATGAATTGCAATGAGAAGCCCTTCTAAGAGAATCACGAAGAGGAGACATCCATGCACACAGTAGCACACAGATGTTCACACAGCAAAACATTGCAACTACCCCAGTGTAAAAACAGCCCCCGAACACATCAGCCTAGACTAATGTGAAGCCTCCAGTCTCCATGAGACATAGCCAATACTGGCTGATCCTTCCTCCTTTTCCCAGATAGCATTCCCATGCCAAACACACTGGTTTGAGGTTTCCTCACACACGCACAAAACAAGAGCAACTCTTTAGCTGTCCTTTCTTTGGTCCTAGTTAGAAACTCAGGGATTAGCAGCATTAAAAGAAACACAACCCAAATCCAGGCACGAAGGGTGAGCGCGGGCCGCCCGCGTGGCAGCTTGCTGGCAGCGCCCCCGGAACGTGCGCACGGGCAGCGAGATAAGGAGGAAGGAGCGAGGGAAGGAAGGAAGCCCTCCAAGAACCAGGTTAATGAGGGCAGGTTTGCAGCCATGTAAGCATTCCCATGGCAGATCCACCCCGGGCTACATGCTCTTACATCGCGTCTTACAGCAGCCCGTTAGCAGAGGAATGACATGCAGAACGGTACAAGTTTTCTTCCTCATGTTTGTTGGAAGCTTTTGTATAATGTAGGGCTAGGGCTTTTTAAGTACTTTTCCCCCAAATCTTAACTCCAATAAGAGTTACAACTTATTTCATGCAATCAATTATTTGTTCTTTTTTGCTAGTATAAGAGAGATTTGGGTCACAATGTATTTTGGACCATTTTATATGCAGCCTCAGTTTTGCTACAGGCTTCTTTGAATATTGGAAGGAATAAGTGTTGCAGAAACCCTCAATTCCCTTTCTCACAAATATCACCCTTTTAGAATCAGAATAATTCAGGTTGGAAGGGAGTGCCTGAGGTCATTGCTTCTCGGTAGTGTTTTCTACTGCAATCTGTATCACCAGCAGCTTAAAACTGCTAGCACTTACTGAGTCATTGCCTCTAATGGATCCCATCTTATGACAATGATTTGCTTAATACCAAGTTCTGCTGAATCTCTCCACTACCTCCTATGACACAGATTCCTGAAGAGAATTACTGATATCTTTGCTTCTTTATATATGGTATGTACTCACCTTGAATTCCCAATTTGCAGTGAGCTCTGCAGCTCTGCAATAACGTATTTGTAAGCATGTTCCAGTCACCCCAGCATGCACCCCCAAACAGCCAGGCATGATGCATATGAGGACACAGACAGTAAGTAAACAGATTTCCCTGCCAAGTTGCTGAATACATGCAAAATCGGAGGGAAAATAAATATTTTTTAAAAGTGCAACAGAAGATACAAAGATAGACTTCCAGACAGCATTCCACTGACTCAATTAAAATTACTGATCATTTCCCTGGGTACTGGTAAAGTTTTGTTTTTGTTCTTTTTTTTAAAAAAAAAAGGGAGTGTGTTCTCTATGTAGGTTGTCTGTGCTATGCCAAAATCCAAAGCTGAATAACCCCTCAGCTGGTGTCAGCTGTCTCTCCTCTTGTACGTCTGCTAGTTTCCCACTCTTCCATCAGGCTTCCCATTGCCTACTGCCCCCCAGACTGATAAAAACTCTGTCCTTCCCATCTCATAAACAAAAATCCAAACTACCCTGTTATGATTGTATTCATCAGTAATTCATTTCTGGGTCATCTTAATTTTGTTGATGCCTGCTTCTTGCCATCTGGTCATCTTTACTTCCCTCATAAGCTCTTCCTTCCCAAGCTCTTCCTTAATATTTTGACTAGAGGATTTAATCTCTAGTCCAACATCCTTGCAGTGGTGTCTGGAGGTTCATGCTGGTGCCATCTCAGATGAAGCTCAGATTGGAAATACTGGCTAGCAGGTTAATCAATGGCCTTCATCTACACTGCAGTGAGTGACTGGGAACAGGGCCCTCCCTATCCCTGAGTTAGGAGCAGTGAATCTGTGGCTCAGCACCATTTGACTAGGTGGCTGGGGGACACCAAAGGTGGCCAACATCTCACAGGCTTTCTGCACTGCCTCTGCAACGCTGTGCTCCCAGCTCAGCCAATACTAGTGTAGAAGCAGAAAGCAGGAATTAAGATTTTTTGTAAAATTGATTTTGCAGTAACAGAAACACTACCAAGGAGTCCCAGTCCTCCCACTTTCAGGTCTCCCCAGTCTTTTTTGAAAGCAGTATTACTCCAGCTGTGGAGAAATACCAACAGCAAGAAATGCTGCATGCAAATGGACTGCTTCAGACCACGGAAAATGTGGCACCAAAGCTTAGCAGGGAAAAATGACAACTACTGTCTGCTTTTGGTAGTGGGAAAAAAAAATAAAGAAAACTGTGCCATAGAAAGGTTTCCTTACATGGTAGCTTTAACGTAGTATGGAGCTAAATGCAGAGAAAAAGATGGAATGTTTTCTCAGAAAACAAGGTTCATTAAAATTGCCCATAATGGGCCAGTACCTTAAGTGGCCAAAGTTCCAGCCAGGTATCTCCAAGAAAGCAGCACAAGATGTTTTCCAAATACACATGCTCTGCATAGAAAGCACAGCTCCTTACGGGGATCACCAGTCACTAGAGGGCATTTATGTCCGTGAAGCTGTCAGACCCGATTTCTGTGCTGAAGGTATGATTAGCTAATGAAGCTTGGCAGTTCCTAGAGTTTGCTGAACGTAATCATGTGGAAACAAGCATGTAAGTACAATTAGCAGAGCTCCTCATAGACTTTCCTCTTTGAAATGCTGACAGAGAATTACAAGAGCAACTCTGGCTAATTTTCATTGTAGACTGGCCTAAAGTAGAGGAAAACACAGCAGCTTTAGGGTTCCAAGGCAAAATTGCTGAAGATTTACCTCTGCTAGGATGAGGGAATTACAGCAGAGAGTCAATCCGCTTCTAAAGAGACCTGAAGGGATGTCCAGACCCTGGTTCAGAAACAGGTGCCTGATGTTAAGATTAGGAATAGTCTTTTGGACTGCAGTGGGAATGAAATGGTGAATCTGGGCACCTGAGTGGGTAGGAAGTTCATGACGATCTTGCATATGTGCTTTAACATATGATGGCTTTAGAATGGCTATTTAAGTTGCTCATATGCTGCTTTGCATATAAATGCTTCCTGTATGAATCAGATTTTATTAAATGAGACACTGCAGGGACAAAGCAGCAGGCAAACCAAAGAAAAGCTTAAGAACAACTACCCTCTTGGATATTCTGAAAGTAAGCATGACAGAAGCATGCCGAAGTCACTAGATTTCAAAATATATCCCTGAATATATAGGGTTTTTTTCAGTCTTCCCAATCTGCAAGACTAACTTTGATGATAAATGCCAATGTAATTAAGAGAATAAGAGGAGCTGGGCTAGACCATAGATACCATCAGGGACATATGAAGGAACTAGACCTATTCTGAATGATGGATAGAGAGATTGATAAGAATGCGGTTTGCCCTTATAAAATCCCTTTTTGTCTAAATACTTTCTTTCAGCCCAGCTCTAAGCTCTTTGCTGACTGCAGGGACAGAATGCAATAAGGGACAGATTATATGTGTGAAACAGTTCTGTGCAAACGTGGATGAGAAAATTTGGGTCTGAGTTGTAGAACTGCAGTGATTTTTCCAGAAAGAGAACCTTGAGGTAGTGGAAA